>OZ012706.1:24439485-24990182 GCA_963942595.1 Cylloceria caligata
ACTAGATTTTGGTTCGTACCATGACGAATTCGTTAAACACAAACAAAACGTTACTTTTAATAGAGAAAGGATATTAGATTGGCAACGGTTTGGCCATATTGCTATTCTTGCTTTGGTTAAATATTGTTCTACGTTAAGTGTATGTATATGTGCGATTATATTTCTTCGGATTTGTCCGTACTATGCTTAGTGGGAATATTATATGGTCCTAATTTTTAACTCAATTATTTCGTTGCTTCATATTTCCCGATAATAAGTGTTATGTTATTGTACTTATACATGCGTCCCTTTGTTTATGGGCATTGGTATTTCTCTCTTTTCCTTTTCTAATATTTTCTTCGCTTGTTTACTTTGTTTATTCGCTTCTTGATTTTACTGTTGTATTTTCTTTTCTTTGAAATGTTCAACCCCTTTTTTTTCTTGCAACCGTACAATAAGCTAAGTGAATTCTTTTCTTAAATGTTACTTATGATTAAATAACGGTGAATATTGAACGTGACTTCCTGGTTACAGTGCATGTGTTCTTAATTCTACTTCTTTTTATAATTCGTAATCTTTATCCAAATATTTGCTTCGTTAGAGTATTTGCTCTTTCTCTCTTTTTTGTAACTCAAATATTATTTATGTCTAATGACACGGTTAAAATATCCTTTTTCTCCTTTTCTTATACCACACATCGGAGTGGTTAACTTGATTTGAATAATGGCAACTGACGTGTGTAAGAATATGTAGGTATGAATTTTCTCATACAGACTTGGTGTTAATTCAATAGCTCGTGGACGTTGGTTTCTGAAGTTCGTGAAATTCTTGGAGTTCTTGAAGTTCTTAGCCCTTTTGAAGTTCTTAACGTTCTAAGCGTTTTGAAGTTCTTGGCGTTCTAAGCGTTTTGAAGTTCTTGATGTTCTAAGCGTTTTGAAGTTCTTGATGTTCTAAGCGTTTTGAAGTTCTTGATGTTCCAAGCGTTTTGAAGTTCTTGGCGTTCCCGAAGTTTTTTAGAGTTGTTGGTGTTCGTGAAGTTCTTCAAGTTTTTGTCCATATAATGCTGGACGTTCGTGTGGATTCTCGTATTGTCTCGCCTTCATGATGGTTGGCTCCATAAGATTTGGTATAAGGATTCAACGATCGTCTAGTATAAAACGAATGCTTCCTTTTACGCTGAGGAGATGTAAATGTTTGGTTGAGATACCCAGGGCAGTACGGTGGCCCTCGGAACGAGTGACTTGTAAACTCTCGTGTCTGTGAAACATAATGTGCATTACTAATATGCGATATCATAGTGTGATTAACGATTATTATTATTATTGTATATCTTTTTTTTTCTTTGCCTTTTTTTTATATATTATTTTGTTTTATTTCAAGTATATATATTTATTTATATGTATATTTTTTTTTCTTTTTCTTTTTATTCTTATTCTGAGAAAAAATGCAACATTTTTTTTTTAGAGTGCGAAAAGGCATAAATAAAATAATTCTGTGTATTATGAATCAAAATATATATGTAAGGGAATAGTTATATAGTTTTAGCTCAAAATAGATTTACTTACGTGAGTATTTGGTATTGGGAGAAGTTTTCCTTGCATTATTCCTTTGCTTCGGCATTTTTTTTTTTTTTTTTTTTTTTTTCATATTTACCATTTGTGTAACGAAAGTGTTACCAGTGTCCCATTATGGCGTTTTTAATTAATCGAATTTGAGTCATAATATTTTCCCATGGCACGTTTAACATAAAACTTGATTTTGCAATGCTAACGGTTTGCAATGGAAACTTGTCAATTAAATAACGAGCACTTTTTAAAGCTTCTACTATATTTTCCAAAATTAATGTGGGACCTTCTCCAGAATTATCTGTGATAGGCAGAGCTATATTGAATCTGTGAGCTCGTTTCATAATAGATTGAGCTTTCTTTAATTCTAGATTCTTTAAGTGTGGAAAATTGTCGTTATCTCGTAATGCAATAGCTCCAGTGTCTATTGGTGCACAGTCGGTAGAAACAAAATAAACTAAATTATCTTTTCGAGTGTGAAATAAATCTCGTGATTGTTTGACGTTGGAAGCAATAATCCTACCCTTCGTAGTTTTATGCGGGGTGGTGGCGGGCAATATAAGTGAATTTTCGGGTTCTACGTCGGACATGTTGTCGCTTAGGGGTTCTGTTTCGCTACCTTGAAAGAGTTCACGTGCATATTTTCCCTGTACTGTTCTGCTTGAGTTTTCCCGAGGGTTATGGTCCTCGAGTTCGCTTTCGTCGCTAGATTCGTTGTTCTTAAGAGGCACATCGTTGTGGAATAAGACCGGTAACGGCACATGTATTTGGCTACTTGGTCGATCTGAAGAAGTGTCGGATGGCAGAGGAAAGTCCTCGACACTGTAGGTCACTTGTTTAGCCTTAGTTTCGATGTTTTCATTCTTGTGTGTCTCCCGAGGCATATTAGCTTTCATTTTTACGGTGGGTTTCTTTAATGGTGCCTTGTTCGCTGCAGGCGTCTGAAAATTTTTGTTTTCGTGACCAGTGGTCGTTGATTTGTATGGAGAGGCTATGTCTTCCAGCTGTTCGAAAGGATCAACCGACTCACGTACCCAGTCACATTCTTCTACATCGTTAAGATAACCGAAATTTCCAGGGACATCGTTGCTTAGATTTTCTTCCTCTTCGGAATCTTCTTCCAATAGTCGAGCTATATCGGTGTCTGATAAGATGCGTTGATTATTTTTACTGTGACTTTTTGGAGGATTCGACCGAACCATGTAAATATCGTCTGTGGTAGTCAATGACTCTATGGGGTTTCTTGAGAGCGCGTCGGCGTTAACGTTAGTTGATAAAATATGAGGGTTAAAGTGAATGGATGAATGCACGTGTTATATCAAGAACGAAGAAGTGTTTATTGTTATCATATTTATATCAATCTAAAACTACGAAATTGTCCCGGACTCCTCCTTCGACAAAGGTCTACGAAGGACTAGCTTCCCGATCCCCACCGCGCGATCCAAGCACACAAACCCTAGCGGGCATGCCGTCAAACTTAACTTTAAACTCCATAACTAAAATAGATTTGTCAATCTCAACACTCCTCCTCAAATCTACTATACATTTAAAGTTAAAAAAAATGTTTAATTAGTCTTAGTAGTGAAGCCCATCATTGCGCGTAACTTCTTAAACTTTTCTTTACTTAAGGACTTCGTAAACATATCCGCGATTTGATCATCCGATCTTACATACTTAACATAAAGTCTCTCATTCTCTACCAAGTCCCGTACAAAATTATACTTAATGTCTATGTGCTTGAGGCGCTTATGTTCCCATTTTCGCAAGGCATGAATGCAAGATTGATTATCCTCATAAACCACCAAAAGATCCTTTTTAATTGTATCCAATTCGAATAGCAAATTCTTAAGCCAAAGATACTCAGTTACACACATTGCCAACGCGACAAATTCTGCTTCTGTAGACGATTGAGCTAGTGTTCTGCCTTTTTGTTCCCCAACAGACTACATTACCAAAAAGCATATATACATATCCAGAAGTCGATTTTCGGTCCGTACTATTTCCCCAATCTGCATCCGCATATGCAATCAGAGATTCTCTATCTGTCTCATCAGATTTTTTATATATTAACCCGTAGTTCAGTGTACCTTGAATATACCTCAAGATTCTTTTAAGTCCTTGCCAATGACTTTCTTTTGGTTCAGATTGAAAACGACTGAAATAATTGACAGAGAAACTGAGATCAGGTCTTGTTGTTTGAGTCAAATACATTAGACAACCTACAAGCTCCCGATAAGGCTTGTCTGCTCCAATTACCGTATCGTCTTGTAAAATAAATTTAACTTCCATGGGTGTCTCGCTAGACTTACATTCATCCATGTGAAATCTTCTAAGTAATTTCTTACAATAGCCTTGTTGGCTAATGAACATACCTTCTTTGGTTTCATTCACTTTAATCCCTAAGAAAACATTTAGCTTTCCCATATCTTTCATTGAAAACTTATCCATTAGAGCTGACTTTATCTCTGTAATCTTTGTATTATTATCACCAGCTATAATTATATCATCCACGTACAATAGTAAATATACAGTTGCGCCTGCAAATTTTCCTATATACAAACAACGATCTGCATTGGAGTTAGTTATTCCTATATTATGCATGAAGTTATCAAATGTATGATTCCATTCCCGAGAAGCTTGTTTTAAGCCATAAAGCGCTTTTATTAATTTGCAAACTTGATTACCATTTGATGGAATGCCCTTTGGTACCTTCATGTATACTTCCTCCTTTAAATCACTGTGAAGGAATGCATTTTTTACATCCATCTGATACGCCATTAAATTTCTTTCATTAATAACATTTAACAAAATTCTTAAAGTTGTTAGTCGAGCAACAGGGGCATACGTTTCTAAATAGTCAAACCCGTAACGTTGTGAACAACCCCTTATCACTAGTCTCGCTTTATATCTCTCAATTTTTCCTTCATCGTCACATTTTACACTGAACACCCAACGATTGCTTATTGCATTCCTTCCTTGAGGTAAGTCACATAACTTCCATGTGTGATTCCTCTCCAATGCTTCTATTTCTTCCCTGACTGCATCCATCCATTCTTCCTCGTCCTGTCGACCTTGAGTGTCTTCAAATTCTTTTGGCACATCTTCCAGAAACATTTCTGCACTGAATGCCACCGCAGCAAAATCTTCCATCCATCCAGGTTGGCGTTTAGATCGAGTGCTTCGTCTTAAAGGTTCCTCTGTATCCTCCTTTGACTCTGGCGCTGGTGTGTTTATAGCGTCATCCTGCTCTTGCTCTTCAATTGCATCCTCAAATGAATCATTGGACTCGTGATCCACCTCAGTCTCCTTTTCTCCGCTATCTGTATCTTTATTGAGCCATGAGTCACTTTCCAGAGTGTGTATCTCAAATTTGGTTTCGTCAAACTTGACATCTCGACCATAATAAACACGTCCTTCCTCTGGGCTCCATAACTTAAAACCATTGACACAGTATCCAATCATTTGACACTGCAAAGTTCTAGACGCAAACTTGTCATCAATTAATTGTTTGGGCAACCGTAAATAAGCCAAACAACCGAAAATCTTTAGTTTCTCAAGGTTGGGTTTCGTTCCATACCATAAAGTTGCTGGTACACTTCCATTGAGTGCACTGGTAGGGCTACGATTTATTAAGTACACTGACGTCTTGACTGCATCCGTCCAGAAGTGTTTTTCCATGTTAGAATTTAGAAGTAAACAACGAGCCTTGTCACATATGGTTCGGTTAAGTCGTTCTGCGACACCATTCTGCTCAGGTGTATATCTTATAGTGAACTCAAAAATCGTGCCTTTCTTCTCAAAATACTCTTTCATCTCATTGGACATATATTCCCTGCCGTTGTCACACCTGAAACGGCTCAATTTGCAGTTAAAATGAGCTGTTGCCATTGCTTCAAATATCTTGTAAAACTGAAAAACCTCACCCTTAGATTTCATTGCATATACAGCTGTGAAATGCGTGTAATCATCCAAAAACGTTACAATGTATTTACATCCGTCATGAGATATCGGGCTGACTGGTCCAAATACGTCACTATGTACCAATTGTAGCGGCCTAATAGCACGAACTCTTGTTTGTTTGTGTGGCAATTTCGTCTGTTTTCCTTCTACACATACTCGACACACGCCGGCCGGACCATCAGATTTATCATTTACTTCCATTCCTATCACTTGAGGTGTCAACCTCTTGAGCGAATCATGATTCAAGTGTCCAAGTCTTCTGTGCCATACTTCAACACTAGCTGACATCAAAGCAGACGCTTCGTTCATACACAGTTTTAGCGCATATAAATCTCTATCGCGGACCGCGATCGCGACGACATGTCCATTATATTCGATTTTTCCGGTTCCTTTTTCAAACACAACCCGACAACCGTTTTCCTCAAGTTTCGACACCGAAACGAGGTTATGTTCTAAGTCTGGCACAATTAATACGTCTTTCATCTTGATCTGTACATCTTTTCCATTTACGACACTAATAACATTCAATTCACCCTTTTCACATGCAGTGAGTGAAACTCCAGATTTGGCCACTTTAATTTTTATCTGATGCTTAAGTGCTTTAACGTTCTCTAGTGGTATATTGCTATTTACCAAATGTTCCGAGGCACCCGAATCTAGAACAAAATTCCGCATGTTTTCCTCTAGTGTATGTGACACGAAACAATAAGCAAACGGTTCATCACTCGAGTCTTTTTCCGCCATATTTGCCGAGTTCTCTCGTTTATCCGGTTGATGTTTCTTTCTACACTCCGCGCGCTTATGTCCGTATGCGCCACAGTTATGACAGCGTACTTTAGGATAATAACCTCCACCTCCTCCGCCTGTCCTCGACTTTCCCAATGAACTCACCCCGTTTGCATTGTGTTGAGTCGAGAAAGCGGCTGACGGTTCAGATTGTACTTGCTTTTTCTTTCCGAAGCTTGCACGCTTTGCCTCTTCGTCTCTCAGTCTATTCTTCACAAATGCGATGTTCAACGCATCCGCTGCGAGCGTCTCGATCGCCGTGACGACCGAATTGTATTCCGCTGGCATCGTTAATAAAAGATGGCAGACCAGGTCCGTCTCCTCAAGTTTAGCACCCGTTGCTCTCAACTCACGAATCACGTGATCAAATGATAAAATATGCTCCGCCATTGTTTCATGACTTGGATCAAATTGCATTGATAACAGTTTCTTGCGCAATAGAAGCTGACTGGCAATGCTTTTCCGTTCAAACGTATCACTTAGCACTTTCCAGATATTGTACGCACTCTGACAATCCTTCACATATTCCAAATGACTGTCCGCTACGCGTTGTATAATCTGCGAGCGACATTTTCTATCATTTTTGGTATGCTGTTTGATTTGTGCTTCCTTCTGCGTTTTTACTTCGCCTGTCTCACCCGCGTTAATTATAACCAACGTGTTAAATGGTTGTTCCACGTATTCCAGCAGCTCTAGCTCTGTTAATAGCGTTTCCATACGAAATTTCCAGTTCGCGAAATTCGTCCCATCGAACAATGGTATTTTATATTTTTCCGCGTCCGCCATTGTACCGACCACGTTTTCCTTTTCCGTTGCACGACTATGAACGACTAAGTTTTTAAGAATTCAACCACTAATCTATGAACCCTGGGCCCATAACCTGATAAAATATGAGGGTTAAAGTGAATGGATGAATGCACGTGTTATATCAAGAACGAAGAAGTGTTTATTGTTATCATATTTATATCAATCTAAAACTACGAAATTGTCCCGGACTCCTCCTTCGACAAAGGTCTACGAAGGACTAGCTTCCCGATCCCCACCGCGCGATCCAAGCACACAAACCCTAGCGGGCATGCCGTCAAACTTAACTTTAAACTCCATAACTAAAATAGATTTGTCAATCTCAACATTAGTTTTTCCGGCCTTGTACACTACATCGTATTCGTACTCGGCGAGTTTCAGTCGCCAGCGCAGGATTTTAGGATTTCCATCTGTAGCCCGTCGGAACCACAACAGCAGTTTATGGTCGGTTACTACAGTGAAGTGGTGCCCATACAGATATGGCCGAAAGTGAAGTATAGTGTAACGGTATTTAACGTTAACATTGCCCTTAATGGGCTTGTTCGGACTCGAGCAGGAAGGAAAGTAATTTTAGGCTTTTGTAATAGGTAGAAGTAGGGTTTATTCAGAATAACATGAAATTTAGTTATATGATACAATAGAAAATTCAATCATTTCACCCTTTTCTCTCGGTATTATGGCTACCTCGTGCCTTACAATGTATTATTCCCGGGCACACGAGTGCATTTATAATCGTGTCCGCGGGTAATTTTAAAGA
Source organism: Cylloceria caligata (assembly GCA_963942595.1). Lineage (NCBI taxonomy): Eukaryota > Metazoa > Arthropoda > Insecta > Hymenoptera > Ichneumonidae > Cylloceria > Cylloceria caligata. The sequence goes on from OZ012706.1 coordinate 24,447,337, forward strand.
ATATTAATATGTGAGAGAAAACATTGATAATTTTGTAATCCTAATGCCAGATATTTGGAAACTAAGATTGAATTGATAAAGGAAAAATACGCGTCGTTCTATAATTTTTATCTCCTTGTTACGCTCCCTGGATAACAAGTTTAGCATGTGGACCGTCGGTAACTAGCCGGCTGTTGCTTGCGGGGTCCTAAATAGTCGAGGACTCGCCGCTGAGTGGTTCAATATCTGCTTCTAATGTTATAGGCCGTTGGTGAGAGTGGAGTTCCCGCATGGTGTTTTTTATAGGCCGACTCACGCGTCCACCCGACCGCCGCTACGATCTGGCGTCAGTGAGATGCATTTCTAGTGCATGCACCGCCCTATCAGGATCGTACCCGGTTAACTTAGTGCCCTGTATATTTTCCCTGAATTATATTTCTAACTGACGACGCTATCCTAATTTAGTGGTCTTTTTTATATGGAGATATTATGTCGTTGTTATTTTAAATATTGCAGAAAGCATTTTATGTCAGAGAGAGTAGACCGCTGTTCGCTCGATCCTTTGCTACCAGAGTGAGAGGAAAAGAGACAGAGATAGGCCGCTTTGTTGTTGTTCGGGGCTGCGGGGCTTTGGTCTCGAGCGCAGCACCGACTCAGCTGCTTCTCGTTTAAATGTCCGTCAGGTACCACAGCTGGGCTCTCTGGTATCCGTGCGGCTGCACCTAGTTATGGCTTATGGTGGCTTCCTTCCTTGGAGATTGACGTCTGCGTCGGCGGGACCTGCGAACAAAACTGTTCCTCGAGTGCCGAAATTCGGGTCTTTTTATACCAGAGTCCCCTCCAGCTGGCCCATGCTTGTGGTATAACTGTAGTCGGTGGCGGTCCTGTAGCCCATCTTCCTGTAGCCCACTAGTACTTCATTTTTAAAAATCGTCGTTGGTTTTTAATATTTCGTTATTCGTGTTTTTCGGGTGGAATAACGGGACTTGGTCACCGATATGTCGGCCTAGCTGGTGTGAGTGACGCTCGGTAGCGGTGCTTTGTTGTGTGCGTACCGAGCGTCGTGAGTTGCCGAGTATAGGCTGGTCTTATCTGGTGTGTATAAAGCGTGGTAGCGATGCCTTGGTGTGGGCACCGCGCGTTCTAGGATAGCTTGTACGTCTCAATAGAGTATACTATAGCCAATGCTTCCTTTTCGTAGGTATCGTATCGTTCTTCGACTAGACTCAAAGCTCGCGAGGCGTAAGCGCATGGATGATCGTTGTTAATTTCTCCTTGTGAAAGTATACTACCGATAGCATAACCCGATGCATCTGTCGTTAAAATAAAAGACTTCGAAAAATCAGGATATCGCAAAACTGTAGCCGTACAAAGTTTATTCTTTAAAATTTCGAATGACTGTTGTTGTTCGGGTCCCCAATCAAATATATTTTCTTTGCGTAATAAAGTTGTGAGGGGTTTTGATATCTTGGCGTATCCTTCTATGAACCGCCTATAATAACCTGTTAATCCCAGAAATTGTCGAATATTTTTAACATTTTTAAGTACGGGATATTCACGTACAGCTTCTAATTTCTTAGGATCGGGCCGAACTCCGTTATTCCCAATTATATGTCCTAAATACGCGACTTCTCTTTTTAAAAATTCGCATTTATCTGGTTGTAATTTTAAATTTGCTGCTTCTAATCGTTTAATTAATTCGCGATATATATTCTCGTGTTCTTCGAGATTGTAGGCATAAATGACAATATCGTCCAAATAAACAAATAGTCCTTTCCCGAGGAGCCCACTTAGTGTGAGGTCCATTGCTCTTTGAAACGTCGGAGGGGCGTTCCGAAGGCCGAACGGCATTCTATCGAATTCGAAATGGCCACGTGGCGTAGTAAATGCGGTCTTATGACGATCTTCTGGAGAGACTTCTATCTGATGGAATCCTGATGCTAAATCGAATACAGAAAAATATTGTGCACCGCCTAATTGATCTAATATATCGTTGATATTGGGTATGGGGTACGCGTCGGCGATCGTTTTTTCGTTCAGCGATCGGTAATCGAACACGACTCTCCATTTTTTATTACCGTGAGAGTCGGCTTTCTTGGGAACGACCCAGACAAGACAATTGTATGGCGAGGTAGAGGGTATTATTACTCCTTTACCGAGCATATCCTCTATTTGCTTGCCTATTTCTTCTGTAGTACTCTTACGTCAAAATCGCGGCCTATCTTACGAACCCACAAATTTAACATAGATTTCACGTTTCGGTGCATCTTTTCCGTGCTCTGGTCAAGGAGAATAAATTCTCCCTTTACCACACCCGACGAGAAAATACCGAAGACGCAAGCCCGTTTTTGAGTCTAACCTCGCGGAAAATTACTCGGGATAGGGCTGGAGTGCGTTTTGTTCTTGGCTGGGGATAATCACTTCACGAATAATGGGGAGGGACTTGAATGACAATTTCACGCGGAGCAAGATTTCACTTTAATTGGTAATTGAAAATGATACCTACGGTTGTTTGTTGCTGTGGTTCTTACTGTTGAACGTTGGTTGGGCGTAGATTAGTGTAGTCAGACAGACTAAAAATCGAACGTAGGCGTTGGTGCGTATTAATAATTATTTATTGAAATAAACTACATGAGTAGTTGAATGTTGCACGTTCAATATTCCCGATTTTACAAGCGTTAATAATTATAAGTACTGTACTCTTACTCTGTATTACTTGAAACTATACTTTGTGAAAATTAAGCCGTGGTGAAAAATTATTGTTCTGTACTACTTTATTTCCCGGCAAACAGTACTACTTGTTGCCTTGGAAAAATTCTAATTCACTGCCGGCGACTTATTGACTGCCAGGCTAGTGATTAGTCCTCTAGTTGACCCCCCGTGAAACTGTGTGTTACTTGACTCCCCGTGAAAAAAGTGTGTTACTTGACTCCCCGTGAAAAAGTGTGTTACTTGACTCCCCGTGAAAAAGTGTCGATAGCCGATTTTCGCGGCCTTTTATAGGGCTCCTGAGCGTCGAAAATTCTTGTCGTCAAGCGCGTAAAAGAAGAGAAGGGATAAAACCCTATCCTGATTATAAGAATTTCCCAGTGGTCTATCTCGACCATACACGTATTCATTCCCCTTACTCCGCAGAGTAGCTTCTCGACATGCAGAGCCATAGATCTATGCAAGTGCATCGGTATGGCGCGCTCTGATTTGTCCGCGCGATGTGCTACACAGAGGACCACGCGATTAGGTGAGGGAACGCGTTCGAAGCGTTTTTCCCCTGAAAATGAGGCGATTTTTACCACCCCGCTTCTTGGCCTACTTTCAATAGAATTTCCTAGTTTAGGTAATATCCTTATGCTCGCTTCTCTGTAGATGTGTCTATGGTAATGGCTTAGTTTTTCAGCGTTTTTACGGAACTTAAATAAATCCTTCACATGAAACCACTAATAATAATTTTGTTACAGCTTCTGTAGTTAACTTTGACGTATGCAACCTGATTTCTGCGTTAATCTCTTATTAGTATAAATGGTTTCGTTGGGTCATGGCTTATTCCAAACATCATTGGTTATTCGTTAAATTAGTGATTACTCTAGTTATAGCTAATGAGTTTTCTTAAATAATTTGTTAGTTGGACGTTAGATTTTTTATAGTTAATAAGTTTTCTTAAATAATTTGCTAGTTAGACGATTATTCTCGTACTATAGAAACGAGAGCGAGAGAAAGAGAGAGAAGGATTTTACTTGAGAACGACTCGTCTAACTTGGTTACTCGTACATTTCGTTCGTACGCAAGTCGGTTAGATCGCCGTTCAGCCCTAGCAATAAGGCGTTCGTCGTGGCGCAGAGAGTCGCCCCAGCCTCGCTTTCCTGCAGAGGAAGCTCTATTGAAACGCGTTACTGTTTTCTCTCTTTTTCGATTCGTTTTACTTTTAGTATTTAGCTGTAAAACAATCTTAACATTTGATTTTATCCTGTCTATATATGTGTAATGTATTCCATATAAATAACTTGATGGTAAAACAAGTATGTCTATGCATGGAAACGAGAGAGAGAGAGAGAGTTCTTCTCTTGAGAACGACTCGCCTAACTTGGTTACTCGTACATTTCGTTCGTAGCCAAGTCGGATAGATCGCCGTTCAGCCCTAGCGATAAGGCGTTCGTAGTGGCACAGAGAGTCACCTAGCTTCGCTTTTCTGCAGAGGAAAATTTGTTGAAACATGTTATAGTTTTTCTCTCTTTCTCGTTTAGTCTTACTTATGGGTGTTCAGCTGTAAAATAATCTTAACATTTCATTTTATCCTATATATATATGTATAACATATTCCATATATATAATTTACTAGTAAAACAAGTAATTTTATACATGGAAACGAGAGAGAGCGAGAGAGTTCTTCTCTTGAGAATGACTCGCCTAGCTTGGTTACTCGTACATTTCGTTCGTACGCAAGTCAGCTAGATCGCTGTTCAGACCTCGCGCAAGGCGTTTTCGTTGCGCGGAGAGTCGGCCAGCCTCGCTTTCCTGCAGCAGAAGCTTCATTGCAACTTAATTTTAGTCTCATCTCTTTCTCGTTTTTTTGTCTATTTTTCGCTATTTTACCATAAATTAATCCTAATATTTCCTTTATCCTTTCTATATAGGCATAACATGTTCTATATATTTATGATGGTGTTTTTACTATAAATTCCAATATTTTACGAGAGACATGTTAATATATAGGCATAACATGTTTTATATATTTATGATGGTGTTTTTACTATAAATTCCAATATTTTACGAGAGACATATTAATGTAATCCCAAGAGAAAAGGGGAATTAATCCTGATGTACTGATCTTTTTTCTATTACCCGACTATACTTGGTAAGCTCATTAATTCGATGTGGGTTGTACTCGTTTTCGAGTGACAGCCATGGGTAGTTTCCATATGGAAGCATAATTGTTCTTTTTGCTGCTGATATTTTATCTACAGTATTCGTGTGAACATTTTAATAGTCATAACTCTTTCGTTTAAATCAACAGTTCCTCTGCTTTTGTTAATTGTTTCGCTTAGTTAATAATTGTTCGTGATTTCATCATCTTTGTAAAGAGAGAGAGAGAGAGAGAAGACTTCAGGCAAGAGCGAGAAGAAAGGGTGCGGTCGCTTGGTCACGTGATAGCGTTCCCTCCAACCGCTCCCTTATGACCAACAACGTCCCGACGGCGACTAGCCGAACCCCTGGTCTAGGATTGAGGGTAAGGCCGCGCTGAATCATAGATCCATAAATGGCAGTCGATAACCGGGTCTACGCAGTAGGTCCCATGGTTTGAAAGTTTGCCTTTTGACCGGGAGCGCCGAAAAATTCCATCTTTACAAGATTAATTCTTCCCGGGAGACGGTCGGTAGGGCCGCATCTTCACCCTGTTCCGATCTCTGTCGCTAAAATCGCTCTCCTCTCCTCTTAAGAAGTTCGAGAATAAAAGAAAAATGTGAGAGGTTACTTTTACTGTAGCGAAACTAAAACAGAAGAACTTTAACGTAATCGAAATTTAAAAAATAAATGCGACGTTACGTCAGGACGTAACAGTACATTCTGGCCATCTGTATCCTCGAGTATTTATAGGAAGATCATCGGTAGTAGGAATGCGATGTTGCGATATAGTGGTGCATGTCAACGTATCTCCTGGGATTTGGTATTAATGTGCGCTTTCTTTTAATAGCGTCTCGATACTTGCTTTTTCTTCTTCGTTTAATTCGGCGAGTCTTAATAATTCCTTAATTTGATTATAGCGGTCGATCATTACCGATTCTGATATTACGTAACATGAATTTTTGCGAACGAAAGGTTGAATTTCGCGAGTGATATTAGCTATACTGAGTTTTTGTGTTAACGAAACGTTCATGATTTTATACGTGTTCGGTCTATATTTCTCGCTTCTCAAACGTGCATCTTTATCTTTAATATTTTCTATAATATTTTCCTCTTTTGACGGTTCAAGTGTACAAACTGTTCGTAAATTCTTCGGGTCTTCATAATTTTCAAAATTGACAGTTTGATCGCAATGGTTTACAGGCACGAAAGGTTCAACAGGTTTCTGGCAAAGTACTTCTTTATTTTCCATCGTTATTTCTTCTTTTATTGACTCTGATGCTTTGGTAAAATCTGAATAATTGACTTTTACTGATTCAATTGTTTCAATGTTTCTATTCTCTCGGAGTATTTGTTCTTTGGTTGACTTTCTAAATTCCTCATTGTAATTATTAATATCATCAAAGGGTTCTGTCCTTTCCATCGGCACAGGTATCCCTTTAAAATCTGGATCGAGTTTTCGCATATCTCCAACAAGTTCTGTCCGTTCAGTCGGCACAGTTACGTCTGTGAAGCTCGAACAACCCGCATAATTAACACAATTAGACTCGCTATCTCTTGCCGATATTTTAGTTTTTATTGGATTTGAATTAACGACGTTTTCTTCTTGAACATAATTTTCATATACTTGAGAGGATTCTGTCCTTTCCATAGGCACAGATTTTCCCGAAAAATTTAAGCTGAGCTCCCTTAATTCTCCAACGACCGCTGCCCATTTCGACGGCACAGACATCCCTGTGGAGCCAAGGCAAGACTCCTCATTGACACGGTAAATTTTTGTCTCTATCGAATTCGGATAGACAACGTTCTTTTCGTTTTCACAACTTAATTCGGTACACCCCATTGGTGTCTCTGTTTTTATCGAATTTGAACAAATAACACTTTTTTCCTGAACACTGTTATCAAAATATTGTAAAGATTCTGTCCTTTCCATAGGCACAGATTGTCCCAACAAATTTGAGCTGAGCTCCCTTAATTCTCCAACGAGCGCTGCCCGTTTCGTCGGCACAGACACCCCTGTGGAGCCAAGGCAAGTCTCCTCATTAACACAGTTTACTTTCGTCTCTATCGAATTCGGATAGACAACGTTTTCTCTAGATACAATAATCTCTACAGGTTCAATATAAGTGCTCTCCTTGCTCGAATCCAACGTACAAAGTTCCATAAAATTTCGCGAACTAGACTGCAATTTTTCAACTTGATCTTCTATTTTTACTTTACCAATTTCTTTACTTAATTTTTCATTTTTCACACGATTTTCGTAAGCTTCTTCAATAATTTCTGAACAATTTCTTATTTCTTCCTTTATAATTTTTTTCACAGAATCAACCATAGAATCTCCGCGGGGTAGTGTCTCTGATAAGAACGCATTCTTTCCCGTCGGAATGAATTTTTTTCCAATGTTTTCACTTGAATTGATTTTACCTTTATTAGTTTCATGACTCAGTCCGTCCGAGGACTTATTTTCTTTTATTAATTCAACTTCACTTGTTACTTGTTGTTCCTTTTTCGTCTTTGAATCGTCAGTAGATTCTCTTATTCCTGTACTGTAAGTTAATTTAAGTTAATTTTTTCCAATATTTTCACTTGAATTGATTTTATCTTCATTAGTTTCGTGACTCAGTCCGTCCGAGGACTTATTTTCTTTTATTAATTCAACTTTACTTGTTACCTGTTGTTCCTTTTTCGTTTTTGAATCGTCAGTAGATCCTCTTATTCCTGTACTGTAAGTTAATTCCTCCGATGACATTAACTCTAGTACTGGTACCTGGACTTGAACCGAATACCTATTGCTATTTGTCACATAAATGTAAGCTTTACCATTATTATTGATGACAAACCCGCTCTCTATGTTTATACCTTCACCTGCATCCAGGGGAGGCAGATAACCTTCCCGTAAATCCAAATTCTTTACTCTCACGAAGCACAATTTGGTAGACTCTGCAGGGATAACAATAGTTTCCTCAGTTGCAAATGGTATTCTTACATTCTGCATTTTCAATTGTCTTTTCTCATAGTCAATTTTCACGCGATTGCCGTCAAGGTATTCCGAACCCAATATACCAGCTTCCTTTATGGGGAAGTTATTATCTACAATATGGAAAGTAGCGAAACGTCCGAAAGCTTGTATTGTAATATGACCCAAAGTAAAAATTGAATTTGTTGTTATTCCATTAAGTTGTAAAATTTCTCCGTGATTTATAGCGATATGTTCATTTACAAATTGTTTCTTTTAAATATTCGGCCCGGCTCCCGTATCAACCATAAGAGTGATAGGGGATATTACTTCCGATGCCGTTATCGTAACCGTCAGAACACTACTTTCTCGATGCAATTGTATATTAAAGATACGGACTACTCGCGGTTGAGGGTCGAAGCTGCGATTGAAATACAGGGTGTCCGCCGGGAAGGTATACTACTTTGTTTTGCCGCCATTTTGGTAAACGTTAGTCTTGACAGTTCATATTTGGCAGTCGTGAAGTAGACACGTGGCAAATTTATTATGGAAAAATATTCGATAAACCAACGTGTTTTAATCGTTAAAACATTTTATCAAAATCAATCATCGATTACTGTGACGATGAGAAAGTTACGTGAAATTTTTGGGAGAAACAACGTGCCAACAAAACACACTATTTATCGTGTAGTGAATGATTTCGAAGAAAGAGGGTCTGTAAGTGATAGGCCCAAGCATGGGCCACAACATACTGCAAGATCGGCTGAAAACATTACTGCTGCTCAAGAAAGTGTTCAAAACAATCCATCAACCTCAATTCGACGCCGTGCTCAGGAGCTTGGTCTTCAAAGAACAAGTTTGGCCACAATTTTGCACAAGGATTTGCATTTGTTTCCATTTAAGATTCAGTTGACACAAGAGCTTCTTCCACAAGACCATTTACACCGCCGTACATATATGCCAATAGGATGTTACAGCTCGCCCATGACAACCCCGATTTTCATGAAAAAATCATAATGAGTGACGAGGCACATTTTCATTTAAATGGATATGTGAATAAACAGAATAGTCGGTTGTGGGCAATGGAAAACCCTCAAATTATTCATCAGTCACCTTTACATCCATTAAAAGTGACAGTCTGGTGTGCAATTTGGTCAGGAGGAATCATTGGACCTTACTTCTTTCAAAATCAAAACGGCGTAACGGTAACTGTGAATGGGGAGTGATGTCGTGATATGATTGAAAACTTTTTAACGCCACAACTGCATGCTTTAGGCTTGATTAACATGTGGTATCAACAAGACGGTGCCACATCGCATACAGCCAGGATTACAATGGAATTACTGCGAGACCTCTTTCCACAACAAGTTATTTCAAAAAATGGTGATGTTGATTGGCCTCCACGGTCGCCTGATTTGACTGCTCCAGACTTCTTTTTGTGGGGATATCTAAAAAGCAAGGCTTATGCAAACAAACCAGACACGGTTGAGCAACTCAAACAAAATATTCGTGATGAAATTAATGAAATACCGCGTGAAATGTGTGAGAATGTAATGAAAAATGTGCTCAAAAGGGCTCGCATTTGTGAGGCTAACAGAGGCGGACATTTATCTGATATTGTATTCCATACATAATTGCCGACATTAAATAAAACATTTATCAATATAAGATCCATTCTCTTTCATTTAATCAAAAATTATAAACAAACAAAGTAGTATACCTTCCCGGCGGACACCCTGTAGTACGGATCGGATGCATGTTTAGCGGAGTCTCCCTGGGCGCACCCGTACTCGGAAGACCACTTCGGTTTCCCGTACTTCCATATGTTGCTTCGTTCTCCCTTCGAGCGGGACACTCACGGATAAAATGACCGAGTTGTTTGCAATAAAAACATGGTCTTGTTGAATTCATGGAATTATTATTGAAATTATTAATATTTCCGCGATTTTCCGATCGATTGTTATTTAAAGGCTGGGAATGGTTGTTACGATAAGGACAAATATGGGCCCCGTGGCCTTCTTTTTTACATATTTTGCACCGAATATCGCTAGGATTTTGGTATCGGAGATTGACTGGTACCTGTGTTTGCGGTAAAGACATTAGTTTGGGGGGGGGGGGCTGTGGGTGATTGAGGACATCTATTCGCTGTGTGTCCATGATTTTTACAAAAGTGACAAAACATCGATGTATTTCCCGACTCCTTCCTTTCAGGAGGAAAATTTTTATAACAACGGTCGGCAGTGTGCCCACGCTTATTACATACCTGGCATATAGTGAGCGGAGGACCGTCAAAGACGGGTTTATTATTATTCGAAGGGGGGAAGATTTTAAGGCATTTGTCAGCCGAGTGTCCTGTTCTTTTACAGATCTGACATATGATAAATGAAGGAGCTTCGAGGCTAGATTTATTGTTATTTGAAGGTGGAAAAATTTTTAAACATTTGTCTGCCGAGTGTCCAGTCTTCTGACAGATCTGACATATGTTCGGTCCTTTATCGACATTTCCCGTATTTTGTAACCAAACAGCCAACGCTTGGCTATTCTTTTGAGTCGAACATTCTTTAGCATTGTGCCCTTTTTTATTGCACAACTGGCAATGCACTTCTTCACTTGCTACCACGTGTACTCCTCGTTTCGCCTCGGGCTTAGGGGCCCTTGGACTCGATGTTACTTGCTCACCGCTACGCAAGGCTGCTTGGGACACTAAACTCTTTGTGGTCTGCACTGCTAGCTTTATTAATTCTTCAAGATTATTATTAGGAGTTAATCGTTGTTCGATTTTCGGTTTTAAACCGTGTAGAAAACAAGCTGGAAGGCTTTGTTTAGTATTATCAATAAAAGCGCCAGCCAAGGGATTATCTTCGCTCGCATCGTAATTTTCAAGTATCAAATTTCCCAAATCTCGTACACGATTCGAATAGGCAATAACAGACTCACTTTCTCTCTGGTATATTGATCTTAATTCACCTTGCAACTGATATACGTTTCGCGAGGGTGCATAAATATCTTTGAGAAATTTACCCAAATCTTCTATTTTTTCAAAAGTTTGCCCTTGTATAGTGCGACGGGGTTCGCCAATTATTTTTACGCGGACTGCTTTTACTAAATTTGATTCGGCGCCTGGCCCCATCATGGCCAAGGCTTCCTTGCATCCTTGGATAAACATCCCCAATGACAAAGTATGACCGTCATAATTCGGTATGACAGCCAATGCATCTCGAAGAGACAACGTTTGGTTATTATTAACCATTATGGTAGGAGGGTCGGGTACAGGGTCACTAGTTTCAAGAGAAAAGTTCACTGGTGGTATTTTACTGGGTTTTTTATCTGGACTCGTCCTTTTTCCCGTGGGGCGGGAGGAACAACCAGGAATAGCAGGTTCGTATTCAGATAGCGGGTGTAAATTTTTCAACAAATTCTGTGGGACAATGTCGGAGGGTTTAATTATTGATTTTAATTTAGATTTTTCACAAGTATTCCTTCTTCTTGTTGAAGTGGACAGTGTTTTATTATGACTCACGAGGAGCGGTTTACCGATGGGTGAGTTGAATGGGGTAGACCCCCCTGCAGGAGTGTAAAATATGTCGCTGGAGTTCGAAAGGCCTAACGTGGCCGTGGTGCCTACGGGGTTCGGGGTAGTTATGACTGGTGTATTCGTACATGTTGTCACGTGTGTAGCGGGCTGCAGCTCGACGCCTTTTACAATATGTTCGGGCGATGCGGGGATCTGAACTGGAATTTCGTTACAGGGATCTCTATATAAAGGGTGATTTTTTAAGAGCTTGAGAACTTTTTTTTAAAAAAAAACGCATAAAATTTGCAAAATCTCATCGGTTCTTTATTTGAAACGTTAGATTGGTCCATGACATTTACTTTTTGAAGATAATTTCATTTAAATGTTGACCGCGGCTGCGTCTTAGGTGGTCCATTCGGAAAGTCCAATTTTGGGCAACTTTTTCGAGCATTTCGGCCGGAATAGCCCGAATTTCTTCGGAAATGTTGTCTTCCAAAACTGGAATAGTTGCTGGCTTATTTCTGTAGACTTTAGACTTGACGTAGCCCCACAAAAAATAGTCTAAAGGCGTCAAATCGCATGATCTTGGTGGCCAACTTACCGGGCCATTTCTTGAGATGAATTGTTCTCCGAAGTTTTCGCTCAAAATGGCCATAGAATCGCGAGCTGTGTGGCATGTAGCGCCATCTTGTTGAAACCACATGTCAACTAAGTTCAGTTCTTCCATTTTTGGCAACAAAAAGTTTGTTAGCATCGAACGATAGCGATCGCCATTCACCGTAACGTTGCGTCCAACAGCATCTTTGAAAAAATACGGTCCAATGATTCCACCAGCGTACAAACCACACCAAACAGTGCATTTTTCGGGATGCATGGGCAGTTCTTGAACGGCTTCTGGTTGCTCTTCACTCCAAATGCGGCAATTTTGCCTATTTACGTAGCCATTCAACCAGAAATGAGCCTCATCGCTGAACAAAATTTGTCGATAAAAAAGCGGATTTTCTGCCAACTTTTCTAGGGCCCATTCACTGAAAATTCGACGTTGTGGCAGATCGTTCGGCTTCAGTTGTTGCAGGAGCTGTATTTTATACGGTTTTACACCAAGATCTTTGCGTAAAATCTTCCATGTCGTCGAATAACACAAACCCAATTGCTGCGAACGGCGACGAATCGACATTTCACGGTCTTCAGCAACACTCTCAGAAACAGACGCAATATTCTCTTCTGTACGCACTGTACGCATTCGTGTGGTTGGTTTAATGTCCAATAAAGTAAACTGAGTGCGAAACTTGGTCACAATCGCATTAATTGTTTGCTCACTTGGTCGATTATGTAGACCATAAATCGGACGTAAATCGCGAAACACTTTTCGAACCGAACACTGATTTTTGTAATAAAATTCAATTATTTGCAAGCGTTGCTCGTTAGTAAGTCTATTCATTATGAAATGTCAAAGCATACTGAGCATCTTTCTCTTTGACACCTTGTCTGAAATCCCGCGTGATCTGTCAAATACTAATGCATGAAAATCCTAACCTCAAAAAAATCACCCTATATTACAAGTGGTAAATATTGGTGACCAGGTTCTTCCAAAAATCCAACCACAGACAATAAATTGTTTCCCGATCTCGCTGCAAGTGTTTCTTGCACTCGATTCGTGAATTGCTCAAAACTTTCTGAATTCTTTGAAATTTCTTGAATCTGTAAGGGACTATTTGATGTACTATAATTATCAAGATTGTCTGATAAAATTTCTTCAGTACTTGAAGAATCACTTGCTTCCTCGCAATTTATTTCCGTTTTTGTAATAATTAAATGACTTGACGTTAATTCCAAGGATTGTATACGACTATTTTCGTCTACTTTAATTAATTCCGGATTTTCTTGATTAATGTCGCTACTTTTCTCTGTATCCGCAATAATTTCTCCCGTTGGATTCGTTGTGGAGGGAGTCTTGGGATGCGAACTGTTAATACTTTCGTCGGAAGATTCTTCGACTGTTTCAAATTGGGATTTAGGAAGGCTCTGTATTCGAGATTTCTTTTTTCGGTCCTCAGGATAATCATGTATTACATTATCATCAACTCTTACCTTCGATCGAGTTGAACTCATTTATGATGTATTTTATATAAGTATAATAATATATTTACTCTTTTTTATTTTTATACCGCATCAAAGAGACATACAACAATACATGAGAATATTATGAGAGTAAAATTGCGCAGGAGGAGGAAATAGGAATAACTTTCTTTTTGTTACTTGTAACGAGGAAAAATTATGGAACTTTATTCCTTTAATTTTGTTTCAAAATTTCCCTGAGGTGAAATCAAATGTGGTTTTTCCTTCAGGAGGATAACGGGTGATAGCGTATCCCTTCTATCGAGTGAGCTTCGTAATCAGCGACAAGTTCGTCTAGAAAATTTTTCCGCTCGATTTCTCGGATTTGCTTAAGGCGTTTTATTCTATATTCACTTGGTATTTCTGTGTCGACGCCCTGAGTGACTTTACTGCTGCTTGCTTCGTACGTAATTTCCCTTAATAAATATGGTATCTCTTTGTTAGAGAGGCCCGTGCAATCTGCCTTTGCACTGTCTGAATGATTTTTATACTTCTCTGTTTGTTCACCTAAAGGTCCCTGCAAACCTGTTATTTTTTCTTGGTTAAGGAAAATACTTTCGTTATCTTTTGTAGATTTTATGCTAGAGACTCCAAAATTCTGTTTGTTATACGATTCACTCGCTGTTACTGTTAAAGGACAATTCGTTTTATTAGAATTTAAAATTATATTCCTTTCTTGCCTCGAATAGTCGTTATGTACTGCAATTGTGTCGTCGCAATCTTTCTTATATTCAGTTATTTCTTTTCCTTCGAGAGGAATAATTTTATTATCGCTTTCTATTTCAATATTAAAGGCTCTAAAATCTTGCTCGTTATACGATTTGCACGCGATTGTTGGAACTTGGTACTGTGTTTTTAACAATTGCTGTTTTAATTTCAGTGCTTGTATTTTTTTCCTGCTCTACGGGTTTTCGGCATGGATGAAGGATTAGGGTTGGTAATTGTCAAAATTAGTAGATAGTACGTATGGTTATGTCTGTCTCGTTTGTATGTTATGTTTCGTGATCGAAACTTGCCAGCCCCGAACTCACTTGCGTGAGGAGCTAAAACATAGGATTTCTCTTCACTAGTGTAATGTGTTTCGTGAACGAGCCTTGCTAGCCCCGAACTCACTTGCGTGAGGAGCTAAGACATAGGATTTCTCTTCACTAGTGTAATGTGTTTTGTGAACGAGCCTTGCTAGCCCCCGAACTCACTTGCGTGAGGAGCTAAAACATAGGATTTCTCTTCGCTAGTGTAATGTGTGTTGTGAACGAGCCTTGCTAGCCCCGAACTCACTTGCGTGAGGAGCTAAAACATAGGATTTCTCTTCACTAGTGTAATGTGTTTCATGAACGAGCCTTGCTAGCCCCGAACTCACTTGCGTGAGGAGCTAAAACATAGGATTTCTCTTCACTAGTGTAATGTGTATTGTGAACGAGCCTTGCTAGCCCCGAACTCACTTGCGTGAGGAGCTAAAACATAGGATTTCGTTCACTAGTGTAATGTGTTTTGTGAAGATTGTGTTGTTAGTGATACGTCCGCGGGCAAATCTGGTTGCCCATGTGTTAGGTCGAAAAGCGGGTAGTTAAGGTAGGGTTTACAGAATGCTGTCTGCTGGTGTAAGCGAGACGGTGGATTTGTTAAAGGTCTGTGGCAGAAAGAGCAGCACGTGCAGGTGGAGGTGCAATGTTATGAGCGGTGGATGGAGGTGAACGATTCTAGTGATCGCTCGAGGGGGTTGTTACGATGAGCAACGTAGGAGTGAATAGCAGAACTGTTTTGTAATTCTATTAATATTTTCTGAATTGTATGCCAACTGTTTTAACGCTTGGTAGATTGACAGATTTTATGTAAATGATAGTACCAAGAAGTTAATGTTACGGAGCGAATCGTATAAAAACAACACAAGAAGTCTGATGTTTGTCTGGTTAAAACAAATATAATTTTACTCTCTATAATTAATATTTGGGGAAACTATTTTCCTTGTAGTTCTCCTCACGTATGTTTTAGCAGTTATTCTTTCTTGCTGTTTTATTCGTTCTAAACCAAGTCGATTTAAGAAAATTTCTGGCGTGACTTCTTCAATGAGTTCTTGCGCGAGAACCTCGAGTTCCTTTATACGCACTTGAAGTACAAATAATTTTTCCAATGGTCCCATATAATGGAGTACAACGTATGAATATGTATATATATATATATATATATATATATATATGTATATATATATACATCCACGTATATGTCTTTCAATACAAGTTTTATCTTCTCTACTTTTTTTTTATTCACCAGTCATTATCGAATATTAGTTTCCACATTTGATTTCCACAAGGTCAATTTACTTACGAAGAAGGCTTACCGTATAACTTGAATAATAGCTGGTATTCTTTCAAAAAGATGGTACATTTTTATGAAATGGCTTGGCTCGTTAAAATTCACTAAAAAGAAGAAAAAATCAATTTCTGTGAAATAAATCAACTCTTAAAAATGCAATAAAAGGGGAAAGGTTAGAATTTATGAATTAGATCGTTTTATAAAAACTCAGTAGTAAAGAATGATCGTTTTTCATGAAGTGCATTGAATCGTTAAATTCAATAAAAAGTAAAAAAAATCAATTTCTTTAAAATAAATCAATTCTCAAAAATGCGATAAAAATGGAAAGGGTGGATTTTATAAATTAAATCGTTTTCTTAAACCTCAGTAATAAATGATGATAATTTTCATTGAGTCGTTAAAATTCAATAAAAAGTAAAAAATCAATTTCTTTAAAATAAATCAATTCTCAAAAATTCGGTAAAAAGGGAAAGGGTGAATTTTATAAATTAAATCGTTTTCTAAAACCTCAGTAATAAATGATGATAAATTTTCATGAAATGCTTTGAATCGTTAAAATTCAATAAAAAGGAAAAAATCGATTTCTTTAAAATAAATCAATTCTCTAAAATGCGGTAAAAAGGGAAAAGGTGGATTTTATAAATTAAATCGTTTTCTAAAACCTCAGTAATAAATGATGATAAATTTTCATGAAATGCTTTGAATCGTTAAAATTCAATAAAAATAAAAATTTCTTTAAAATAAATCAATTCTCGAAAATGCGGTAAAAAAGGAAAAGGTGAATTTTATAAATTAAATCGTTTTACAAAATTCAGTAACAAAGGGGGATTATTTTTCGTGAAATGCATTGCATCACTAAAACTCAATAAAAATAAAAAAATCGATTTTCGAGGATTAAATCGGCTTACAAAACCACGGTAAAAAGGGCAAAGTAAAAGTATTTTCTTTTCAGTTGATTCTTTTACACAATATTAGTTTGAACAAAACTAACACTCTAAGATCCCGGACGAGCCCCCAGAATTTGTTACGTCAAAATCGCGGCCTATCTTACGAACCCACGAATTTAACATAGATTTCACGTTTCGGTGTATCTTTTCCGTGCTCTGGTCAAGGAGAATAAATTCTCCCTTTACCACACCCGACGAGAAAATACCGAAGACGCAAGCCCGTTTTTGAGTCTAACCTCGCGGAAAATTACTCGGGATAGGGCTGGAGTGCGTTTTGTTCTTGGTTGGGGATAATCACTTCACGAATAATGGGGAGGGACTTGAATGACAATTTCACGCGGAGCAAGATTTCACTTTAATTGGTTATTGAAAATCATACCTACGGTTGTTTGTTGCTATGGTTCTTACTGTTGAACGTTGGTTGGGCGTAGATTAGTGTAGTCAGACAGACTAAAAATCGAACGTAGGCGTTGGTGCGTATTAATAATAATTTATTGAAATAAACTACATGAGTAGTTGAATATTGCACGTCTAATATTCCCGATTTTACAAGCGTTAATAATTATAAGTACTGTACTCTTACTCTGTACTACTTGAAACTATACTTTGTGAAAATTAAGCCGTGGTGAAAAATTATCGTTCTGTACTACTTTATTTCCCGGCAAACAGTACTACTTGCTGCTTTGGGAAAAGTCTAATTCACTGCCGGCGACTTATTATCTGCCAGACTAGTGATTAGTCCTCTACTTGACCCCCCGTGAAACTGTGTCGACGGCCGATTTTCGCGACCTTTTATAGGGCTCCTGAGCGTCGAAAATTCTTGTCATCAAGCGCGTAAAAGAAGAGAAGGGATAAAACCCTATCCTGATTATAAGAATTTCCCCGTGGTCTATCTCGACCATACACGTATTCATTCCCCTTACCCCGCAAAGTAGCTTCTCGACATGCAGAGCCATAGATCTATGCAAGTGCATCGGTATGGTGCGCTCTGATTTGTCAGCGCGATGTGCTACACAGAGGACCACGCGATTAGGTGAGGGAACGCGTTCGAGGCGTTTTTCCCCTGAAAATGAGGTGATTTTTACCACCCCGCTTCTTGGCCTACTTTCGATAGAGTTTCCTAGTTTAGGTATCCTGATAATATCCTTATGCTCGCTTCTATGTAGATGTGTCTATGGTAATGGCTTAGTTTTTCAGCGTTTGTACGGAACTTAATTAAATCCTTCACATGAAACCACTAGTAATAATTTTGTTACAGCTTCTGTAGTTAACTTCGACGTATGCAACCTTATTTCTGCGTTAATCTCTTACTAGTATAAATGGTTTTGTTGAGTTATGGCTTATTCCAAGCATCATTGGTTATTCGTTAAATTAGTGATTACTCTACTTATAGCTAATAAGTTTTCCTAGATAATTTGTTAGTTAGACGTTAGATTTCTTATAGTTAATAAGTTTTCTTAAATAATTTGCTAGTTAGACGATTATTCTCGTACTGTAGAAACGAGAGCGAGAGAGAGAGAGAGAGAATGATTTTACTTGAGAACGACTCGTCTAACTTGGTTACTCGTACATTTCGTTCGTACGCAAGTCGGCTAGATCACCGTTCAGCCCTAGCGATAAGGCGTTCGTCGTGGTGCAGAGAGTCGCCCAGCCTCGCTTTCCAGCAGAGGAAGCTTTATTGAAGCGCGTTACCGTTTTCTCTCTTTCTCGATTCGTTTTACTTTTAGTATTTAGCTGTAAAACAATCTTAACATTTCATTTTATCATGTCTATATATGTTTAATGTATTCCATATAAATAACTTGATGGTAAAACAAGTATGTCTATGCATGGAAACGAGAGAGAGCGAGAGAGTTCTTCTCTTGAGAACGACTCGCCTAACTTGGTTACTCGTACATTCCATTCGTACCCAAGTCGGCTAGATCGCCGTTCAGCCCTAGCGATAAGGCGTTCGTAGTAGCACAGAGAGTCGCCTAGCCTCGCTTTCCTGCAGAGGAAGCTTTATTGAAACATGTTATAGTTTTTCCCTCTTTCTCGTTTAGTCTTACTTATGGATATTCAGCTGTAAAATAATCTGAATATTTCATTTTATCCTATATATATATATGTGTGTGTAACATATTCCATATATATAATTTGCTGGTAAAACAAGTATTTTTACACATGGAAACGAGAGAGAGCGAGAGAGTTCTTCTCTTGAGAACGACTCGCCTAGCTCGGTTACTCGTACATTTCGTTCGTACGCAAGTCAGCTAGATCGATGTTCAGACCTCGCGCAAGGCGTTTTCGTTGCGCGGAGAGTCGGCCAGCCTCGCTTTCCTGCAGCAGAAGCTTCATTGCAACTCAATTTTAGTCTCATCCCTTTCTCGTTTTTCTGTCTATTTTTCGCTATTTTACCATAAATTAATCCTAATATTTCCTTTATCCTTTCTATATAGGCATAACATATTCTATATATTTATGATGGTATTTTTACTATAAATTCCAATATTTTACGAGAGACATATTAATATAATCCCAAGAGAAAAGGGGAATTAATCCTGATATACTGATCTTTCTTCTATTACCCGACTATACTTGGTAAGCTCATTAATTCGATGTGGGTTGTACTCGTTTTCGAGTGACAGCCATGGGTAGTTTCCATATGGAAGCATAATTGTTCTTTTTGCTGCTGATATTTTACCTAGAGTATTCGTGTGAACATTTTAATAGTCATAATTCTTTTGTTTAAATCAACAGTTCCTCCACTTTTGTTAATTGTTTCGCTTAGTTTATAATTGTTCGTGATTTCGTCATCTTTGTAAAGAGAGAGAGAGAGAGAGAAGATTTCAGGCAAGAGCGAGAAGAAAGGGTGCGGTCGCTTGGTCACGTGATAGCGTTCCCTCCAACTGCTCCCTTATGACCAACAACACCCCGACGGCGACTAGCCGAACCCCTGGTCTAGGATTGAGGGTAAGGCCGCGCTGAATCATAGATCCATAAATGGCAGTCGATAACCGGGTCTACGCAGTAGATCCCATGGTTTGAAAGTTTGCCTTTTGACCGGGAGCGCCGAAAAATTCCATCTTTACAAGATTAATTCTTCCCGGGAGACGGTCGGTAGGGCCGCATCCTCACCCTGTTCCGATCTCCGTCGCTAAAATCGCTCTCCTCTCCTCTTAAGAAGTTCGAGAATAAAAGAAAAATGTGAGAGGTTACTTTTACTGTAGCGAAACTAAAACAGAAGAACTTTAACGTAATCGAAATGAAAAAGATAAATGCGACGTTACGTCAGGACGTAACAAGTCATACTGCATAACAACGTATTGCCAAATTTCATAGATACACGTCACCTTATATCCGAGCGACACAGCTTTTCTCAGCTCGTCCACGACCCATGTGCCGTCAAATGCTCGCTCAGTCGTGTCATCGTATGTACAAACCTCGATATCTGTACAGCACGTTCTACACAGGGGGAACAGTAGTTTCCCATGCATGCGAACAGGCAGTACGGGTATATACAAATCGCGCGATGCCACCACGGTACACTTCACGAGACCCTCGACGACACTTAGATCGTTTTCAAGTCCTACGAGTTCTCGACATTCGTCACCTACGTACAATTTCGGGTGTCCAACGGGATATTTTCCATTCTTACATACCCATGGATACAGCGAGCAAACATCCACATAGCGTATCTGCTCCCCATTCGCGACGTCGTACAAGCTTACAAAATTTTCCGTTCGACCGCCAAAGAATGCATCGCGTGGTTCGAGAAGCGCCTGCTTGACCATGGCGTGATTTTTCACTTCTATCGACATTTCCTCGTTATTCTCGAGTAATCTGTCAAAATCGCATTCCCATATTTTGGTTAGAGTGTACCCTTTCGATCTGATTCGCCCAGAAATAAGAACGGTACGCTCGTATCGCTTATCCATTGTATCGCTGAATTTAGTTCGAGTATCTCTATTCACGCGATAACATCGCGGACAACCATGCCAAAAGCAGCCGTGAAATTGAAGAACGTGATGGACCCCCGCATCCACGTAGTATCCGTCGACAGCCAGTAGGCCGGTCGGAGAGCGGTACTCTCTCGTGCGTCCAGCATGCGCGATAATGCAGTTGCGCTCATGCTCGAGCCATACGAGCCATACGACGGCCTTGCGCGATTGCTTATCGCCCCAGCGATACCCCCCTGGTGGTAACACCGCAATGCGATCTTTCTGTAGAAAATTCTTTCGAAATACTCTCATACATGCTGATGCTATCGTGCATGCTTCTGTAAAGGGGCACACGCTCCCACAACGTATAAGTATCTCGCGAAAAGCTAAACACGCTCGTCTCAAAACCGTAACATCAGTACGACAATATTGCACAAATTGCCTCGCAAAATCAAATTTATAATCTACGCGACTCGATTCTTCCTCATACCATTTTAAAAAGCGCTCGTGATCCGCTGAGAACATGGTATCGGGTGAGTAAAAATGAAAAGCCGGCAGAGGACCTGAGTAATTCTGATATTCCGGTGTGTTGAATAAATATGGAAATGTACCTTTTGCCACCTCATCAGCGAAACCAAAGGCCTTAGGTAAAGCGCTAAGAGCCATGGGTAAATAGTTTAGACTATGGAGAAAAACGACATCGCCAATTTTCATCCAGACAATCTTTGTACCATTCATAATCAGAGAGGGCAGCTGTGTTTTTTGCACCTCGATTAAATACCGTAGAATAAATTGTGCGTCGAAACCTCTAGCATTATGGGCGATGCAGATGGTCTTTTTAAATTTTTGCGATAATGCCAATTTCACGAGCTCCCCAACAGGATCATCGATAAACACGAATTCACGTTTACCACAGTTAGCACAATCGGCCTCTATATCTGTGATATCCAGACATGCCATACATACGCATTGTGCAACACATAAATTCGGCTCGTGAATTCGTGTCGATTTATCATCATGCAATTGCTCGTGTTGTTGCGTCTTAAAATCATAAAATAAAAATCTCGTGGAAGACTTGTCTTTTTTCTTCTCCTTTTGCGCCTTTGGTTTCTTAAGAGGTGCTATAAAACATGCATGCGTAGTCGGTCGCGTTTGTTTGCATGTAATACAAAACGATATACCACATACATGCATCTTTTTATGTGTGGTTTTAATCATACGCGAGCAGCCTCTACAGATTTTCAATGCGTTACAGACGCTGTACTGTTTATATTTACGAGACGTGATACCCGCGGAGCCCTCACCCTTGTGATGAGCGAGGCAAAAAGCACCAAAGAACGAACGATTATAGTCGGCGCAATACTCAAGCTGAGAGTCTCTATTGCCGTTGCAATAAGTGGATTTACATCGAGCACATTGATAGCTACATCGATGCTCGAGTACTCGAATATACTTGGAATTACATTGTGTGCAGAAACCTCGACTACCTAATGCACCGGCGAGATTTAATATCAGTTGATAGTGATGAGAACGCTCGTAATAGAGAATAAAGAGTGTATGATTAATTTTACCTGCTGCGGTGAGTACGTTTTTTCGCCCATCCTACAGAGCCGGAACGCGTTTTCCGAAGGTGAGAAATTCATAAACAACAATCGCTATATCCTCGTGAACCAAGTACTCCTGAAAGAGCTGAATTTCGCGCGCACCACACCCCCTAGGCGGTGTCGTTACCCCTGCATTACGCGTGAGCTCTATCGCTGCTGTATATTGCGCACCTCGAAGCCCGTTCCGAATTTGACACCATCGTCTGTGTAGCTCGCCCGCACGTATTTGGCCGCGTTCGGCATGTGCTCGGGCAGTGACAAGGGATCGTTGTAGACACAAATTATTGCCATTACTTATGCGTAAAATTGACTTTTTGCTATAGACTCGTGTGTAAGCCCACACCAGCTCCTTCGACGCCTCGTACTATACATGTCGTCATTCTACATGTACCAGCGTCTATTCGAAATTCGCGCGCGCTCTGAGCTACACTATTAACTAGTCGCCATATATCGTCGGGTACGATGTCATGAGCTGGTCGAAATGATAACCATACAGGTCCTTGCGCGAAAGACGGTATGCTCAGAGTCATACCCACAGAATCATGTCCTTTGCACGATTCTGTAAGGCGTGTGAGAACATCTCGTACACCTCCCTCGAACCATGTCAGATGATCGATACCGTCCGGTAGCTGACGAAAATAAAAATCTGTCTCTCGACCCTGCATCCTAAAGCGTGAAAAATAACGTCTCTGCTCGTTGTCGATACCGAAACGTTCACCAGGAGGCAAAATATCACCACCCCGTGCAGCAGTCCTTCCATCGCCAGTCTGTCCACCTGCAGGCATAATTGAACCATTTATTAGAATTTTTATTTAATTTACTTTAAATTTTTGTTTGTCGCTGGCTATATACTATGCATATAATTCGTGTAACGTAAGAATTACAAACTTATATTTGCTTCTAGTCCTCGAATCCGTCGACTGCACCCGGGAACCGCCGACGCATTTCGTAAACCAACTCGATTGTCGGCGGTCTCGGCACAGTGAATCGTGCAAAGCGAAAAACGTTTGGGTCCGTCTCGTACCCTGCTTTTTCATTTTACTATTATTATCCGCGTAATTTTTTTATTTTTGTCAGCGTAGTTGTATTATTAAAGGCTTACCTGAATCTACAGGGTCCTCCTCCTCTTCCTCCCCCTCCTCCTCGTCGTCATCGTCTACGTCTTGCTCCTCCTCCTCCTCCTCCTCTTCTTCTTCTTCTTCTTCTTCTTTTTCTTCTTCCTCGCTGTCTGTATTGCTGTTGGCATCATCGTTTGAACTGTATTGTCGCGATGGGCCTGCGACGGATTCATCTGGTTCTCTCGAGGGGCCTGCCATGAAAAGACCGTTTGTAGGTTTATAACCGCAGAATGGCTGGGTAAAATTTATCCAGCGATTCCCTACGGTGCTGTCGCCATCGTTGTCCCTGCTATGATCATCTGAATCGGTTCTACCCTCCTCATCGAAATCATAGGTGTCGGATCCCATTTCTGCGTCCTCATACCGTCGAACTATATAAAAATCTTATGAAATAAAGGAAATAAAATAAAAGTAAATAGCGCTGTATATTACTTACGTCTTTCATTGAGTATAGGTTGCAGAGCAGTCTCATTCAGCCAACCTCGTCGACGAATAACACGCACCACCGAATCAATAATTATTTGATTATCAAACAATCCAATATTATACGCGTCAACTAAATCGCGTTGATGACACTCGCACAGCATACCGCGAATTTTACGAACAACCGCCTGTGTCGGAAGTTCCCATAGGGTGATCTGTAAATTTCTTCTACCCCAGCGCGAACGCAACGACGGTCTACGCTTCAATATAAACTCTATCAATTTTCTTATCAATGAGCGCTTTACCACTCTGACCATGATTGTGCTGTTAGAGTAGTAGTAGTAGTAGTAGTAACCACAGTAAATCAGACAATTAACTAGAGAATTTTCAAAGTGGCTCACTTTTATATATATTCCTTTAACAAGCTCTCTCTCTCTCTCTCTCTCTCTCTCTCTCTCTCTCTCTCTCTCTCTCTCTCTCTCTCTCTCTCTCTCTCTCTCTCTCTCTCTCTCTCTCTCTCTCTCTCTCTCTCTCTCTCTCTCTCTCTCTCTCTCTCTCTCTCTCTCTCTCTCTCTCTCTCTCTCTCTCTCTCTCTCTCTCTCTCTCTCTCTCTCTCTCTCTCTGCATATACTGCAACGATGTAATGAATACGACTAACCAAGAAGATGGCCGCACGCGATCGCTTTACAAAAGCAAGACCTAGGGAAATATTTAGCGATGGTGATGTACTTAGTTATCGAGTTTCGCTGATGAAAGTCATATTGTTTTCATCTAATTTCAAGGCACTCGGCCATGAGGAAAATCATCAAATTTCACCGACGAATATTATTTAGTTTTCATGGTACATATTATCTGTATGTCAATGTGTGCGTGTGCGCATAAGTGTGCGCGAGTATGCAAGAGTTTTGGGATATATCTGCTGCTGTTACTAGGCTGTTGAGGAGAATGCGACAAATATCAAAGGATATTGGCTAGCAATTTTCAGGCGTATGATTTGCAGTATCAAAAGAAGAGGCAATGCAGTTAGGTGGTGGGGGAAATCTGTATAAAACGGAGTATGAACACCACCGACGATTCATTCGAAAAGTTACAGTCTACACGAAAGCAATAAAAATGGCAAATAACGGTACTACGTCTCACGCGATATCGCCATATATAGCGAACCCCGTTATGTACGGTTTAAATAAATCATTTGGTAAAATAATGGTAGCCGGGCTCAGGTTGAACTCTACGTGTACTCTTACACCAGTGGTGAAAATATTGTCGAATACTTTTCCCGGAATTACACTCGGTGCGGACGAGTGGCGAGTGTTTAAAAGTGATTTTTCTCGCGTACAACAATATTTCGAAGCTCATGGGACTGATGCCGAGAAAATGTGTAATACCCGCATAGAGCACACAACGTATTACAAACTTTTAACCTCATGTTACCAGCACAGAGCTGTGTCATTTGGTAAAATAAGTGGTAGCGCTGATGAGGAATACGAGAATCAAGAGGAATCTGGAGAATCGAAACGGAAACGCTTCCGAAAATACTCTCCAAACATTGTTCTTCAGCGGCCTACATTTGATATGCGCGTTGAAGTAAGTAAAAGAATTGATATTCATATGCAGGCTCTAGAGAGCAAAAGTGAAACGATTCAACGGTGTATGAACGAGGTGGTATCATATGTCCGTGAAAAGATAGTTGTCAGTGAAATACCTCGTGCAGCAGCGTATGAGATCATCGGTTCCAAGAAATTCTTTGAAGAAGCGCTCGAGCACATAGCGATCTTGCTAACGCCGAAGGATACGGAGTTTATGAAAATTATTTTGTCCGAAATAATTGTGCTGTTTCGAGGTCATATCGCTGATCATGCATCGGGTGTTGCTTTGCGAACGCAATAATTTTCGGTATGTGCAGCTATTTGTGATAAAGACACTGTTATACATAATTGTATATAGTGTACATTTCGCTCGAAATATTATAAAGTATACACCGAGGTCAGTCACTCGCTTGAGTGCTCTACAAACAAGCTACACAGGTAGCACTGCGTAGCACAATACAACATAGAATGAGGATGCTTAATTGAGCAGAAAATATTCACAGTATTTTTCCAGCAGGTTTACTGTGGAAAGCTACTGTGAACATTAGACAGATGCGTAATTGTATTAATCAAGCAGGCAAAGCAGAGTGAGAAAAAACGTGGCGCAGCCCGCGCTGCCAAGCACGCCACAGTGTGAGACCTTTTATGCTGATGTACCGATATTAATAAATCTCCTCACCGTCAGTGAATTATAGTTAATTATGACGGTGTTCTCTTACCTTAATTTGAGTCCGGTTGAGCACGATAGCTGAGTCGATCCAGAGAAAATTGATGTAGAATATCCACGAGAAGCAGAGATGAGTGCTGTTCCATGCGGTCTTCACGAAAAAGTGTCAAATTTAGCAATATGGCTGCCGGATCTGAAAGCGTCGTTGGTTGCTGAAGTCAGTTGAGCGAGACAGCCGGTGAGCGAAACCGAAGTCAAGCGAGAGAGACATCCTCTCGCTCGACGTGGCATGCCAGCGAGGCACAACCTCGGCTCCGCGAAGCCTCTCCTCGGCTATCTCCGCTCAACCGAACGCTGCGTGCTCGTGCACAGCAACAGGTCGACGAACGGCGAATATCGATCGCCGTGCGCCAGCTGATCATGGAATACGTGCCAATGTCGATTAGCAGCAAAGCAGCAGAGCTTGGTAAGTAAAAAATATAAAATAATTTTTAAATCGTAATTTTAAATCATGTAATATTTATTTTTAATTATAAAAAATAATGTCGTGCAGAGCGAGCATCCCCTGCATATGAGCCGACACCGAGGGTTCATTATTCGTGTCATGGAGAGCGAGAGGAAGATACATATACTGTACAGATAGAGCTAACTTCGGGAAAGAAAAGTGCCACCCGACATCCTCATCCACAGTTGTCGTCGGTGGCAGAAGATCATCAACGATGCCAACTTTGTATAATGAGGCGTGGCATGTCAGGTAAGACAATATCGATTATTCTGTATACGATGTTTTTTATTGATCAGTGCGTTCAATTAAATAGTTGGTTCATTCTTTTTTCAGTACACTATGATGACAACGCCCACAGCGAACAATAATTTAAAAGCGATATTACGAGTGATAATACAAATTAATTCCGTATAGCGATAAAAATAAAATTAACGGTGAAGGAATCTCCGAGCGTGGATTACCGTGTTTGCAGGGCTGTTGCATACGACGGTAAATGTGTAAAGTGCTTTCCATAAAATATTGATTAATTTAAAAAATATCTGATCTTACTGTGTCTCTTATTTTTATAGCATAATAATTAGAGAATTATAATTGAAATCTTTCTCTCTCTCTCTCTCTCTCTCTCTCTCTCTGTGAGGAATCATATTCTATATCTTTTACTGCAGAGCAAGCGCTTTGCGAGGAGCACAGCGCAGGGCTATGCATGCTCGAAAACCGCTTTCGTTGCATTCAAAGTGATGGATACCTAGTTATGATTCATATGAGACTGTTATCTTTATGCCCGTGATACTCTCTAGCAGCATCTCGAGCATTTAGTCTGTCTTTGGCATCCTACTTGCAAACAATAAAAAGCAATATGTATCCACGATACGGCAAGGAGATTTTAAGTGACGCATTTTGGTGCCGATTAATGTTTGTCGAGAGTGTGATGAGCGTGTTCCTGCGTACACAGGAAATGTGCGATGCATACGATCATCTGGAAGAGCTCCTACGTAGCATGTATTTAGTGGAACGTCGTGGAAGACCCATTGAACTTGGGGAGCTGTATATCGGCATGTCCTGTATTGTGCCTCGTTTCAATAGCGTTGTCCGCGGCGAAGTGATTTACCCGGACTTTGATGGGTACTGCGAAGTGTTGTTAGTCGATTTTGGCGAAACTATTTACATCGACTGGTCTCACCTATTTCATCCGGAGCCTTTAGCAAGTATGCTGCCGGTTCTTGTCGTGGAGTTTTCCATATACGGACTCAAACGCGTGGATGTTGCAGGTATTGAGCAGCTCGTCGAAGAAGCGTGCGGTAGAGATGACTTGATCGCTGTCATGATGCGACCTCTTGCCGGCGATAGCGTTCCGCGGGTTCGAACGGAGAACGCGCGGACGTGGCGGCGGATATTATAAAAGCCCTCGGTGATGAGGTAGATATCGGCTACGATATCGATGCCTTGGACGAGGGCTTTGACGAGGACATAGTAATGAATTAAAGACACGACGCTGTGCGTGTGTATATGTGTGTGTGTGTGCGTGTGTGAGGGAGAATATTCGAGAGACAGGAGTTTAAAATCGCTTTGGCAGGAGGGTAGATGCCTACAACAGCTGCGGTGGTGAGTACATAATTTTATTCATTTTTCCAAGTATGTGTACACCTTTGCTCCATCCTGCTCTTATCTCTACTCTTCCTTGTTCACCAAGGTACCCACACCACCTCACTTTACCATCTCCACGTTACCGACACTGGTCAAGCAGAGTGGGTAGCGCGGCGGTGGATAAGTGCGGTGGTGGGGGTAGCCACGTGGTGGGGGAAGGAGTGGGGATAGAAGTGGGATGGAGGAAAGGTACACATACTACTAATGAGTATAGAGAATATAAAACAAGAAACTATAGTAAAATTGATGTGAAAGAATTTACACGGATGTTAAACACTACCACAAGACAAGTTCAAGAAATAGAAGTAAGCCAAAGAGCAAGGATGCTCGTTGATAACATAGTGGGTGCACTAGATAGGTTTGCACCCAGAAAAATAGTGAAGATTCCAAGCGTATGGGAAGGAAAAAAATAGTATTCAGAACACATAATAGTAGCTGCAAGAAGAAGAGATGAGGCATACGGAGTAGCAATTACTACTGGTTTGGAAGATCATTGGCAGCAATTTAAAGTAGAAAGGAATGCGGTAGTTAAATTAATAAGAGAAAAAAAGAAGGAATATTATGGAAAGATGATAGACGATAATAAGAAGGATCGGACAAAAATGTGGAAAACGTTAAAAGAAGCAATTGAAGGAGAATCAGTGGGTACTAGAGAAGTAGAGAATATAGATGTTGAGATATTGAATGGCATGATGGGAGGTAGTATAGCTGATAAATTTAATGTGTATTATGTGGAAAGTGTAAAGAATATAGTTAATTCAATACAACGGGATACGTCTGGAAGTCCAAACAGAAGAAGAATTATAACAGGGATAAGGATGGACAATAAAAGTGTAATGAAAAACTTCAATCATATTGAAATAAAGGACCTAGAGAAGATAGTGATGGGACTCCCGAAAAAGACGGGAACGGAAGAAGGAATATCAAGTGATATACTAAAAATGGCGTTCAGTGCAATAAAAGAGGAATTTGTGGAAATAATAAATGGATCCCTATAATGTTGCCATTATACGAAAAGGTGCTCGAATTAGTAGTAAAAAATTCATTTGAAAAATATTTAGAAACCAACGACATCATAACGGAGCATCAATCAGGATTTAGAAAGCAATATTCGTGTGAAACGGCGATTTAAACTGTTGTAGATGAATCGAAAGTGGACATTAGTGAAGGAAAAATGGTAGGAGTAATATTCATGGATTTAAGACGAGCGTTTGAGACAATCGACAGGGATATATTATTCGACAAATTAAACCGATATAGAATTAGAGACAGGGTGTTAGATTGGTTCAGAACGTACTTAAGAAATAGAACACAGCAAGTTCGATTCAATGATAAATGGTCTGAAGTTATTCCCAACGAGTATGGGATACCGCAGGGGTCAGTACTAGGGCCGCAGCTGTTTATTATATATATTGAGTTGTTCGGAAAGTAATTTCGTTTTTTTTTCTTATAAAAATGAAAGACAATTTTCTTATAGTGAATTAATATTTTATTCAATCCAATATTGTCCATTCTGATCCAATACTTTTTGCCATCTTTCTGGCAGTAGCATGATTCCACGCTCATAAAATTTTTGTTCTTTGCTGGCAAAAAACTGATCCAAGAGACTTTTGACCTCCTCATTTGAATTAAATGTTTCACCGTCTAAAAAATTTTATAGAGACCGGAACAGATGATAATCTGAATATATATAAATGATATAGTTAATTTGTGTCCAGAGGAATGTGCAATAAAAATGTTTGCTGATGACACAGTCATATATGTACCTGGAAATAGCAGCGCGGAAGTGGAGAGAATGATGAATATGTTATTAAGTATAGTAGAAAAGTGGATGGAAAGAAATAAATTGAAAATGTATGTAGAGAAAACAAAATATATGATTGTCAGCAGTGTAAGGAAAGTCGTGAGTAGGAATATTGTACTGAAGTGTTTGGATGGAACGAAACTTGAGAGAGTAGAGTCAATAAAATACTTGGGTATCATTATTGATGACAAGCTACGATTCAAAGACCACTGTGAGTATATGTTAGAAAAAATTGGGAAAAAAACGAGCTTTCTAAACAGAATGGGGAATTATGTATCTGCGTATACGCGATGTGTGATATATATAGCACCTTACTTTAGGTATTGTACAACACTGTTAGTAGCTATGGGTGAAACAGAGTTGAAGAAACTGCAGATCGCGCAGAACAAAGCAATGAGGGTTGTATTACAATGCAACCGCTATACAAAGGTAGAAGATATGCTGAGCGCGGTACAATTTATGTCCATAAGGCAAAGATTGTACTATAACGTGTGTACATTTATCTTTAAAGCCGTAAAGAATCTACTGCCAAAAGAATTAAAAAATCGGCTACAAATAGTAGGAACGAAGAGTGGTAGGGAAACAAGGCAAGCGGAAAATATAGTAATACAATTTAGAAGAACGAGAAGTGCACAAAAGAGTATGTACTATGAGGAGTGAAAATATATAATGCATTGCCGACTGAACTAAAAGGTTGGGAAAAAGTAGAATAGTTTATTGAAGTAGTTCGTCGCGGGTCTGCGTCATTGTGGTCACCGGTCGGAGGCGAGCAGCGGGTGGGGCGCTCCCGAGGCGCGTCTGCTTCTCACCACCACTCGTGGCAGCTCTCGATTAACGAGAGCATTGTTCCTTTTGTCTAGTCTGACGTTGAACGCCGTTGAAATAAAGTCATAAG
The DNA here is from genome assembly GCA_963942595.1 of Cylloceria caligata. Classification (NCBI taxonomy): domain Eukaryota; kingdom Metazoa; phylum Arthropoda; class Insecta; order Hymenoptera; family Ichneumonidae; genus Cylloceria; species Cylloceria caligata. The sequence goes on from OZ012706.1 coordinate 24,478,166, forward strand.
AAAAAATTTATCGTTGAGAAGAGAAATATATTATATGCAGATCTTTCCGCAACACCCATGGATACGAGAGGTGTGTGTGTAGTGTTTAATTAATAAACGAAGAACCATTACAATCATTAAAGCCGTGTTAGCGAATTATTACTATCGTTGTTTAACCTTTTCCTCTCCTCACCTGACAAGCTTAATCGATACTCTACAAAATCAATTGACTACTTCAATAGGTTATGGGCCCAGTCACGGCGATTGATAAATCGAGTGGAGTCGATTAAGCGAGGTCTCGTGAGTGCTGTGAGAGCGAAACGGAAAAGTTTTGTCCAGCGCGAAAACGGGGCGTGAAAAACACGTGGCGTGGTAAACGGTGGCTATATTGGCGTAGAGTCCCGAGTGCGCGATTGCGTGTGGGGTGCTGAAGAAGTAATCCGCGATGGCTGAGGCGATCTCAACGAAGAGTGTCGTGAAATTCGACGGAAATGACTATCAGGGATGGAAATTTCAGATGCGAGCATTATTTGTGGCGCATCGTATCTGGGGTATCGTTGACGGGTCGAAACCGAGGCCGGCGGCCGGCGCATCGGATCTCGAAACGTGGGAAGTAGAAAACGCGCGTGCAATGTTTTTGTTGGCGTCGACGCTCGAGCCGGCGCAGATGAGACCATTACTCATCTACGAGACTGCACACGAGATGTGGCAGAAGCTGGCGGTTCTTCACCAACAGAAATCGGCGTCGAATAAATTGTTACTTTCCACGAGGCTGTACGAGTATAAGATGTCGGCGAACGACTCTATCATGCAGCATGTTGCGAAAGTGAACAACATGGCAGCACAGCTCCTCGATGTTGGAGAAACAGTGGCGAATACGACAATAATGGCGAAAATTTTGGGGAGTCTCTCACCAAAATACGCGTATTTTCAAACGGCGTGGGATAATGTACCTCCGGAGATGCAGACTCTAGACAACTTGGAAGAAAGATTGCTTCGAGAGGAAGCGCGCTTGTCAGCGAACGACAGTATCGAGAGTGCATTCGTGGCAACGAACAAATCTAAAGGTAAAAGTAAAGTGAGTTCGCGTGACGAAAAAGTGAAAAAGAAATCGGACAAGGACAAGGAAAAAGTACGGTGTTTCAAGTGCAAAGAATTCGGGCACTTCGCGAGAGAGTGTAAAGGCAAAAAATACGAGAAGAATCGTGGCGATTATGATGCGAGCGATTGTGCGTTTGTGGTCGAGGGTACGAGTCGAGAAACGTCGTCGAGTGTCGGTAAGAGCGGAACCGAGGGTGTACCAACCGACGTGGTACGAGCGGTGCTAGCTACCGATAAACGCGACAGCTGGTTGACCGACAGCGGAGCCTCGCGCCACATTACCTTCCGACGGGAATGGCTGATAGACTTTCGCAAGTTAGCCGATGGTAACACTGTGTCTCTCGGGAACGATAAGAAGTGTCGCGTAGTAGGAGTCGGTACGGTAAAAATCGAGAAGTACGTGCACGGCAAATGGAAATCGTCGCGAATTGAAAATGTTTTGTATGTCCCGGACATGACGAAAAATTTATTCTCGGTTCGTGAGTGCGCGAAGAAAGGACTCGGCGTGTTGTTTCTTGGAGATCTCGTTCGCATCGACAACAAGAATTTCGTCGTGGGATACGGCGTGGCACAAGGAAACGAAATATATCGGATGGCGTTTAAAACGAAGTGCGCGACAAGGATCGACGAAGCGAACGTCGGAAAAGTAGACTCTCGAGTATGGCATGAAAGACTAGGACACGTGAACGGTCGAGCAATGCGAAAGCTTGTAACAGACGGATTGGTACGAGGAGTCGAGTGTTCCGGAAGTGCCGAAGAATTTTGTGGTTCGTGTCAAGAAGGGAAGTCTCATCGAAAAACTTTTCGAAAAATTCGAGTCCGTGCAGAGACGGTCCCAGGCGAAGTAATACACACAGATGTGTGTGGGCCTATGTCCGTAGAGTCTCCTGGGGGCGCTCGATTTTTACTAACCTTCAAGGACGACGCCTCGGGTTTTCGACATGTGTATTTCTTGAAGCACAAAAGCGATGTGCTAGAAAAATTCAAGAAATTCGACAAGCTGGTCGAGAACAAATTCGGCAGGACGATGCGAGTTCTTCGGTCGGACAACGGTCTCGAGTTCAAGAATCGCGCCATGGAAGGGTATACGGATGCAAGAGGAATTCAACGAGAATTTACCGCTCCGTACACGCCGCAACAGAACGGTAGGGCCGAGAGGGATAACCGTACGATAATCGAGAGCGCGAGAACCATGCTGTTGGCGAAGAATCTTCCGAAATTTCTATGGGCGGAAGCGTGCAGCACAGCCGTATACTTGATGAACCGAGCCGGAGCATCAAGTGTGAAGAGTCAAAAGACGCCGTACGAGATGTGGTTTGGTGTGAAACCAGATCTGAAGCATCTCAGAATTTTCGGATCAGAAGCCTACGTAAACACGCCGAAACAGCATCTAACGAAACTCGATGCTCGTGCGAAAAAGATGATTCTCGTGGGTTACGAGAGCAGTTCGTCGAACTATCGAGTTTTTGATCCGATCACAAGAAAAATCACTGTATCACGAGACGTGACGTTTCGAGAGACGATTGGACCGACGGTGCATGTACCGAGCGGCGAGACGGAAGAGGTAATTTTACCGAAACTCGAGGAAGCGGTTCCAGTTCCGGAGGACGACGATGCGGACGAAGAAAAGGACGACGAGGTGTTCAAGGAGGTCGAAGAAATCGGAGCTCAACCTCGAGAAGAGGACCCGCCGGAAGCGCGTCGAGACGACGGTCGAAATCTCCGTGACCGGAGGCAAATAAGAAGACCATCAAGATACGAGTCGAACGTGGTTGAGTACAACGTTCCGGAAACATACGAGGAAGCTCTCGAAAGTCGAGAGTCGAGCGAATGGCGAGAGGCCATTAACTCGGAGCTGCGTTCACATCTAGAAAACGGAACCTGGACTCTCGTGAAGAGAGAAGCAAAAATGAAGACAGTGGACTCGAAATGGGTCTTCAGAATCAAGATCGAAGACGGAAAAACTCATCGCTTCAAGGCTCGGCTATGCGCAAGGGGTTTTATGCAAAAGAAGGGCATAGATTTCTTCGAGACGTTCTCTCCAGTCGTGAGATACGACTCGTTGAGGATTCTACTGGCGATCGTCGCTTCAAGGAATCTCGAAATGGCTCAGTTTGACGTACAAACAGCTTTTTTGTACGGTAAACTCGAAGAGAAAATCTTCATGGAACCGCCTGAGGGTCTGAAGATCGAGAAAGGATCATCGGAAGATTGGGTATGCCGACTGGACAAATCTTTGTACGGGTTGAAGCAGTCTCCACGCTGCTGGAACCGAGAATTCAGCTCGTTTCTGAAACAATATAATTTCCGAGAAACCAGCGCGGACAAATGCATATTCACTGGACGGATAGGAGGCAGTACTGTGTATTTGGCTCTATTCGTAGATGATGGCTTGGTTGCAGCGGAAAATAATGAAGCAATCGACATGGTTCTTGGACATCTTAAGGAGGCTTTCAAGATCACGGTCGGAGACGCGAGCTCATTTGTAGGGATGCAAATAGAACGAGATAGAACAAAGAAATCCATCTTCATTCACCAGGGCCCGTATGCGAGAAAAATTCTCGAGAGATTCGGGATGACTGACGCGAAGTCAATGAGCGTGCCGTGTGACCCGGGCTCGACACTGGAGCCGTTGCTGAAAGACGAAGAGATCGAGAACGTTCCCTACAGGGAAGCTATTGGGTCATTGATGTTCCTGTCGGTAGTGTCACGGCCTGACATATCGTACGCCGTCAGCCTCGTGAGCAGATTCCTCGAGCGACACGGCAAGCAACACTGGCGCGCTGTGAAGCGTATTATCTCGTATGTTGCAGGAACAATCGAGCACGGGATAGAGTATCGAAGCGGCGGAAGCAGTCTGGTTTTAGAAGGCCACTCAGACGCCGACTTCGCAGGAGACGTCGAGACAAGAAGATCGACAACCGGGTACGTTTTCGAGCTGGCTGGAGGTCCCGTAACGTGGGCAAGTCAGCGGCAAAAACTCGTGACGCTGAGCACCACAGAAGCAGAGTACGTGGCAGCATCGATCACATCGCGAGAAGCGGTGTGGCTTCGAAAACTCCTCTCCGAGGTCGAATGCTCATGCGAGGAAGCCACGACGATTTACGTGGACAACCAGAGTGCCATTCGGCTTGTGAGAAACCCGGAATTTCACAAAAGGACGAAGCATATCGATGTACGATATCACTTCGTCAGAGAGAAAGTTTACGCTGGTGAACTTAACATCGAGTATCGTCGAACGGAAGAGCAGAAGGCAGATATCCTCACCAAGGCCTTGCCGAGAAACCAATTCTGTAAGCTGAGAGAAGATATCGGAGTCAAAGAGCGTGGACCGCGCTAGAACGGCGGAAGTATTGAAGTAGTTCGTCGCGGGTCTGCGTCATTGTGGTCACCGGTCGGAGGCGAGCAGCGGGTGGGGCGCTCCCGAGGCGCGTCTGCTTCTCACCACCACTCGTGGCAGCTCTCGATTAACGAGAGCATTGTTCCTTTTGTCTAGTCTGACGTTGAACGCCGTTGAAATAAAGTCATAAGAAAAAGTTTATCGTTGAGAAGAGAAATATATTATATGCAGATCTTTCCGCAACACCCATGGATACGAGAGGTGTGTGTGTAGTGTTTAATTAATAAACGAAGAACCATTACAATCATTAAAGCCGTGTTAGCGAATTATTACTATCGTTGTTTAACCTTTTCCTCTCCTCACCTGACAAGCTTAATCGATACTCTACAAAATCAATTGACTACTTCAATATAGTTTAAGAGTCATCGAGCGAGGGCATACGAAGCGCCAAGTGGCCAAATAGCAAACTACGATTTCGTAGTTTTCGGATTTCGCCGAATATACAATAGTATCATATAAAAAAACATTAAAAACGAATTCTTTCATTTAGTATGATTTGCGGTCTGGTCCGTCTCTCCATGCAATTTTTTTCACATAGACACATTAAATTATCGAAAATTCGTGGCAGCTGTCGTTATACATGACGCTTTTCTCGCGAACTCATTAATTAATTTAACTACAATTTTCACGCATATCTGCTACACTTCACTGGACCAGACCGCAAATCTTACCACTGCACTGCACTTAAACAAAAAAATTCTAACTTGTTTCATTGCAAATCCAAGTGATAATCCGAAAAGTACGAACGGTTATGTCAAAGTCGTGTTCGCGGCCATATTGCAGTATATGCTAGGTAATTGTTAGTTCCAGCTCCTGACGGTAGATTCGCGATTCACGGCTGTCGGTATAAGCGGATAAGCAGGCGTGAAGGCATACGCGTAAAGCGGGCCCCGAGATAAGACATTTTTTTATTCTGACTCAATGTTGATGTAGAATCTATTTTGGTTTCTCAATAGAAAGTTCATAAAATCGAGAGGCCGTTTTTCAAAAGAACGTAAGTTCGTATTCCTCGACTAAATATATGAGCGACATACGAAGAAATTGTGTGTACATATGCATGTGGACATATGATATATATCGGCGTATACAGACATATGTGAAATATAGACGATTTTGGCGCAAAAAATGTATATAACATATATTTTTCATATTTATCATACGTTTCACATATATTTCACGGGAGTCTTTAAAATGTTTAATTTTTTAAATTTTATACTTTTTGAAGCTTTAGTTCAATGTGACTTTCAACAACATTTTTATAATTGATATATATATATATAGTTTCTATATTTTTTTAACTATCACAGTTAAAGAATTTTTAATAACTCTATTTTATTTAATCGGTCAATTATTTTTGCACTTGAAAAAGAATAAATTTCCCAAGACAGTTTTTTTTTCGAGCAATACTAACGCTACATAAATTTTGTCTTTTACACGAATTGTTCTTCGTAAATTTGAATAGACAGCCATCTTGCTGCAACCGTCTATCAGCGCCGCCAGTGTCACGTTTGGGAACTATGCGCCGCTGTACACAGTGTCTGCTCCGAGCAAGCAGAGGTATATGTAAATCTAAGTTTGACGTCCGTACTCCACCCATGAGTGCGAAAGAGATAAGCTATAGTATGGCGCTCACGGCGCAGTGAAAGGGAAACAGCACATTTGTGTAAGTATAGAGGTTCATCTCCATATGTACGCATCTGTGTAAGTATAGAGGTTCATCTCCATATGTACGCATCTGTGTAAGTATGGAGATAAACCTCTATACTTGATGCTATATAAAAATTGATTAGGAAATTTATTCTTTTTCATCCTACTTTCGAATAAACTGTAAATTAAAAAACATACAAATTCCCTATTGTTAACAAGATCTCTAATGTACAACAAAGTTATTAAAATTTACATGCTGTTGAATCAAATATTTATACAAATATGGACTGATTCCGCGTGCTCTATCTCTCGTTCCATCGTGAGCGCTCAGAAGTTAGGTTCACATGAACGAGTACTTTAATTGTAATAATACAGTTATTAATTGTAATCGCTCAATTATTTTTACACTTGAAAAAGAATGAATTTCCCAAGACAGTTCTTTTTTTCGAACAATATTAAGTCTACAAAAATTCTTTATTTTACACTACTTTTTCTCCGTAAATTTGAATGGGCGGCCATCTTGCTGCAACCGTATATCAGCGCCGCCAGTGTCACATTCGAAAACTATGCTTCCCATAGTGTGTAAATATGGATATAAAAATTTACTCGCTGCTGAATAATAAAATATGTATAGAATTATTGACTGGATCCCACGTGCTCTTTCTCTCACTCCATCGTGAGCGCTCTGAAGTTAGGTGCACATAAACGAGTAGGAATGACGGCCATCTTTTGGCATTTCGACATATACAATAGAACTTCTCATAGATTTTTTTAAAACTCCTTTATTTTTCTGAAATCTCACCGAATATATAAAATCTAGGGCAAAAAAGATCACGATGCACAGAATCTGTGTACCAAGTTTTGTTAAGACATCTTTAGGTGATTTTGAGAATATTGGACATGAAAGACTGGCATATTCGCAGCATGCCAGTGAAACGCATATTCCCTTTTTTGCCCTACGGGCAGTCGGGAGTAAAAATGCAAAATTCCCAATTTCTTTGCCCCTAAATTATTGGTGCGGAGAAAAATATAATATAAACAAATTCTAAAATGAAATTGGATGGCCATAGTTTTTTCACATAAATTGTGGAAAAAATGCACTACTTCGGGAATGATTCAAGTTTCGATCCTGAAGCTTTACTGAATTACCATTAAAAAGGTAAGTATTTAGCTATGGGGAACACCTTCCAATTTCAAAAATATTAATTGTATATTACGTAGATCATCACTCTGAGTAATGCTGTGAAGGTTTTAGCCGGCGGTCACTCTTTGTTAAAAAGTTATTAACAAACAAAGATTGAAAATTGAAATATAATTTTTCGACGTTATACGCGTAGTTTGTCCTTTCAAACTCGTATCGTTCATTGAACGTAAATTGACTTTGTTTACTTTCGTGCCTAGTGTTGATGTCGATGCTTAAATAAACCTAATTGAATAAAGAACTTGAAGAACCTAAAGAACCTGAAGAACCTAAAGAACCCTCATTTAAAAATTTTAATTAATCTTTTGCGTTCATGTTTTTTCGTTTGTTTGTGAACAGATAGTCTAACAACTCATCGTATTTTGTTATTAATACGAAAAACTAATAGAATTTCATATTTCACAATTTAGATATTATCTGTACGAAAACTCGTCGGATACTGCTTCATTCAGTCTCAAGTGCGCGATCTTGTGTATAGAAAGTACAGTGATCATACTGAAAGGAAAATATCCGGAAAATCGCGTTAGTAGGAAATAATAATTCTTCATATTATATGCTTCACCTCCAAGCGTGGGGCGCGTGGTCACGTGCATGTGTGCGTGAGACGACAAGTCGCGCGCGGCTGTAATCGCGCTGTTGCCGCGCTATAGCGGCGTTGTTGGAAGAGTTTTCTCTGTATACTTTAGATCTCGATGTGCAGATCTACAGCTGAGCAAGAGAGAGACGGAACGAAAACATTCACCATTCATCTTTCTTTCACTGCAGCACGTGGAGTTATCGTGCAGCTCGTTCAGTGTACCGCGCTATGAGAGAGAGTGGGATGGAATGAAAACAAATGCCGGTGTCCTGTTCTCATCGTGGCACGGTGCATTACCATAAGTGCTTCGATTTTTGCTTTCAGATAACTTGCATGCTTTTTCAATTGGTATATCAAGATATCGAACCAAAATGTGGCACTGTTACGTCCAGCGTCCTCATGTGAATTTAATTTTTTATCTTTTTATATAAATGCATTGGGTCACTGCGGTGCCCGTATACTGCTCTGCTTACCATAATATAAATACTATTTCAGTAAATACTATTAATTAATATTTTACTTTACTACTCAAATAAATTTAATAATAATAATAATAATAATAATAACAATAATATAATAACAAATTTTGCAATGTAAGCTCTCATAAACATTTATATTTAGGTACGCAGACATAGAACTAACATATTACATACCTATACGAAATTGTCCGTGGGGAGTGCAATGAGAGGAAGGCAGATACAAATAATTGAAGCACACTCTTCTCAAATCGATTGATACTTGCCGCATTAACTCGAAAACCAAAAGTCGGAAAAGGTTAGCAATAGAAATATCCTTAACCTACAACCCCTGGCTGTTCAAATCCAAGGGGTGCCAAACCACTGTACTAAGAAATAATTGTGGTTCAGTGGTTGGCCACTATTGGGAGCGAACAAAGGGGGTTCGCCCGTATCTGCCTCTACCATTGATCATTCCCTAGCACCCCCCGCTTAGAATTAAGAGGGACTTATGCCTGTATGATACCATAACATCCACGGTGAGGAATTTTGTTGTCGGCCGATCTAATACCATTGATGTAGTCGGCTCCGATAAGGGCAACGTAACCAGAAACTATCATAACATCCACGGTGAAGAATTTTGTTGTCGACCAATCTAATACCATTGATGTAGTCGGCACCGATAAGGGCTCCTATGTAACCAAACCTACCAAGATAACCTTGCAGCCACCTTGAAGTACCGTGAGAGAATTATTACTCCCTCCACGAGTCAAAGATGCACAGTGGAATGATATTTAAGCAAGTAAAACAGAACAGGTCAGTTCAGTAATTTTCGCGCAGTCTTTCGCACAGTCTTCCATCAATCTTTCCTTAGTCTTTTCCGGTCTGTCAACTGATCAAATCATCAGGCATCAGTCCCACGCGACACTCAGTGAGTGATTCTAAAAATTGTGTATTAACATTCAGAATAGTTCCATTATTCAATACCAAGTGTCAAAATAAATTCATCATTAAACAATTAAACCGTGAGTGATTCGAACTACACCTATCCTCCCACATTCGACGGGGATTGAACCGTCATCCTTAGTATCAAGTGAATACCTCAGTGAATATAACCCAGGGAAACTGCGTGTTGAGTCGGTTCGGTAGTGCAGGTCCCTTGCGGAATTGATGCACGCCTACTGTCTTGGCATTGTACGGCCCCTGGAGGAACTCATTGACGTTTTATTAATTTCATACAACGATCAGGTTAACGCCGTTTCAATTTAGCCGCACACACTGTGCTGATCATTTTGTGCAGAACCCTTGTGGAACACATGCACGATTAGCGTTATGGTGTGATATGGGTTGTTGAGGAGGGATTCGACTTGTAGGTACATAACTATACAACCCAGGAAAAACTACGTGTCGGGTCGGTTCGGTAGTGCAGGTCCCTTGCGGAATTGATGCACGCCTACTGTCTTGGCATTGTACGGTCCCTGGAGGAACTCATTGACAGTTCATTAATTTCATACAGCCATCAGGTTGACCTCGTTTCGATTTGGCCACACATACCGCACTGATCAACCTGTGCAGAACCCTTGCGGAACACATGCACGATTAGTGGTATAGTATGATGTGGTTGGTCGGAGAGAGATCCAGCTTGTAGGTTTATAGCTCGTTAAATTCAACAAACGTTGTCCTAGCTCCTCCATCTCAGACCTCCTTCTTCTATCGTCATAGAACGTTCATGGCCAGACGACGCGGAGGCCGCAAATACCAAATCCGTCGAGTGCATTCAATCGTTGCTCAAACACTGAGCCTAGTGAATTCCCTCAAAGACACGCTCACACCGGAGCAAATCGCAACCGGTTTGATCGCCCTCAGTGAACCCATTAATAACTGTCGGTTACCAAGGGGCAACAACCGTACTGTTGCAAAAGTAGTTCAACGAGCGCGTGCGATACAACCTCCGTCAAAACCGGTCATAGTCAGTAACGTGTCATACGCGGGACCTACGATCATTATCGCCGAAACCAGAACAGCAGTACCTGCTGTACCGGACCACCCAGTTCCTGAACCAGCGGTTCCAGTACCAAGGAAGAACCCAGAAGTTATTCCACGACTACCGGCGACCGGTCGGCAATTCCCCAAGGTGGTCCAGCGAAAGCATCGCACAACCATCAAACTGACCAACATCCCAGTCATCACGATTGATTAGAATATACCCGCTACGCCCTACGTTCAACCACGCAGCCTAACACAATGAACGGCCGTAACCGGTGAGTAACCAAACATTAGCATTCTTATAATATTCGTGTTACATCGAGGGAGAATTTCTGTTCAGCCCACATTAGTTAAAATTTCTAAGGTTAGTGAAGGTCTCCTCCCTACCGGTGAAGCCCGGTTCAAGCGAGATCTAATTTCTGCCCGAAATCCTGTGGCGTCCTTGTGCGCATTCATATCTTAAGAATCAAGATCTGTTGGTAGGACGTAACAGGCACATGAATAGAATTATGGTCATTATTTCAAATTGTGGTTTTTCCGAACTTCAATGATTTTTCTTTGTTCATTAGTATACTGTATGAGAATGAGCGAACCAAACATACCCGCACAAACCCGGATATACATATAGTTTATCCGGGCTTTTCGGGATTTTATTGGGAATGTGGTATATTTTCGACAATTTTGTCTCCAACCCTTCAAATTAGATTTATTTGAATTGGTTCGGGGTTGGGATTGGATTGTGCTGTTGATCGCGAGGTCGCATAGCGCCCGAGCCGTAAGAACATTCTACTATTGTTTATACACGGTACTAATTGTAGGCAAGCGATGGTGTACATTTTAAATATCGATATAGCTATAGCGTCTATGATCTATTTATTGCTTCCTTATAGGAAAGCTGTTTTCGTGTAAGAAAATGTTCTCAAGATGTTTATGTCAGAGGACTTGAAAAGTCCCAAAACGTCGAGAAATTATTTACAAAAAATGTCCGCACGCGGGCAAGTGTGTACGTGTTATGAGTTTCCAAAGTTGCAATGGATATATCTCGAGAACGTGCTACTCGATCATCCTGAAACCTTATTTTATAGTTGTTTCACTTTTTCGCAACAAGTAGGTACGCTCTCTACCTTTCGTATATTTTTTGTTATCGAGTTAAAAATTTCTACAAGAATAGGCCACGGGAGGCCTAAGGTTGTTCGGTATTGAGTTTGGCAAACATTGATCAATTTTATAGAGTCATGCATTTTTGTAATTTTTCGGAAATAAATTATTTGTGCTCTTTCGTAAGTTTTCATCTATCAAACTGAAATACTATTTCCTCTATGGAGTTACAACTGAGATACCATTTGTAGAGGAGAATCTGTGGGTTGGCAAGAATTACGAGAAAGAGTGTGAAAATGTCATATTTACACGCCTTTTTCTAATTATTGATACATGGGAGGGTCTAATAAAAACATGATTAAAAATATAATTTTTATCAATTTTATTTTTAAAAATTTACATCCAGTAAAATTGCCGGCGTGAAAAATATTTTGAATTGAAATATTCTGGATGAGAGTCCACGGATGTTCTCGTCCGCGTTGACTATTGTCAATGCTATAACGGCGCGGAAGCTACGCCTCAGCCCGCCGACTTCGCCTCGGTGTTATATTCTGTAAGACCAGATATACCATATCAGTAATTTATACGGAAAGAAAAATTGTTAACAAGGTTTTATTAAAAATACTCACCGTGGATCTCGGATTCACCGATGGCGTTTTCGGAAGCTGGGGTTCAGCACGGTCCGATGTAGCAGCCCCGGCATTCTGAAAATTACATTTTTATTTGTTTCAAATGTATTCATAATTGCCTAATGCGAGCGGACAATTTCGTCTACAATCTATAACAATGTATTACTAATATTATAGAACTTACATTTTCTGCAACCGCCGCCGGAAAGACTGCAAGCGCTCGCGAAGTAATCGGCTGCCTAACACTGCCCCCGCTGCTCCTGTGCACTGTTGACAAAAGCGCGAACACAATTGACACGCGTTGTCATATGTACACGTCGAAAACCTCGAAGCTCACACTTTGCGATAGTCGAATAAATTTTGCAGTTGTTTTTTGAGAGTTTTTGTGTTTATAACCTACTGTGTGGTGAGCGTGTGATAATATTGAGAGTAAAGTATAAAAAAAAATTATGAATCGCCGTTACGGCGACAAAGTTGCCCATCTGTGGCCATCAAAAAAACGATTGAGCAATTCAAAGAAATCTCGTAAACGGTAAGTACGTTCATAGTGATAAGGTGTATGCAAGGGCGCGTAAGTGCACTGTGAGAGGAAGAGCGAGAGACGGAACGAAATTAATTACATTCATCTTTTTCTTACCGCGGCACGTGCAGTTACCGTGTATCTTGTTCAGTGTACCGTGCTATGAGAGAGAGTGGGATAGACGGAAAACAAATGCCGGTGTCCTTTTCTTATCGTCGCAGTCGCATAAGAAAGCAATCTACACGTTTGTAATTTGCACGATTCTTTTTACCGAATTCGATCCAGTTTTGCCTCATAGAGGAAACTTTCTGTTCATGGGGAAAAATATCGACACATTCATTGCACAAAACATCGACAAATAACATTTATGGTGCCTTCCACAGGTGCACTGAGCGTGCACAGTCACCAGTTTTCTAGATGCGAGCAAGTGACATAAGTATACACTCATCTGAACCAGTGGAAAACGCTATTAGAAAAAAAGTGTGGGCCTATGTGGGTATGTATGTATGTATGCATGTATGTATATTAGGGTGGTCCTTATATGGGGTTTGTTGGCCATTACCAGAAGAAGTTGATTTTTTCCTTTAAAATATACACGTTTCTTCGTTTTTGTTTCCTCATAGAAAAAGTTTTTCGACGGTGAAAAAATTTTGTTTCCAGTTTTCGATGTCAACGTGTTGAAAATATCCCAAAACGTCGAAAAATCATATTTAGAAAAAATGTCCGGATGTGTGTGTGTGTGTGTGTGTGTGTGTGCGTGCGTGCGTGCGTGCGTGTGCGTGTGTGTGTGTGTGTGTGTGTGTGTGTGTGTGTGTGTGTGTGTGTGTGTGTGTGTGTGTGTGTGTGTGTGTGTGTGTGTGTGTGTGTGTGTGTGTGTGTGTGTGTGTGTGTGTGTGTGTGTGTGTGTGTGTGTGTTCTGACACTGTAAGATACTTTGAGCATCGTGCGGAATCTCGAGGAAGCAATTTGCAAATTTCAATTTGCAGCTTGTTTTAAAATCCAAACCGTTTGACCGATTCTCTCCAACTCTTGTGCAAAGTTCTTATGCGATGGCTCAAACTGTTCTTTACATATGTGCGTTTCAATTTTTCAATGCCAGCACATACATGCGTACATACATATATACATACATACGTACGTACATGTGCACATACGTACAGTAATGTATTGTAAATATTATGTTGGGATATTTTGTGATATTTTTTCATCATAAAGCTTCCTCTATGAGTAAGCAACACTTTGATCAATATACATTATATTTGTTCCTGAAAATGTTGACAGTAGTTATCATTTACTATTGAAAACAGTAATCGACCAGGACAGCCTGCTGCACTATTATCTTAACCTCCCCCGATTAATGACTATTTTTGACATCAGATTGAACATTTTTCCCAAACAGCGATAGAATAAGATCGCAATTCGAAAAAGTCCGTAATAAAACACGCGAAACCTCCCCTCATATTTGTCACTTGTGTCCATGGCTACATGCCTTCGAATTTTTATAAGAATGTCTATTAAACAATACATGGTCATGAATATATATATATATATAAGCAGTATATTGATAATAAATAGTGTAATGAAATAAGCAACGGGCGAGAATGACCCATGTGTGGGTTTCAATTACTGAACAAATATGTGGCAATTAAATCTAAATTGTGTACAAAACCGTGATTATTTTCACCGTATTACCGTATACGAATAATCTCACTACATGAAACTAATTTAGATCGACACTGTATCGTAGTTAACGGTCGTTCTTAATAATGCTTCATGAAGGTTAAAAAAAGTAAAAACAGTACAGTACACGCTTCCATAACTGAACCCCCATTTTCTAACCGTTCACATTTCTTAACTCCTTGCCATGGCGACCCATTCCGTAAACCTAACTGCTCCTTTCGTCGTTTCGGGTGTTTCTTATAATCGTCGCGCTGATTGCGCAACCGAAAAAAGTGAGGGTACTGAAACTGGGAAGGAAATACGCGGGAGTCATCGATCACAATCTTCGTTTGATCACGAACGATTGATAAATGCCGATATCATTTGGAAGAAGGAGACGGCCGATGAAGACAACCGCGTAGCGTCGAATCGTATCCACATAACGGAAATCTTAGCTCCACAAACAGGTAAATTTATCGTTCGAGGTTCATACCACCAAGGCGATGATATTTTTTCAGCATTTTCTCGAGGAAAGCAGTGTACCGCAAGGGCTGCAGCAGCTATTGCAGCTGCACATCTGTTGCGTCCCTCAACGTGGACGGAGGATACAGTGAACAGCATATTATTCGCGGACGATAATCTTTTCAATCAGCTATAATAATCCGTCGTCCCGTGAATATTGCTGAATGCGGGGCTCAATATTTGACGCCTGAAGAACTACCGGAAGTGGTAGATGTACTATCTACAAAATGCAAAATCACACTGGGAAAGGAAGTATTCGGTCATCTCTGGTTTGGCTTAGAGGAAACCGGTTTTCCAAGTTTAAAGACCGCAATCGTAACTTTATTTAGCGACGTAATCAACAACAAGGGACCGTCTTGTCCTGCAGCAATTGTTATGTGCAACGGAGTGTCCATCGCCCTCTTTGTATTCGATGGCCTTATGTGGATGTTTGATTCTCATTCCCGAGATGAGTTGGGAAAAGCAAGTCATAATGGAAAGGCCTGTTTGATTGGTTTCTTACAAGTAGATACCCTGTTTTTGATGATGAATCTGCCGAGAAGTAATGCAGCTGACGCATACGGGAACCAATACATGCTCACACCTATCATCATCGACACGGTATTACCTATTGGCGGAACTTCGAAACCAACAAACGCGGACCCGGCAGCATCTTCCGAAAGTGTCTTGTATGAAGAAAATCAGTGTATTGTACGCAGCATAACTTCCGATTCGGCAGACAGTGTTGCAACACAACAAGTGGAATCTCTTATTCGTTCTGAAAACGTTCTGCAATTTTCGGTAAATGAGAAACAGTATATACCTCCGAATGCATGAATATCGACGATGAGCAATTAATAACTCAGGAAGTTGAACGTATTTGCGAGGAAGAACGGTCCATTGAGGCGCACAGTTTGATTCGCAGTAGTTCACCGGTTGAAGAATTCCGCAACGAGGAGTCCAGCGAAAGAGGAATTTATCAGTTCGGCTACGTTTGGAAGCAGCTATATGAAAACTTCAACAATCACGCGCCAATGTTCAACTGTGGTTTCGAAAACCTTGTCTTATTAAATACACGACGCTCCGGACTCAAATCAATCCTGAGATTCAAATGTTCTCTATGTAATTTTGAGCAAGACATGTGGAGTGAGCCGCCCGATGATAGCGAGTTAGATGTAAATAGCGCAATGGTTCTTGGTGCTATTGTTAACGGAAAAGGATTCTTCCAAGCAGAGAGCTTGCTTGCAGGTACGAATATTCGCTGCATGGCCGAATCAACATATCAACGATACCACGAATCAGTCGTAGCGGGCTTATCGGAGACTGCTTTTCTTGACATGAAGAAAGCAGGGGACGAAGAACGTGAATTAGCAATTGCACGAGGAGATATTATCAATGGAGTCCCTCATATTCGTGTGATTGCCGATGGCAGTTGGATGAAAAGATCGTATCAAACTGGGAAATTTGACTCGCCCTCAGGTGCCGGTGCACTTATTGGCGAGCAAACGGGAAAGGTTATATTTATTGGTCTGCGAAATGAGTTTTGCTCCATGTGTAATGTTGCTTCGACTCATAAAATAGAACCTCAACATCACACATCCTATAAAGATTGGAGTAGCAGCCAAAGCTCATCCAGTATGGAGGCACATGCTATTGCAGAAGGCTTCAGAGTTAGCATCGAGCAGCATGGACTCATATATTCGGTACTGATCGCTGATGGAGATAGCAGCGTCTTCAATCGAATTAGTGAAATGGCGCCTTATAGAGACTACGATGTGCATGTAAAAAAAATTGAATGTCGCAATCACATGTTACGAAGTGCTCGAAGAAATCTTATGAAAGTTGTAAATACTGGAAAACTAGGGCCATTAAAACGAGTTGTAAAAAATAACATAGAAAACATCATACGCCATACGCGTACGGCAGTCCAATACAGATTGAAGGAAACTACACCGTGGGCGGAGAAAAAAGTGAGCCTCAGGGAGGATATTTTGAACATACCGAGCCATATCTTCGGCAAACACGTCAAATGCCTGCAGACTGGTTATTGCGATTATGGAGCTGTTAACCGAAATTTAGTATGCGATAACTTTGAAGAAAGTAGGCAAATTCGATGATATTCTGGATTGTGTCCGTCATTTGGTGGATAACGCTGATAGTTTTTTGTACGGTGTCAGCAATAATGTCGTTGAAAGCTTTCATAATATTATCGCCAAGTTTATCGGCGGAAAACGGGTACATTGGGGAAAGCGGGGTTCATATAACGCCCGAGTTTCTGGTGCGGTCGTTCAATTTAATACCAACGGCGTGATGACTGCATTTTCAAAAACAACTGGGAAAAACCATTCGATGTTGTTCTCGCGTTAGAAGAACGACGAGCTCATTTGAATGTATTGAGGCAACACAGGATGAATGCTAAAAGGGATCAGCCTAAGAGAACTATTTATAAAAATACTGGTCCTGATAAAGATTACGGACCTCAAGCGGAAAAACCCGATCTGGACAAAGACTCGTATACGGCCGAATATGTTAGACTTGTCCATAAGCTGAAGGAGTTTCAACGGACACGTGAAGAACTCGAAAGAGATACTTTACTTCAGAGCGACAGTATGCTTTGGCAATCGGTGCGCCGAAAACTACTTACTGCATCTAATTTTGGTGCTGTTTGTCACATGAAGGACTATACATCGTGCTGTGGCATTGTCCAACGAATCGTTTATCCTAAAGAAATGGGTCACATTCCATCCATTCGATACGGCAAGCAAAACGAGGACGTCGCTCTAAAAACTCTACAGCAGTATGTGGGCTGCAATATTGAGCCATGCGGTTTATTTATAGATCCTGAAATAATCGGATTAGGGGCAACGCCCGATGGTCTGATTGGCAATAATGCCATCGTCGAGATCAAGTGCCCTTATGCAGCTAGGTTTTGTTCAATCCATGAAGCGTTAAAAAAAAAAAAGGGAATATACAAAGAATATTCGTCAAAAATGATCTGACACAGATAAATACGGAACACCCGGTGGCTTTTCCGGTGGAGGCGTCAGCGCGGTGCAGCCTCGGTGCATCGGTGCATCGGAAATGCTACAGGAGCGTCCCTAGCTACTTTTTAGGAGTTTTTTAAGTCCCTTATGGATATAGTATAAATTTCTTCATACCACACTGGTGTCTTTCAGAGGTAAGATCTCGTTGGCTTGTGTACTCTGCTACTTGGATGACTGGTGGCTCAGTAGTTGGCCTTGAGAGATGTCCTTCCCAGCTGGCTCAGAAGTAGCAGGCCTGGTCTTTGGAGTGGTGCGGTTGAAGATGCTCTTCTTTGGGTTGACTAGGTGGTCCTTCTTTTAGCTGGATAGCTGGTCCTCCTTTGGTCGATTAGCTGGTCTTCTTCGGTCGATTAGGTGGTCCTCCTTTGGTAGATTCCGGATGTTGGCGAAAGTCTGTGAACACGAGAGTCTGTTGGCTCTCCGACTGTGGTTTGTCGTGCCCTTTTATACCGGCTTCCCCGCTCTTCTTTCCTTTCCGTCGGTATAGCAGGGTATTACTATATCTTCTAGTCGTCCTGTAGCCCATCTCCTGTAGCCCATTTGTCCCGTTAATTTCCTCTTCTTGGTTATAGTAATTTAGCGTGTTCCTTTTCGAGGAATCTTCATACCATTCTTGAGACTATAGCATTACTGCTTGGTAGTATAACTATAGCTCGAGTAACGGTAGTTGGTTTATAGGTGTGCGTGCTGTGTGGTATGGATCTCTGTGTTTGTGTGTGTGTGGGTCTCGTTTAGGCGGTATATTTAATTATAAGACGAGTATGTCGTCTTAATACATTATAATATATAAAACGAGGATGCAAAGTAGAACCTTGAACGTTGGTTTCGCATTTTTTTCCACCTTTGACAAACTCACCTCTATGAGGAAGTATGTTGATCGATTTTGGAAAAGCTTTGGAAAATCAATTTAAAAGGTGGAAAATATGTTAAAAAATTAAGTAACAAATGTACTGACATTGAACATTTCATAAAATATAAACCCCGCGATCGATTCTCACCAAATTCAAAACTAATTCCCCTTGTCCCTAGCCAATTTGTACGCTACATTTCGGTTAGATAGGTGGAAATTTACGAGAGTTTGAGAGAAAATAGATTTTTTCGAAAAATTTACAAAACTCACAATTCCATACAATCTTAACTCGTTGATCGATTCTTGCCAAACTCAATACCGAATAACCTTGTTTTGCCTCGATAGCTCAGAATTTACGACAGTTTGAAAAATCACACGTTTTGTTCGAAAAATTCGAACAACCATAAAATGAGTCATCCGTTAGCGATTTTGGTACAAATTGCAGCAAACTGACGGGAGTTATGATCTAACTCGTGTGCAGTTTCAGAAAGATCGATCAACCCGTTCTCGGAATAAAGCCATTTCCACGTTTTAATCTCATCACAAACACATACGCACGGACATTTTTTCTAAATATGATTTATCGACGTTTTGGAACTTTTAAACCACTCTGGCATTTAAATGTCGGAAATAAATATTTCACGACAACAAATCTTCCTCCGCGAGGAAACAAAAAGAAAAACATCCATCGCAGTATTATTGCTGGCAATTTTATTTAAACGAAAAATAGCACATATTCTCCGCTTTACGGCTGGAATATTATGTGGTACCGCTCAGCACCTCGCGCGTCGCCTCCAAGAGAGCAGAGAAACTCTTGGAACACCGCGACGACGGTGCGGCAACAGGGTGTGACGTCACACATTATACCGTTTTTATCTCAACGTAATATCGGATAAATAAGTGAATATAATAAAAAGATTGATTGCTTAAACCAAATTACCATAATTTCTGTGCAAAATAACTTGTAATATAACGACTAAATAGTTCCTTAAAACTTTATGATTTTATAATTAAATAGTTCTTCGGGAATAAATCGGTTATGAAATAAATTAACAATATAAAAATATAAACACGAATAAATATAAAGAAAAATAAATTAATATCGTAATAGGTACGTTAAAAAACATAAAAATAAATGTTAATAAAAATGAATATAACATTATGTATAATGCATTGCATAAACTTCAGAAAAAAGAGAAATATATTTATTTATTATTTATTAATTTAGAAAGATATAATATAATACCGTTGATTATATATAGTAATTTATTTTTTTCCAAATTTGTAACTTGGCTTTTATTAACTTTTCATGACGCATTCCATTAACCTAAGACAAAAACAGAAATTTATTAAATTTTTTATTTGAAAACATTATTTATTTATTATTTGAACAGAAAATACTGTTCTTGCGAAATCATATTTTATTTGTTGCTCTTAGTTTAATGAAGAAATAAGACGTTTAATTGTTGGAGGGATGGAGAGGGGTCTTTCCTGTGTTCGTATTTGCTTGGCTATACAAACACAGCAACGGCTCCACGGGTGGGTCCTTATGCAGCGACCTCCACGTGATAGGACCTGGGACGTGACTAGAGCATTACAATTCCTTTTTATTCAATAAATTGTAATGAACCTTTCGTGTAAAGGACTTTGGTGTTGGATATTGTAATGCACTATTCATTTGCTGACGGCTGCAAAATAAGTGAGCGTTTTATATATTTCTTCACTTTCATCATTTATTTATATATATATATAATATTTATATATATTCATTAAGAAATCTTCCATAACTCATCTCATAAAAGCCCGCGCAGTGGCTGTTGTGAAGTGGGTGGGGCGAGACAATGTAAAGCGCTATCGAGACGAGATTTGTTACCATAGACTTATATAAAAAGAATAAAAGTTTGAATTTTTATGTACAAAGTCTTTTCGTATGCGCCTTAATTACAATCCCTTGTTGAAAAGTCCGCAATCCCAATTTTTTTCCTTATCTATGCTTTTTGCGTATAAATAAATAAATAAAATAAATTATTTATCACTTCGCTTAATTGCGACATGAATAATATAAAATATTGGAAAAATCTAGAAAAAAAAAATCACCGTACGGGGATTCGAACCTGCGACCATCGCATTAAGAGTCCCAGCTCTTACCACTACGCCAACCGCTGCTTAGCAAATATATTAACATAAATGGCTTTTACGGTGCCAGAGCCGCGTCAAGAATTTTATTTTCTAGACGCTTGGCCATCTACAGTTCCCACTTTGGGTACTTTCATTTCTAGCCAAGCCCTACATATGCTATAAATTTGAGCGAAACCCGTGATGACGAGTAGGCGGCCTCTCCTTGCGAGTACGGCGGAGAATAGTTCCTGTGTTCCTGAACGTGGCACTGGCGGCGTTGATAGACGGACCCAGCATATGGCTGCCCATTCAAATGTACCGAGAAAAATAAATGTAGCAGAATACCATTTTGCAGCGATACTATTGCTTGAAAAAAAAACTATCTTGGGATATTCATTCTTTTTCATCCGACTTTCGACTCCGGTAAAGAAATATAGAAATTTCAAATGCATGCAAGTTTCCTAGTCATGATAAATAATAATCTACGCTCCTAACTATAAATGATGAATTTTATTTCGCATTTTTTTTCAATACAGTTATGTGCAACGAATTTTATATATTTACTGTACCCGGCCACATGGATCGGTGGGATACGACTCGGCGCAGAACCAACGATACTTGGGAGTTGGAGGATCAATCAGGGCGACCAGGGCCCACATGTACCATGGCCCGCCACTGAAATCCTTACATCCTGCAATACCGATAACTGTTACTTTTCGCTGGATGCCTTGGTTGACACACTTGCCAAAAGCGGCGCTAGCTACAATGTGTATTTTTTCTGCGAGAGGCGCTACCCTCGATTCTGAGTTGGTCACGTGTTCTCGATGACTCTTAAACGAATGTTAAAGGAATATGTTGTGTCAACAGTAAAGTAAGATGTATGTAGATGTAAGAAAAATATGTAACACTGTTTATAAAATAGCTGAGAAAGCTAATAAATATCAATCAATCAATCAATCAATCAATCAATCAATCAATCAATCAATCAATCAATCAATCAATCAATCAATCAATCAATCAATCAATCAATCAATCGATCAATCAATCAATCAATCAATCAATCAATCAATCAATCAATCAATCAATCAATCAATCAATCAATCAATCAATCAATCAATCAATCAATCAATCAATCAATCAATCAATCAATTAATCAATCTCTTTCTCTATCTCTTTCTCTCTCTCTCTCGTTCCGGTATAGACAATGTACATCAGTTGGTGTTATCTAGCCGGAAAATGGCAGCGACAAAAACTGATCAGGTCGCCATTATAGTGCCAACGTGTAAGAGTCAACGAGTACGGTTGCGAAGGTTATTAATTGAAAGCCACACCGTTATCTGCCGATAGCAGTGATATCCAGCGGTGGCAGCGGTTGGTAACGCCGACACGATTGAAACCGAATATGCTGAATACAGATGCTCTGCATGTAAGAAAGAAATAAAATATTTTGTTCTGCAATGCAGGAAATGCATAAAGAGTTTCTGCCACCCGGTATGTGCAAGTAAACATAAGACTTACAAAGACAATGAAGTAATGAGATGCGAAGGTCCATTTCAGGAAATTTCCCTTGGAGGAGAAAAAAGAGCGATGAGGAAGACACCTGCGACGGGTAGTGGTAAAGAAAGACTGGGATCAACAGGATCCATAGGAACAGTCGCAACTACATCGGAAAGCAGCAACAGCAACTGCAGCAGCACGCAATCGAACATGGATGTACAGATAAACTGGTTGGTGAATGCAGTGAAAGAAATAAAGGATAAAGTTGCATGTAAGAATGAAATCAAAATGATGATAAAGCAAATAATCCGAGAGGAGCTGGGAACCTTCAGACCGGAACTAGAAGACATGAAACAAAAATTCCATGAGAGTAACATGGAAGTAGTGGGGAGTGGAAAATAAAGTTATAGTGCGATGGTAAAAGGAAAGAAAGAAAGTATACTGATTGTTAAGTCGAAGAAAGTGCAGGAGAGTGAAACAACCGAGAAAATAGTAAAAGAAAAAGTGGATATAACAAATTTAGCTGTAGGGATAACAAAACTCAGGAAAGGAGGTAAAAGATCAGTAATACTTGGGTGCGAGAGTGTGGGAGAGATAAAACAGCTGAGAGACACAGTGAGCGAGAAGCTAGAGAAATACTTCGAGAACGTGGAACCAAAGAAGATAAAACTAAAGCTAAAAGTTATGAATATTGATGAACATGAAATGGAACAAGAAGTTGAGAACTTAATAGACACGATCAAGAAGCAGAACAATATTAATAGGAATGAAGAAGGATTTCACATAAAAGTAGTGAAGAGGATTACAAAACCTAACACTAGAAGAGGTGACAAAAAGAGACTCGGTAATATTCGATATAGATGAAAAAACACATGAATTAATGCTGAGAAGAGGAAAAATAAATATTGGATGGAAAGAATGCATAGAATTTAACCATTACAGTGTCAGAAGATGCTTAAAATGCTGGGGTTATTACCATATCGCCAAAACAGTACACGATAGAAAACTTGCCATAAGTGCGAAGGAAATGACAAATCAAATGATGCACGGTAACAAAAATGAAATATATAAATTTTGTGTACAAAAATAAGACGTACAATCGGAAGATAAACGATGAATATGACGCTCTGAGTATGAAGTGTCCAACGTACATCAGAGTATTAGCGGAGGGCACAAAAAGAACAGGCTGGGATTCCAACAAATAGCAACTACGGAAAGAAGCAATTATATACACAAACGCCCAGAGTGTGATGTCACATCAGGATGAAATCCATGGACAGATTATGAAGAGGATGAACCCGGCGCTACTGGCGCGATCTGAGACTAGCCTGACATCAGATATTGAAGACAACGAGGTCAACGTACCAGGTTATAGTGTCGCTAGATGTGATTCGCAAAATAGAAACACAGGGGAAGTTATGTTATATATTGGGTCTGGGAAAAAGTTCGTGGCGTTTTTCAAATAAAATTCAACTGGTTTTCTTATAGTGTGAAAATGAATTTATTTTAACCAAGTATGCTCCATTATTATCGATAATGTTTCGCCAATGTTTCGGGTAGAGCCATGATGCCATCGGTGAAGAACTTCTGTGGTTTCTGCTTGAAAAACTGAATCAAGTGGTTTTCACAGGCTTCTTTTGAAGCAGCTTAATTCCATTGATAGAGTTCTGCAGAGATCGGAATAAGTGATAGTCAGAGGATGCTATGCCTGGACTATACGGTGGATGCATCAAAACTTCCCAACCAAGCTCTCGCAATTTTAGACGGGTCATCAAAGTGTGTGGTCGGGCGTTGTTATGATGGAAGACAACACCTTTCCTATTAATCAATTCGGGCCGTTTTCTTTCAATTGCTTGGCATAATCTCTCTAGTTGTCCACAGTAGAGTTGAGAATCAATCGCTTGACCAACTGGAAGTGGCTCATGGTGGACGATTCCCTTCCAGTCCCACCACACACACAGCATCACCTTTTTCACCGTCAATCCTGGCTTCGCAAACGCTTGGGATGGCTCACTATCCCTTGTCCACGATCTTTGACGCTTCCGATTGTCGTACGTGATTCATTTTTCATCACCGGTTATAACACGTTTCAGAAATGGCTCGATTTCATTGCGTTTCAGCAGCGCATCGCAGATGTCAATTCGGTCTATCATGTTTTTCGCGCTCAACTCATAAGGAACGCATACATCGAGCTTCTTTTTGTAGCCAGCTTTGTGTAAATGGTTCAAAACAGTTTTGTGGTCAATGCTTAGCTCCATACCAATATCGACACTGCTAGCATGCTTATGTTGCTGGACTTTTTCAAGAATTTCATCAGCTTTTTCAGTGATTGGACGACCAGAGGGTGATTCATCTTTCACATCAAAATTACCAGAACGAAAGCGAGCGAACCATTTCCGCGCAGCAGATTTTGATAAAGTACCTTCACCGTACACAGCACAAATTTTTTCACAAGCCTGCGCAGCGTTCTTCCCTTTGTCGTAATAATATTGCGAAATATAGCGCAATTTTTCATTACTTTTCTCCATTTTCAAACGCAAACAACTTTCCAACCACTGCACCAATTTCGATGTTTATACACTCAAAGTAACGCTCGAAGTGTCACCTTTCCAACGAGCGTTTAGTGATATCGCTGCGATCTGTGTTTCCTGACTTATTTGCAATTGATGCCATCTATCGGGAAAAACGCCACGAACTTTTTCCCAGACCCAATATAAGAAACGATATTAAATATGAAGTGATATCAAAGGAAAAGATAATATGTAACTGTTGGTGTATAACGATAGAAGTAAGAGGTAAGGTATTAAGAGGTGTGGTCCCTACTATGTACCACTCACCGAGTGCTTCAGACGGGGACGTCATACGATTCTTAGAGGATGTAATGGACCTATTGGCAGTAAAAGAATAATGTGTAATGGTACGAGACTTTAATATAGATTTAATGAAGGATTCGTTTTATGCGAAAAAGTTAATAACAGAAATGTCATACTTAGGTATAAAACAATATATCGATAAACCTACGAGAGTTACGAAAGATAGTAAAACTTTGACAGATTTAGTATTCGCAAAGGATAAGGTGAACTATAAAGTATACACACCGAAGATAATAGATAATTCGTGGATAAATGTTGGACTAGTTGTAAGCAGCGAGGGTAAAAAATACAGAGAATTTATTAGTAGAGATTATACGAAATTGCATATAGGTGAATTTTTCAATGCAATAGAAGAAAGTACAGAATATAGAGATGATTTAGATATGAACGTAAGAGCAGAAAAATTTGTTCAGAGTATGTAAGTGCATTAGATACAGTAGCACCAAAGAAGAAGAATAAAATGCAAAAAAATATGGAAAGGGAAAAAATGGTACTCGGGTGACTTAAGAATAACTACAAAGAGAAGGGTCGAAGCGTTTATCAGAACGATGCATACATGCTGTAACGTAAATTCGCTCCTCAACGTACCACGTTACCTATAGCTGACCCAAGCTATTTTTCCTTCCTTTAATTTACTCTTACAAGTTGGGCGCCAGTATTCCTACGGGAACCGGGGTTGACGCGACGTATAGCCATCGTCCTTGCTGTTGCATTGGAACGATTAGGGGATGGGTGATTTTGATAACCCTTTTTGCGCATTTTTCGCCGTTACCGGTGTCCATATTCGCATAGATAAGGACTTCGCAGGGTGCGTTGTTTGTAACCGGAATAGTAGGGGGTGTTGGTGGGCAAATGTACGATTTGCCCAGTACCTTGCAATTTTTTATGTCATCGGATGTCATCCTTAGGTACTTGCGATTCTCTATATCTATTACCAAGTGGGTCTCGGTCGCATCTATGTAGTAGTGCCTGCCGTTGTTAGCTCGCATGGGTATAGGTACACTTTTTGCATACTATATCGTTGCTGCCCGATCAGCGGTATATCCAGCACGAGTACTACTGCGTCGCCTTCGCTGTAGGCCCTGGTATGTGCCAGTCGCATAAGCGTTGACACTTGGTCGTGTGCTATCGCGACTGGGAAGCTACTGCCCGACGGTAGGTATGGTAGTGCTTCGACGAGGTGCCTAGCGAGTGTGCGTGGCGGCAGGGACGTTGATCGGGCCTTACCGCTAGCTATATCGTCCACCAGCCACACTAGCTCCTGTACGTCACTGAGTAATGCTTCGACCGCAATACTTATCGCATTGAGCGTCTCGTCCAAGTGTTGGCGTCTCTTTATGTCGTATATGTCGCCGTTAAGCGTGCGGTTGATATGTTGCATCAGAGCCAGCAGGGTCTGTTCATTAGCTTGTATGTGATGCGCGCTTTCGTTAAATAGGCTGAGCGTGGTTTTTATGACTTGGATTTGATCTTTCAGCCCTTCCTTCAGGGTCTGGTGGGAAGTCCTAGGTTGCGTTATTTCTTCGTGGAGCTCCCATGCGTGGGCGGCGTCCATGTTTCCTGTGATGGCCTTGATTATGCTTCCAAGGCCGTCTACCAATCCTCTGCGCCCTCTGACGGGGCGGGTCCCGAGGAGGTCGAATATGGTCAGTACCCCCATCTCTATCCTTCTCTTCATTCTCAGAACTGAGTCGTTTATGACGAGGCATATATCGTTGATGCGAGTTTCGCTTTCGCACAGCTCCGTCAGACGTTGTAGGCTTTTGCTTATCTCCGCTTCTCGGTGCAGTAGCGCAGCGAGGTCCAGCCTGATAATCAATCGCCACGTTGATTGTATTATCGTAAGGCTTCCTATGTTCTTATAGTTTATGCCCGGAGCGTTGGCAACAGTACTGACGACGTAGTCGGGCGGATGCTGTGTGGCTATGGCTGGTCCACTCCTTGCCGCGCTCAACCTGCAATCAGACGAGGGGAGGAAAGCGTGAGTTCTCCCTCTTTTTATTGCGACCTCGCGGGCTTCGTAGCGCGAGAGCTTCTTTGCTCATTTTTCATTTAGCGAGCAATCAACGATCATGTCGACCATCGTATTTCGCGTTTTCGGGACTCGCGTCTCTGGAGTCGTTATATGCGAGGGGAAGGATTTATCCCCTGAGGTGCTGGCGCTAGTGGTAAGTGTTCTCCTTACCTCCTTGGGTTTTTTATGTTTGTATATGTTTCTATAAAAATTCCTCTTTTATTATTATCAATAATATTTCATTTTTTTCAAAGCGGAAACTCTCGGACGAGTTTCTCGCGCGTTCGGCCATACGTAGCCGCCGCCAAGACAACCGCAAAGCCGTCTATTGCTTGTGGGGCCTGGGCCCTGGGTCGGGGACGAGCAGCCCTATCCCGATTTCATCGGGTTACGTCGTCTGTTCGCCGAAGGGGCCCCCATCGTTTGTCCCGCATGTGAGGCCGATTTTCATTCTTTTCTATAATTATATATTTTGTAACCTAAAAATCTTTCGTTGATGAGCGAGGTATAATTATATATTTTTTAACGTAAAAATCTTTCATTGAATCGCCTCACCTTGCGCTCCGTGGAGCTCCCTACCCGCATTTATTTAGTATTTATTTAGCTTTTAGTGCTCTATAACGAGCTTCAGGCGGTTCGCGTAGCATATGGGCAAATCGTCTCCGATCTTGCGTTGTGATAAGATTGCGCCGAGCGCCCTGTCTGAGGCGTCCGTTGTTACAACGAAAGGCTTCGTGAAGTCGGGATACTGCAGTATCGGTGCCGTGGTAAGTGCCGTCTCCAGTTCTTCGAATGCGGCATCCCTTACTGCGGTCCACTCGAATTTAACCCCTTTCTGAGTTAATTCTGTGAGTGACTTAGCGGTTTTCGAGAAATTTCTGATAAATTTCCGGTAATAACCAGCTAGTCCGAGGAAGGATTATACTCCTTTTACGTCTCTCGGCACCGGGAATTCCCTTACCTCTTCTAGTTTTTTCGGATCGGCTCGTACACCGGTAGCACCGGCTTGGCACCGGGAATTCCTTTACAGCTTCCAGCTTTTTTGGATCGGCACGTACACCCTCTTCGGAGATGATGTGGCCGAGGTACTGCGTTTCTTTGCGCAGGAACTGACACTTGCTTGGTTGCACTGCCAATCTGGCTTCTCTTAGCCGCTGCAGTACCTCTCGCAGCCTATCATTGTGCTCCTTTAAGGTTTTTCCGTGGATTACTGTGTCGTCTAAGTACACATAGCATTTAACTCCCTGCAGTCCAGCCAGCGTGGAGTTCATCAGCCTATGGAAAGTCGATAGCGCGTTCTTTAGTCCATATGGCACGTGGTTATACAAAATGGCCCTGTGGTGTAGAAAAAGCAGTATTTTCTTTGTCTTGCTGCGCCATCGGGATTTGGTGAAATCCAGAGACGAGATCCAAAGTCGTATTATATCGGGCCCGTCTCAACTGTTCCAATATTTCGGTGATATTGGGCAGTGGGTATGAGTATCCGATGGTGGCTTCGTTGAACTTCCGAAAGTCCACTACTACGCGCATTTTCCTCACCTCGGCTGCATCAGGTTTTTTCGCTACAACCAGCAGCGGCGCGTTCCACTGGCTTCTGCTGGGCTGGACGATGCCTTTTGTCAACATTTCAGTGGTCTGCCTTTCCACTTCCTTTTTGTGTGTTTCCGGCAGCCTATATGGGTGCACCTTAATGGGCTGCACCCCTTTCTTAAGGGGAATCACGTACTCCATCATTGGTGTACATGACAGCTTGTCCCCTGGCAGATGGAATATATCTTCGTATTCCCTAGTAATCTCATCGAGCGCTTCGCGCTCTTCTTTATTGAGATTATCCGTGTCTAGCTCTTCAGCTAGTTGCGCGAAGCGGTCGGCCCCTCGCTCTGCGCTGACGGTGCATATTTCGGGCGTCGCGGCTCGAGTTACACCACGGGGCATTGTACCTCAACAGCCTGCTCTGTGGTGTTTATATGACTTACTGCATAGCTACTACCGTGCGGCGGCGTGATGCAGGCTCCCATAATTACTCCGTTTCCGAGTTCCATTTTCGAGAGTAGCCCGATGAATTTACTCTTGGTCGCAGCATACGCGACGGTCTCGCTGCGTGGCGGCAGGGTCATCTTGACTGATCCATCCAAAAGCGGCATGTAGTGTCCGTACAGTTTTAGCATTTTGCCGTGCAAGATAGATATCTGCCTTATGACGTTTAATGAAATCCGTTCCGAGCAGTCCATTTACCCTCAGTAACACGGTGTTCGGAACGATGTAAAACCAATGCTCTACATTTAGAGCCGGTGTCTCGAGCACGATTTTTAGGATTCCTAGCAGAGTAAATTTTTCGCCCGCCAACCCCTGCAGCGCTACGGTGCAGTCTTCCACCATCGTCTCTGGCTTGAGGCAGCCTTCCTTGATGATGCTGCACTGTGCCCCGGTATCCGCCTTGAGGGTGAATACCCCGGTCACGGCCAACGGTGCGACGATATCGAAGTCGCTGGCAGTGGCGCTTCACGCCGGCAACGTTACCTATGGCAGTTGTAGAGTCGTTTTCTTTAGCTGGCGTGCAGGTGTTTGCTGGGCCGTCAGAGTATTCAGTCTCATCTTCCCAGTGGGCGGGTGTCGGTATTCGCTCGACTAGTTCCTGCTGTTACAGTTGTTTTTTCCGTCTTGCCCCCTGCGGCCCTCTGACGTTCGGGCCGCTGTGACGTCTGAGCTAGCTCGCTCTTGTTTTGCGACAACTTCTTTCTCCAGTCCTTCCACACGTGGCCCTTGCTCTAACAGTAATTGCACACGATGTCTACGTTGTGTATGGACTTGATTTCACTGGGCATCGGCAAGCTCACTCTTCCCGATCTCCGGGTGCAGTCTCGTGTCATGTGTCCAGCTTTTCCGCAGGTGAAACAGTTTTCTCCCTGCCGTGGTGGTGCGCCTTGGGTCCTTCTGGGGTGGCTTAATACTCCACCTGCCCCTCCCTTTGGCTGCACCATGTTGACGATCTCGATGGCCCTCGTTACGGACTCGTGGAGGGTGGCGTATTTGCGTGATCTCACCAGGATCTCGACCTGCCCATTCAGTCCTTTCTTGAAGTTGGCCTAGGCGCTCTTTCGCGTTATCTTTTCGATGATACGCATCTCCAACATCGTGGCGGCTTCCTTGCAAAGCTTTTCTATAATATCGACGGTGATACGCTCTGTCCTGGTGGCGTATACCGTGATGTCCTCCCCCTGGCCCTGCCGGAGGGAGTTGAATTCTACCTGTAACGCAGGCAACGACTTCCGCTTCCCGTACAGGGCCTCCAGCTCGGTCTTAAGCTGCGCTACCGAGATGATGACATTATGCTTCATCTCTCTGGACGCCCTACCCTCGAGCTTGCTGCTGAGTACTAATTCTAGCAGGATGTCATGATCCCTGGACGCTACTCGCTTGAAATCGGTCTCGCATGATCGTAGGAAGGCATCCAGCTCGTCGGCGTTGCTTCCGTCAAAATACTTGATGTTCTTCAGCGCTAGTCCAAGGTCGAGCGTCCGACCCTGAGTCTCTGGCTCCCTTGGTTGTTCCCTTTGGAACATGGGATCCGCAGGGTGGTAATCCTGTTCCTCGAATTGGGTTTGCTTCGACCGCGGACGTAGTAGGGGGCCTTCTCCCAACCCTGTTCCTTCCAGCCTCCGCAATAATTCGGTATTTTGCTCCCGTAGGGACCGAATGAGTCCGTATTCGTCCGCACCTACCTTGTTTAGCGTATCCGCCAAGTTTCGTCTTACCAACGTTGTCTTGGCTCCTCTGAGTTCGCGATCGAGTTCGCGTTGGCCTCGATCGTGCTCGCGCTGCAGCCTTTCGCTCTGCCATCGAGCTCTTTCCAATTCACGTTGGCTCCGGTCGACCGCCTCCAACCGATCGCGTACTCTTACTGGTACCGACCGGGCTGTCGTACCGGTAGCTGCAGGGAATCCTCCGCGATCTATCGTATGCATGTTCTCTCTTACCCGCTCGACCCTGACCTCGCTTTCAGTCGTTATTTCGTCAGTAGCCATATTGAACACGTCGTCGCTACCTATACTACTGTTATCGCGAAACGCCGCACCCATGAGTGGGTTTACGCCGAACTCAGCGTCCAGTCGGCCTGCGACGGCCTTCTGCCTGGCTGCGGGGATTCATCCCGACGGCGAGAGCTCTGATAACGCCCTGCGCGCTTCGTACACGATGTCCTCGACGGCTGCAGCTAAGCCTGCTGCAGGGTTCACCCCTTCTCCGGGCATCGTAGTTTCTGACGAATTGACTCTGCGTTTTGGTTTCGATCCCCTAAATCCCGGCATGCTGCTAATTTCGCGGCGAACAAGACTCTAAAAAATACCCACAAAATCTCGAAAGAAATATTTCTGGTGAAATATATTTATTTTGAAATTTTTTAATTTTCTTTCTATATTTATTTGTCCTAAATGGCTTTGGTTTATATCGGCAATATGTATTAGTATAACGTAACTACCACTCACAAAAAGATGATCTGGTAGACGGTCCTCTCCATGGCGATGTTCTCGGGTGCTGTCGACTCCGTGTCCTGCAGCTTCTCCCTATAGATGGTCCGGACGTCCTTCTTGGCGCCGTTCACCAGTCTCTTCGGAGGCGTGGGTTCGTATGCCACTGTTGCCACCAAATGTTATGGCGGTACCGCATAATTGGATAACTCGTATAATATTAAAAAGTTATTATTCGTTGGGATCGTTTGCCGATTAGGAGAATGGATATCGAGTAATTGATGAAAACGCGAATTTATATAAAAGGAAGTATTTATTATAGGCAACCGTAACTTTCCATTGTCTATTTAAAAGTCAATGTAAGAATGTACAATAATATGTTGTTCCGAGTATTTGACGAGGAACCAACCCGTTCTCTCTTGAGTCTAATTTATAACTGATTTTCGTAAAGCAGTTGCTAACTGTGTTCACGAAAATCCTTTAATTCGCAATTTTAGCGTTAGCCTATCGTCGATCGCCAAGCGAGTCGCCTCATGCTGCGTCGGCGTTCTTGGTGTCGATCGTACGATCGGGCATTGGACTTCGTTTCCTGTCTTGAACGAATTCCAGTGGAATATTCCGCGGCACAACAATATGTTCAATCATCGATATTTGTATGTAAAGATTAATAATCTGAATAAATACAGAAAACATTTATCTTTTTATTTTATTTTATCATTTATAGTGAAACGCAATGTGTTCTTGCTACCTTGAATATTTTTTTTTTACTTCCTCATAAAGGAAACTTTGTTTTCGTCAATAACATTTTTTTCCAGGTTTTGATGCCAGACTACTTAAAAAGGCCCTAAGCCTCGAGAAATTATATTAGAAGAAAATCGCAAAGACAAACGTGTCGCTTGCGGGACTAATTGCCCCAACCCTGTGCCACTCACTGTGGAAAGGTACTCCCGAAAGGGTAGAGAATCAAGGGGTAGTTTTCCAGTATCTGCAATCCGTTCCACTCCCTCGATCTTACCTTCGTCTCTGGAATCGTGGTAGATTAACAAAACTAACTGCGAGGAAGGGAAGAATGATTGGAGCAAGATTTAACAATTTACCAATATCCGGCTCAATTCTTTAATTTTCTTAAAAAGAAAAACCTGAAAAGACTTGAGAGTGGATAGTTCGATGCGTAATTTTCAATTTTCTTAGTGAAAATTTTCTAATTTTCAACTTCGCGTTTCCAAAAGTTTCTAAAGGGTGGTTAAATTGTAAGGGCCGATGTTGAATGTGAACCACACCTAAACGTCAAGTTTTTTTCTGCATTTCATTTGACATTTCTCAATTTCAGACTAACTCAATTTGAACCATGGAAAGATACACAATCGAGCAACGCGTTAAAGTTATTCAGCTTATTATGAAAATGGGCGTTCAAATCAAAATGCATATCGTGCACTTCGTGATTTTTTCGGTCAATTTAATCGTCCAAATGTGCGTACAATCGGAAAAATCGTGCAAAAATTTGAGCAAACCAGGTCTGTAGGAGATATTAAGACACCAGTGTATGCTCGTACAGCTCGTACTGCAGAAAATATTGCTGCTGTTCGCGATAGTGTGGCTGAAGAGCCGTCCACCTCAACTCGTCGTCGTGCCCAACAATTGCACCTCTCACGCTCGTCGTTGATGAACATTATGCATAAAGACTTGCATTTACACGCTTATAAGGTGCAATTGACTCAAGAACTAAAGCCTCTTGACCATTCCAAACGTCGTCAATGGTCAGAATGGTGGCAAGAAATGGCAACAGTGGATGATCAATTTTCGAAGAAAATCATCTTCAGTGATAAGGCACATTTTCACCTCAGTGGATTCGTCAATAAGCAGAATTGCCGCATTTGGGCGAATCATAATCCAAGAGTGATTGTCGAAAAACCAATGCACCCACAAAGAGTGACTGTTTGGTGCGGTTTATGGGCTGGCGGCATCATCGGGCCGTATTTTTTCCAAAATGAGGCCGGTCAGGCAGTTACTGTGAATGGTGTTCGCTATCGTGAGATGATAACGAACTTTTTATGGCCCGAATTGGAAGATATGGATGTGGGCGATATGTGGTTTCAACAGGACGGTGCCACTTGCCACACAGCTAACGAAACAATGGCTCTTTTGCGCGACAAATTCAATGGCCGTGTTATCTCACGTGGTGGCGATGTCAATTGGCCGCCAAGATCATGTGATTTGACACCGTTGGACTTCTTTCTTTGGGGTTATTTGAAAGAAAAGGTGTACGTCGATAAGCCAGCAACAATTCAAGAGCTAAAGGATGAGATAATTCGGCACATTAACGGCATAGAACCTCAATTATGCCTAAGCGTCATCGAAAATTTGGACCATCGGATGGAGGTGTGCCGCCGAGGTCGCGGCGGCCATTTGGCCGATATTTTGTTCCATACATAATTGAACCATACCATATTATCATAATAAAAAGAATTGACAATAATTTTCTAAATAATTTGTTTTTTATTCAAAATCAACATCGGC
Organism: Cylloceria caligata; assembly: GCA_963942595.1. Classification (NCBI taxonomy): domain Eukaryota; kingdom Metazoa; phylum Arthropoda; class Insecta; order Hymenoptera; family Ichneumonidae; genus Cylloceria; species Cylloceria caligata. The sequence goes on from OZ012706.1 coordinate 24,512,298, forward strand.
CCTTAAAATTTAACCACCCTTTACATGGCCGAGGTAACATTATCATCCCCTTGATGATTAGCTACGTTTACAGGGGTGGAAGAGTGGTAGAGCAGCAGAGGGAGTCCGGGAAGGTAGAGAACGTGCGGTTTTCTAGTCTTGGTGATTGCGCAGCGACCAACTCGCCTCACCAATTGCTGAGAAAGGCGGTAGGGGTCGGTGAGAGGTGTGTCGCGTAACGCTCGCCCTCTAGGGACTAGAGGTGAATAGGGGGTGCGATTATCTTTTCCAGCAGCGTTTCAACCCAGTGATAGACTCTGCGAGGTTGAGAGTGGAAACGAGACACCCTTGTGAGCTTAATAGACGTTGAGCTTACCTTCATTTGGTAACGCGCTAATTCACTGCTCACCAGTCTCTCACCCCTCGACTTAGTCTCGACTTATCGTGTTCCGCTCAAGCACTTGATACTACGAGCTTACAAAGTTATTATAACTCGGGCTATTTTTTCGTTATTGAATAAAATTAATGTTTCAATCATGCATTTACCATTTATTTATTCATTTAGGTATATATTTATGTATTGGTTTATTTATTTATTTATTTATTTATTTATTTATTTATAGCTGCGATTATAGCTTTAATTCGATTATTACTTCAAAATGTACAGCAAATTTAACGAAGTAAGCGTCGATCAAATTAATTTGTCCGTGAGCCCGCGCGGGTACGTGTGCATGTGTCTGTGACGAGCATGGCACATTTAAATAGCTATATCTCGAGAACGGGTTGATTGATCTTCCTGAAACTTTTCACAGGAGTCGGGTCGCAGCCCTCGCCACTTTGCAGCTGTTTTCGCCCAAATCGCTAACGTGTGTTATTTCTATGATAGTATGAATGTTTCGAAAAAAGGGTGTGATCTCTAACTTTTGTAATTTTTGAGCTATCAAGCTAAAACTGTATACAAGAATAGGCGAGGAGACAAAGTTGCTCGGTATTGAATTTGACAGTCATCGATAAAGACGTTCAGATTGTATAGAATTATGAGTTTTTGTAATTTTTCGAAAAAAAAAGTATTTTCTCTATAACGGCAAGAATACTCGGTTTCAAATTTGGCGAGAATCAAACGAGGAGTTTAAATATTATTAAAAGTGTAATTGTCGAGAGATTCTTTCCTTAGGTTAAGGGAATCTGAAATATATTGAAAATTATGAGTCTTCACTTACGACTGGAAAAAAGAAACCAGACTGACAGATGTTTAACAGAGAAAGTGGTTTTATTGTACCATCCGCTTGTCAAATACAAAATATATATAAAAAAAATGCAAATAAATATGAGAAATGAATCTAATTTAGGTTTGAGTGCCCAGCACACGATTATATTAATTTTGTGCTGTCTTTTATTGACCGTAGTGTACGTGATGCAGCCAGCGCTGCAGAGCACGCCACGGAATGAGAAGTGTGAGAGCGTAGAATATATCACTTATTCCCAATAAATTCTCTCTCGGTTTATATGAGAGAAAATACAGAGAATAAGTGAGAGGACTTGCAATTATATTGCTTGAGTGCTGGATGTGTGATATGAAAGAACGTGATGCAGTTAGCCCTGCAGAGCACGGCAAAGTGAGAGTTTGAGGATGCACAAATTATTAGAAAATATTCACAGTACTTTCCCAGCAAGTTTAGTTGGGGGAAAGTACAGTGAATAATAGGCGCACGCGCAATTATATTAATCGAGCGGGCGAAATATGATGAGGAAAACGTGGTACAGCCCGTGCTGCAGAGCACGCCATAGAGTGAAACATTTGTGAGGATGCACCGATGAGTTTTCCACTCCTCACCGACATTGAATCATGATAAATTATAACGATATACTCGTTCCCAATTTTGAGTCCTGATGAGCACGAAAAGCTGAGTAGATCCGGTGGAAGCGGTGAAAAAGTCCGAGCGATGCAAAGATGTGTGGGCTGTTCGAGCGGGTTTTCACGAAAGTGCCCAAATTAGCAATATGGGTGCGCTTTACAAAAGCGTCGTTGTGCGACGCTGAAGTCAAATGAGTGAGATAGCCGGTGAGCGATGCCAAAGTCAAGCGAGAGAGATAGCCTCTCGCTTCATGCAGCATGCCTGCGAGGCACTGCCTCAGCCATCTCCTGCATAGCAGAGCACAACACACTACCCAGCAGCAACAGGTCGACGCACGGCTAATATCGATCGTCGTGCGCCAGCTGATTATAGCACAGTAATGTTACTAGATTTTTTTACTTTTTTACAAAAAATTGTTCTCCACCTATTGAACCGGAGGTGCCTTTGTCAAAGGTGGAAAATTATGAGAAGGCAACGTGCGAGATTCTACTTTGTATCCTCGTTTTAATTCAGAATTTTATACCATTGGATTATGTTCTCTAAAACTATATATACATATTCTTAAAACCGGAAAGAAATTCTTTTTTCGCTTGGAAAGAAAAAAAAGAACAGGCCGGGGACCGAACTGGGACTGCTTAGTTCGCGGTAAAAAAACAGCGCCTCATCCCGTTCGGCCATTACACAATTCTATTGTATCAAAATATTTACAAAATTATGAGTCTGCTTGGTTTGAACACCGCGCGAGCTTATCGGGTATTTCATTTTTTATTATAAAGGGTGATTTTTTAAGAGCTTGAGAACTTTTTTTAAAAAAAAAACGCATAAAATTTGCAAAATCTCATCGGTTCTTTATTTGAAACGTTAGATTGGTCCATGACATTTACTTTTTGAAGATAATTTCATTTAAATGTTGACCGCGAATGGGCCCTAGAAAAGTTGGCAGAAAATCCGCTTTTTTATCGACAAATTTTGTTCAGCGATGAGGCTCATTTCTGGTTGAATGGCTACGTAAATAGGCAAAATTGCCGCATTTGGAGTGAAGAGCAACCAGAAGCCGTTCAAGAACTGCCCATGCATCCCGAAAAATGCACTGTTTGGTGTGGTTTGTACGCTGGTGGAATCATTGGACCGTATTTTTTCAAAGATGCTGTTGGACGCAACGTTACGGTGAATGGCGATCGCTATCGTTCGATGCTAACAAACTTTTTGTTGCCAAAAATGGAAGAACTGAACTTAGTTGACATGTGGTTTCAACAAGATGGCGCTACATGCCACACAGCTCGCGATTCTATGGCCATTTTGAGCGAAAACTTCGGAGAACAATTCATCTCAAGAAATGGCCCGGTAAGTTGGCCACCAAGATCATGCGATTTGACGCCTTTAGACTATTTTTTGTGGGGCTACGTCAAGTCTAAAGTCTACAGAAATAAGCCAGCAACTATTCCAGTTTTGGAAGACAACATTTCCGAAGAAATTCGGGCTATTCCGGCCGAAATGCTCGAAAAAGTTGCCCAAAATTGGACTTTCCGAATGGACCACCTAAGACGCAGCCGCGGTCAACATTTAAATGAAATTATCTTCAAAAAGTAAATGTCATGGACCAATCTAACGTTTCAAATAAAGAACCGATGAGATTTTGCAAATTTTATGCGTTTTTTTTTAAAAAAAAGTTCTCAAGCTCTTAAAAAATCACCCTTTACAATCATACTATTAAATAACAGTCCTATTGATAACTCATCCACGCGTATTTAAAACACAATCACCATAAATATTAGCATTACGGATGCATGAGTATGAGGGAGAACGGTAGTCCTCGGAAGTCTCCCGCTAAAGCATTGCTCTAACGTTACATCGTTAGTGCGAGAGAGAATGCGTGGTAGCCAGCTAGGTATATGTACAAGAGAGACGACAGAAAAGAGGCGTGGCAGGATATTCTTCCTATGCGTGCGTCACATCGATACATCGCCACGCAGTCCTTAGGCGGAAATCGGAACTACTCTTTCTTTGCCCAATCTTGACATGGGCCTTGTGATTCCATGTAAACTCTGTTCGCTGGCTATAATATTTGACACTGTCTTACAGCCGTGACTTATGTTCTCTGGTATGAGTTTTCATCGATTTTTTAGAAATTCTATTCTTTTTCTCGCATCGAAACTGTTGACCGGCTATCATTTGCCGGCATTAAGTTTAATCGACGGTACTTCTACACGTGGGTAAATGGCCGAACACTCGATACCGCTAGACATTTTGGATGATCTTAGTAGGTTAGTCTCATTTTCTTTTTTATAAATAATATACTTTGGAAATTTTGCTACAGCAAAGTGAAAAGTTGATTACTTAATATGTCAGATAAAGACTTTTTGACAACGACGTCAAAATTTTGAGATAATCGAGAATATAAATTTGTTTTAGTCGATTTATCATCAATGTACCAGAAGAAGAAAGAAAGGATTTAGTCAGAATATGTTTCCAAATTGAACTTGCGCACTGGTTTTACTTGGACTTTTACTGTGCTGAGGACAGTCGAAAGTTGAAAAGTTGTGGAGTCAAAGAATTTGCAACTCACATCTTTCAGCACATTCCTTTTTTGAAACCTCATGTGCCTCATATAGACTTTGTTATCGAACAATGGCGAGGGTACAAGCAGAGTGTGCCAACATTTGGTGCCATTGTTCTCAACGAGGATTTGACCAAGGTTCTGCTGGTACAAAGTTATTGGGCTAAGCATAGTTGGGGTTTTCCAAAGGGCAAGATCAACGAGGATGAAGATCCTTTTCATTGCGCTGCTCGAGAAGTTCTCGAAGAAACTGGTTTTGATATATCTGGATTAATAGACAAGAATGAATACATAGAATCGACTATACACGATCAGTTGGTCAGACTTTATATCATATCGGGTGTTCGGATGAGCACTAAGTTTAAACCAAGAACACGTAAGGAAATTAAGAATGTTGAATGGTTTTCACTGGCTGACTTGCCGAATAACAAGAAAGACATGACACCGAAAGTCAAGATGGGTGTTGGACCTAATGCATTTTTCATGGTCGTTCCATTCGTCAAGTAAGTATTTCTTCCTGTTTAGATTTATATCCCGTGTTGAGCCTACTTGCAGAATTGGAGATGAACAAAATGGAAAATGTATTTGGGTATAGGTAGTTCACTATTTTACCTCTGCTGTCAGGTTTTCAAAATGTTGCTGTATGTATAGCTAGTTTGGGTAGACAAATTTTCAAAGGGATCAGTGACTAAAATTATAAAACCTATGAAATTTGCTTCTCTCATTCTTTATTATTTTGGCTTCTTTATTCAATGGCATAATTGGCTAAGATACCACTGCAAGAACCTTTCTTTTAATTCCTTGAATGGATGTATGACTCAGGGCCAAATATGATGTGAGTAATTTTGATTTTTGGACAGAAGAAAATTTGTGACCTATTAAAAAGTATGTGGAAGGAGTGTGGGTAATTTAATCAATGGCACTTCATGAACAAAGTTTTGTTTTCACAAAAATGTCTTCTTCTGGGATTTCAATTTCATAACACCACAAATTGGTATAAAGGGTCCAGGAAACTGATTTGTGATGCCAAAAGAGTCTAAATTATTAATTTTATTCATTTGCTCGTAGCAGATGGGCATAATTAATATTGTTATTTTTATCTTTCACCAATGGCACACAGGGCATTATGTATATAATCACATGTATATTGAAAGAAATTAGGCTAAAGTTATGAGGGCATATAGGAAATGTTCTCTTTCAATTAAGCCTTTTTTTTTCGACCCTTAAATCTGTCCCATAATTGACCATGTTTTAGTACCACTTGAAAGCATAGTACATTTTTTTTTTCAATATTTATAATCAGTCTTTTTAGAAAGACTGCATTCCAATTTGAACGAGGAACATCCTGAATTGCCTATTACCAATTATGCCACTGTGGTCTTGAAATTTGAGAACAATCTGATTTAAATAAGTATGATTTCAGAACACTTAATTATATAGAGAACAATTGTGAATGGCAAAAAAATTGCGGAGCAATGTCGACACTTAATTTGCAGTCTTTTTGATATCAGTGATTTCATGAAAGTGATACCGAATACAGTCATTGAGTACTTGACTGCTTTGCTTTTGTGCCGAATTGTAGCCTAATTGCTTAAGCCATGGTCAAGATACTGACATGGCATTTTTCTAAGTTATGGTAATCTGGAATAAAAAAATTGTACTATGCATAAAGTGCAAACCTTTGTATTGATTTTGGCCATATTTCCTACCAATCATCCTTGCTCGCTATTACACGGGCATACAAAATTTTAGCTTGGTTTCTGAACATGTATCAAAAGTATTTAGTAGTCAGAAGTTATGAAGTTAATAGACCCCTTAAATCATAATCCTTTTACCACATTTGGCCAAACTCAGTTTATCTCTCACCTCTAAATGTTACTTTATTTATATAAAAATTTTAGTTAACAGGTCTAAATTGTGGGAGTAGAGTAACCATGACAGTATAAAAAAAATTACAAATCCTTTGAAATACGAAGCTTTTTCTAGATTCTTGTCAAAGACAATGTGACGTTTAATTGCTTGTTTTTTCAGATGTTATGGATCCCACAATTTTATCTGTTCTTTAAACATTGTTGAGAATAGTTCAAGCTTTCAGAATGTGTCACTGTAATGGTTACATCTGATGCAGTTCTTCTTTTATGAATCGATAGTGTGAAAAATTTGACATGTACAGTCGTCGTCCGTCGAAATATAGAAATAACGTAAGATTTTTTCTAAATTAAAGGGAACAACGGTGTGGGACCCACAGCATCCGAAATTCAATACCTTGAAGGGGTAACCGTGGATGCAAAATTATTTGCTTGTTGATAATCAAATGACGCTACTGGTTAGGCTCTTAGGAATTGTTATTGAAATTAGTTAGAAGGTGAAACGTACAAAATAAAACTAAGCCTCCAATTTTACCACCTAAAAGTAGGTCGATGATCTAATTTACCTATATTTGACACCTTCAAGTGTTTGTTGAGACACAAAGATTTCATGTCAAAGAAGCTTGAATGACCACATTCGAATTTGGGGATAAAACTTAACCCATATTTAACGGCTAATTAAGTGCTTCAAAAGTAATTTTTGCGCTCCACCCGTAAGGGCAGAAACGTGGACTTTCTAAGTGACGATTCAGCTAGGATGAGCACAACCAAAATAATGTTAAAGAGAATTACAAAAAAAAATTAACTTAAACGTTATTTAACGGCTTTTTAACAGCTCTCGAATGAGACTAGTTACGATAAAATCGGAGCACCCCTTCTCGAGAAACGCACACCCGACGCAATTACCTACGGCTGAAAATCGCAACGTACAGCAGAGTAGTTCTGTAGAGCTAAGGCAATGTGCTAGGTCTTAAAAATTATCTTGATTTAGCGGCTCCATATAACCGTGTCAACTGATTTTGCTGCTTCAACCCCTTAGCCGCAAACCAACCTCCATGGGTATGCACATCGCATATCTCGAGGTACAGAAGAGCTGGAGCAATACTCTTGATTTAAAAAAATCATTACAATTTAACGACGACGCAACCGTATCAATTGATTTTGCCGCTTTAACCCTTTAGCCGCAAACCAACCCCCATGAGTATGTGTATCGCGTATCTCGAAGGGCAGAAGAGCTAGAGCAATGCTCTTAGTCTTAAGAATCTTGTCTATTTAAGGGCTCAACATAACCGCGTCAAATGATTTTGCCGCTCCAACCCCTTAGCCGCAATCCAACCCCTATCAGTATGTATATCTCGTAAGTAGTATGTGGACGCCTTTGCTTCATCCCACTCCGTCCTCCACCATTCGGCTGCCCCCATCACCCCACTTTTCCAGCGCCGCGCTACCCGCTCTGCTCAACCAGTGTCGGTAACGTAGAGATGATAATGTTGGGTGGTGTGGGTACTCTGGTGAACAAGGAAGAGTAGAGATAAAAGCAGGATGGAGCAAACGCGTCCACATACTTGGAAAAATTAATAAAATTATGTACTCACCACCCCACCTGTTGTCGGCTTCCACCCTCCTTCCGCGGCAATTTTACATTCTTGTCTCTCGAATGTACACACACGCACACGCAGAGAGAGAGAGAGAGAGAGCACCGTGTCTTTAATTTCTTGCTACGTCCGCGTCCGAGTATGTCACTTCGTAAAAGCCCTCGTCCACGTCATCAATATCGTAACCGATGTCTGTCTCATGATCGAGAGCCTCTATAATACCCGCTGCCACATCTGCGCACTCCCCGTTCGTTAAGCGAACGCGCGGAGCGTTATCGCCGGCAAGGGGTGGCATCATGTCAGCGATCAAGACATCACTACCGCACGCTTCTTCGATGAGTTGCTCAATGCTTACAACATCGACGCGCTCGAGTCCGTATATCGAACACTTCATACTTACTAGAGGCTACGGATGAAATAGGTGAGATCAGACGATGCAAATGGTTCCGCCAAAATCGACTAACAACACCTAGCGGTACACATCAAAGTCCGGGTAAATCATTTTGCCGCGGACAAAACTATTGAAACGAAGCACAATGCAGGACATTCCGATATAGAGTTCGCCAAGTCCATCGGACCCGCCTCGACACTCCATTAAATACACGCCGCGTAGAATCTCCTCCAGTAGGTCGTACGCAGCACATATTTCCTGGGTACTCAAGAATACGCTCATCAGACTCGACTAAAACTATCCGGCACCAAAACGTGTCGCTTAAAATCTCCTTGTCGTATCGCGGATACATATTGCTTTTTATTGTTTGCGTGTAGGATCCCAAAGACAGACTGAATGCTCGAGATGGTGCTAGAGAATAATAGGGGAATAAACATAATCTCCTATGAATCATAACTAGGTGTCCAACGCTTTGAATGCAACGAAAGCGGTTTTTCATGTATGTATCGCCTTGCGTTCTGTTCCTCGTGAAACGCTTGCTCTGCAGTAAAAGGCGTAGAATACGACACACACGCACGCACATACACACACACGCACAGAGAGAGAGAGAGAGAGAGAGAGCGCTCCATGAGCTTCGAAATATCGTGGTACGCAAGAAAAATCACTTTTAAACACTCGCCACTCGTACGCACTGAGTGCAATTCCGGTAAAAGTATTCGACAATATTTTCACCCCCTGGAGTAAGACACGCAGAGCTCAACTCGAGACCGGCGACGATTATTTGACGAATCATTTATTTAAGCCCTACATAACGAGGTTCCCTATGTAGGACGATGTCGTGTGAGACATAGAACCTTTATTTGACATTTTCATTGTTTTCTAGCAGACTCTAAGTTTTCGAATTAATCATCGGCGGTGTTCATACTCCGTTTTATACAGATTACTCCCACGGTCTAATTGTACCGCCGCTACATTTGATACTGTAAACCATACGACTAAAAGTTACTCACCAATATCCTATGAAAACTTAATAATATTCTTCGACGAAATTTAATGATTTTCCTCATTGCCGAGTGCCGTGAAAGTAGATTAAAACAATATGACATTTGGCGGTGAAACTCGATAACTTAGTACATGCCAGGGTCTTACATTTACGTCACTGTTACGTCCTGGGTTTTAACGAGTGGACGCAACGACGGAATAATATTTTATTTCCCCCATTTTGAGGCAGAATGCGCTGCCTCGGGATTGGGACACGGTCGACCTGTCGAAATATTTTATTTTCCGACAAAAACAAACGGGTTTACTCACCTTAAAACTAGTTGGCGCCGTTCCCCACGAACTAGTCGAGGACGACGACGGGACGCTCGTCCGAGTCCGAATCAGTGGTGTCAGAAAAATTTGCTGGCCCCGGTTGCGGCTGGTGCGTCGACGACGATGTCGACGGTCCCGGTTGCGGCTGTGCTCGTTCCTCGTCGGGACGGATCGTGCAACGTTGCACGACCATAGGCCGAATAGCCGCCACAGGAACCCGTTTTAGGGTTCGCCAACCCGCGCCGTCGGACCAATCGCGTAATTGTATCGTTACGTTGGTTAATCCTCGGTTAGGATTCGGTGCGGTTTCCACGATTTCTGACGCGGATCCTTGCGACGATTCGGATTGTTTTTCTCGCAATTGTCGTCCTGCGCGTTTACGGGTTTTGCCCATCTAGATTTTTAGGTAACTGGGACCGGTTGGCGAGAAAGACCGTTGTCCACTTTCTTTGTGGTCATACAATGTTTCCTCGGAAAAAGAATGGAACCCGCGTGTAGGACCCTGAGGTACCACGCGGGTTCGTGAAATAAAGTGGAACGGGAGGGTGTGCAACTGTTAGTTGACGCCGCGCTCCCTAGGTAAAGATCCCCCGGCGCGAGTTTCCAAGCGCCACCAGGGTGTAGAGTGCTGCAGACTCGCAACCAGGTGCGGGACCAAACAACACGTGATCTGGAGGTGCAACGAGGGTCGCGCTCCAGATCACCTAGTCAGAAAGGAAAAGCCAAAGGCCACGGGGGCCCTACGACCAAGCGTCACACAAAGTAGCTAGCCCACGAGAGAGAAATCGCGGCCGGCTTGGCGACTGAAAACAGTAAAGTAGGCGGGAGTTTGGGTATACACAGTTAGAGGATCGGCGTCCACATTGAGGGTGGGCGCGCGAACCGCTTGGAAGAAAAATAGAACCCGTGTGTAGGACCCTGGGGTACCACGCGGATTCGTGAAACAAAGAGGACGGAAGGGTGTGCAACTGTTTAGTCGACGCCACGCTCCCTAGTTAAAAGATCCCCCGGCGCGAGTTTCCAAGCGCCACCAGGGTGTAGAGTGCTGCAGACTCGCAACCAGGTGCAGGACCAAACAACACGTGATCTGGAGGTGCAACGAGGGTCGCGCTCCAGATCACCTAGTCAGAAAGGAAAAGCTAAAGGCCACGGGGGCCCTACGACCAAGCGTCACACAAAGTAGCTAGCCCACGAGAGAGAAATCGCGGCCGGCTTGGCGACTGAAAACAGTAAAGTAGGCGGGAGTTTGGGTATACACAGTTAGAGGATCGGCGTCCACATTGAGAGTGGGCGCGCGAACCGCTTGGAAGAAAAATAGAACCCGTGTGTAGGACCCTGGGGTACCACGCGGATTCGTGAAACAAAGAGGACGGAAGGGTGTGCAACTGCTTAGTCGATGCCACGCTCCCTAGTTAAAAGATCCCCCGGCGCGAGTTTCCAAGCGCCACCAGGGTGTAGAGTGCTGCAGACTCGCAACCAGGTGCGGGACCAAACAACACGTGATCTGGAGGTGCAACGAGGGTCGCGCTCCAGATCACCTAGTCAGAAAGGAAAAGCCAAAGGCCACGGGGGCCCTACGACCAAGCGTCACGCAAAGTAGCTGGCCCACGAGAGAGAAATCGCGGCAAGCTTGGCGACAGAAAACAGTAAAGAAGACCGGGGTTGGGAAATGTTGGGATTTCAGCGGGTGGATCTATGAAAACCACGGAACACCCTTGTATAATACCGTTTTTTATTGGAACGCGCACAAATAAAATGTTTAAATGCGCGAGCAAATATTAAAACTCTTAAATGCGCGAACAATGTTAATAACGCACAAATAAAATGTTTTAAATCCGCAAACAAATATTAAAATACTTGAATGCGCGAACAATGTTAATACCGCACAAATAAAATGTTTTAAATCCGCAAACAAATATTAAAATACTTGAATGCGCGAACAATGTTAATAACGCACAAATAAAATGTTTTAAATCCGCAAACAAATATTAAAATACTTGAATGCGCGAACAATGTTAATAACGCACAAATAAAATGTTTTAAATCCGCAAACAAATACTAAAATACTTGAATGCGCGAACAATGTTAATAACGCACAAATAAAATGTTTTAAATCCGCAAACAAATATTAAAATACTTGAATGCGCGAACAATGTTAATAACGCACAAATAAAATGTTTTAAATCCGCAAACAAATATTAAAATACTTGAATGCGCGAACAATTAAGAAAATACGAATTTTGAGGAGCGATGTCGCTAATTTAGAGGTACGATGTTTCTAATCTTTTAGGGCGTCTTTTCCGAATCACCGCACGATGAGGACTGCCTCTTTTAAGACAACGACTCGGTATATTGGGTGGCTAAGTGCCCCTCCAGTCGCCTACTCTCAAAAGTGCAGAGTTGCGAGTCCCGCGGGTCTCTATCTAGATTCTAAGAATCAGAACAACGGGCCTCGCAGCCTCACCGGCCTGTCAGCGTAACCCGGCCGGGTGTCGGGCTTATCGCTTCCGTTCGACGGTCGCCTGGACCGAGCGCCACGGCCCGGTACGTGGGATTGCTTACGCTAGCTTAAAGATTTGAAGTGGCTACTCGCCAGTGGATAACATTGGAATGTGGCGAGTAACCTTATCCCGTTTAGGGTGCGAGAGAGGCTGTGCATTGCCATGACAAATACAAAGTCATATTCAATAACCATGCTTGGCTCTAGTCGTGGGACTAAACAAAGTCGCACGGGTGGTTATCGCGCGATGCTTTGCTCAGCGTTTCTCGCTTATACCCCAGTGGACGACTAAGAATATGGCTTAATGTATGTGTGCATGCACGTATTATACATATACCTACATGCATCAAATACAGGGTGCGCGTATTGATTACGCGCATATAAAATGTATGGATAATTATACGCATAAGGTATGTAAAAAAAACATGTTAATATAAAAATATATATATAGAGAGAGAACAGGTATATATCTGTTCGTATTAATAATATATGTATATATAAAAATGTGTAAAATACTGGTTAGAAATATTTTAAAAATTTCGCGTGGAATATAGCGGGGGACCAGGACGTAACAGTCACCATCGCTAAATATTTTCATGGATCTTGTTTTTGTAAAGTAATCGTGAGCGGCCATCTTCTTGATTAGTCATTTTCATTACATCGCTGCAGTTATGCAGAGAGAGAAAGATAAGAAGAGTGTATTAAACGAATATATAAAAGCGTGTCGCTTTGAAAAATCTGATCAATTGTGTGATTTACTGCGGTTACTACTACTCTAATAGCACAATCATTGTCAGAATGGTTGAACGCTCATTGATAAGAAAATTGATATAGTTTATATTGAAGGCCGTAGGCCGTCGTTGAGTTCACGATGGGGCAGACGAAATTTGCAGAACACGCTATGGGAACATCCAACGCAAGCGGTTGTTCGTAAGATTCGCGGTATTCTGTGCGAGTATCATCAGCCCGATTTAGTTGAACCGCATAATATTGGACTGTTTGATAATCAAATTGTTATTGATTCGGTGGTGCGTGTTATCTGTCGACGGGAGTGGCTGAATGACCCTGCTTTGCAGCCCATAATCAGTAAAAGACGTAGGTAGTATACTGCGTTATTTACTTTTATTTTGTTTCCTTCAGTTCACAAGATTTTTATATAGTTCGACGGTATGAAGAAGGAGAAATGGGATCCGACGCGTATGGTTTCAATGAGGACTGTTAAACCGATTCAGATGATCATAGCAGGGATAACGATGGTGACAGAACTGCCGAGAATCGTTGGATACATTTTACCCAACCGTTCTGCGGATATAAGCCAATAGACGGTACTTTCATAGTCGGTCCTACGAAAGAACCAGATGGAGCCGTCGCAGGTCCGTCGCGACAATACAGTTCAAGCGATGATACCAATAGCAATTGAGACGACGAGGAAGAAGAACAAGAAGAATGGGTGGAGGAGGAGGAGGAGGTGGTGGCGCCGGTTGATGTGGAGAGTGAGGAGAATGACGAGGAAGACGATGAGAATGACGAGGAGGAGGAAGACCCGGTAGATTCAGGTAAGCTCTTAATAATACAATTACGCTGGAAAAATTAAAAAATGACGGGGATAATAACAGTTCAAATAAAAAAATAAGGTACGGGTTAGACCTAAACCTTTTTCGCTTTGCACAATTCACTGTGCTGACACCGCCGGCAGTCGAGTTGGTTTACGAAATGCGTCGGCGGTTCCCGGTTGCAGTCGAGAACTATAAGCAAATATCAGTTCGTAATTCTGACGTTACATAAATTATATACATAGTATATAGCTAGCAACAAACAAAAAATTTAATTAAATAAAAAATTCTAATAAATAGTTTAATTATGCTTGCAGGTGGACAAACTGGCGGCGGAATGCCTGGTACGGGGAGGTAATATTTTGCCTCCTGGTGATCGCTTCGGTATCGTCAATGAGCAGAGACGATATATTCCACGCTTTAGGATAAAGGGATGGGAGATAGATATTTATTTTCGTCAATCACCGGATGGTGTTGATCATCTGACTTGGTTCGAGGGCGGTATACGAGATGTTCTCACTCGTCTTACAGAATCTTGCAAGCGATATGATTATGTGGGTATGTCTCTGAGCGTGTCGTCTTTCGCGCAAGGACCTGTATGGTTATCATTTCGACCCGCGCGACATCGTTCCTAACAATCTATGGCGACTAATTTATAGTGTAGTTCAGAGCGCGCGCGAATTTCGAATAGACGACGGTACCTGTAGAATGACGACGAGTATAATACGAGACATCGAAGGCGCCCGTGGGGGTACCAAAAGTCAATTTTAACTATAAGTAATAGCGATAATTTGTGTCTACAACGATCCCTTGTCACAGCCCGAGAGCATGCCGAACGCGTTCAAATTCGTGCGGGTAAGGTTCACAGACGATGGTGTCAAATTCGGAACGGACTTCAAGGAGCGCAATGTACAGCAGCGATAGAGCTCACGCGTAATACGGTGGTAACGACGCCGGCTAGAGGGTGCGGTTTGCGTGGGATTTGTGGCCACCTTCTGTAACTTTGCCGCGTCATCCACTGTCACGCCTCTACTAATGGATTGACCAACTAATTTGCTCATTATTTCCAGGTGATCACACTGCGGACCAGTTACTAGAAGTTTCCAGACGGTTGACCCACTTGGATGCTACGACACGTAGCGACTTCCTTAGCAATAACCTTGATTCAACCACGCTTCGCATAACATAATTATTTACCGCATTCGTTTGTGTATCGGTCCAATAAATATACGCATAATCATGTCCACTAAATCATTGAATATTTATTTTTATAGTACGAAATACTATGGATTCTACTTTTTCAGAAGTCCTCGGTTCATGAGAGTATATCGATCGTTGTTTATGAATTTCTCATTTTCGGAAACCGCGTTTCGGCTCTGTCGATGGGCGAAAATCGGTACTCTTGGTAATAGGTAAAATTAATCATACGCTCTTCACTTTCTATTACGAGCCTTCTTATTACTACCAGCCAATATTAAATCTTCCTGGTGCGCTAGGTAGTCGGGGTGTCTGTACACAGTGTAATTCTAAGTATAAGCGAGTACTCGAGCATCGCTGCAGCTATCAATGTGCTCGGTGTAAATTCACTTATTGCAACGGTAATAGAGACTCTCAGCCTGGGTATTGTGCAGACGGTAATCGTTCGTTCTTTGGCGCTTTTTGTTTAGCGCATCACAAGACGGTACAGTGTCTGTAAAGCCCTGGAAATTTGTAGAGGCTGCTCGCATATGATTAAAACCACTGATGAAAACATGCGTGTTTTATAACACCTCTTCAGAAATTAGAGGCGCCAAAGAGAAAGAAAAAAAACATGCCTTCCACGAGATTTTTGTTTTATGATTTTGAGTCGCAGCAACACGAGACAAATTGATGTGTTTCACAATACGTATGCATGACATGACGGGATATCACAGATATAGAGATCGATTGTGCTGACTTTGGTAAACGCGAACTCGTGTTTATCGGTGATCCTGTTGGGGAGCTCCTGAAATTGGCATTATCGCAAAAATTTTAAAAGGCTATCTGTATTGCTTATAACGCAAGAGGTTTCGACGCGCAGTTTACTCTACGGTATCTAATCGAAGTGCAAAAAACACAGCTGCCTTCTCTGATTATGAATTGTACTAAGATTGGCAATGTCATTTTTCTCGATAGTCTAAACTATTTACCCTTGGCTCTTAGCGCTTTACCTAAGGCCATCGGTTTTGCGGAAGAGGTGGCAAAAGGTACATTTCCGCATTTATTCAACACATCGGAATATCGGAATTACACAGGTCCTCTACCGCCTTTGCATTTTTACTCACCCGATACAATGTTCTCAGCGGATCGCGAGCGATATTTAAAACGGTATGAGGAAGAATCGAATCGCGTCGATTATAAATTTGTTTTTGCGACGGAATCTGTGCAATATTGTCGTACAGATGTTAAGGTTGTAAGACGCGCGTGTCTAGCTTTTCGCGAGTTACTTATACATGGCGGATGCGTGTACCCCTTTACAGAAGTTTGCACGGTAGCATCAGCATGTATGGGCGTATTTCGAAAGGATTTTTTACAGAAGGATCGCATTGCGGTGTTCCCCCCAGGAGGGTACCGCTGGGGCGATAAGCAGTCGCGCTAGGCCGTCGTATGGGACGAGCGCGAGCGCAACTGCGTTATCGCTCATGCTGGACGCACGAGAGAGTATCGCCCTCCAACTGGCTTACCAGCGGTCGACAGATACTACGTGGAGGCGGGGATCAATCATGTTCATCAATCTCGCGGCTGCTTTTGGCATGGATGTCCGCGATGTTATCGTGTCAATAGAGATGCTCGAACGAAATTCGGTGATACAATGGATGAGCGATACGGGCGTATATATTTCCGGGCGAATCTGATCGAAAGGGTACACTCTAAGCGAGATATGGGAATGCGATTTCGATAGATTCCTCGAGAATAATGAGGAAATATCGTTATACGTGAAAAACCACTCTATGGTCAAGCAGACGCCTCTCGAACCATGCGATGCATTCTTTGGAGGTCGAACGGAAAATTTTGTGAGTCTGTACGGCGTCGCGAATGGGGAGCAGATACGCTATGTGGATGTGTGCTCGCTGTATCCATGGGTGTGCAAGGATGGAAAATATCCCGTTGGACATCCGAAATTGTATGTAGGTGACGAGTTTCGAGAAGTCGTAAGACTTGAAAACGATCTAAGTGTCGTCGAGGGTCTCGTGAAGTGCACCGTAGTAGCACCGCGCGATTTGTAACAGCCCGTACTGCTTGTTCGCATGCATGGGAAATTACTGTTTCTCCTGTGTAGAACATGCTGTACAAACATGGGTACATCCGCGGGCTGCACACACGATGACGCTACTGTGCGAGCGTTTGACGGTACATGGGTCGTGGACGAGCTGAGAAAAGCTTTCTCGCTCGGATATGAGGTGACACGTATCGATGAAATTTGGCAATACGTTGTTATGCAGTATGACTCGAGAACGCGACGAGTCGGAAATTTTGCCGAGTACCTCGACAGATTCCTGAAAATAAAACAGGAAGCGAGTGGACTGTCAGCAGAGTGTAACGATCACGAAGAAGCAATAGAGCGTTTCATAGCGTTGTACGAGGAGGCTGAGCGTATATGTATATATCGAGCGAAGTGCTCTGCAGTCAAATCCCGGTTTACGATCGCTCGCAAAATTGGTGCTTAATTCGTTCTGGAGAAAGTTTAAACAACGCGAGAATCTCACGAAAACCGTTATCGTTTGCACACGCTCGAAGTTAATGAATTTATTAACGAGTCCGGAGGTGAAGGGTATGATAACGGTTAACCATAAGAGCATATATGTAAACTATCTAAGCAACAGTGATACTATCCTACCATCCCCGGCATCAAAGGCCGTGATTGCAGCATACACGACGGTAGAGGCTCTCCTAAACGGGCTCGGGAGGTAAATATTGTACTGTGATACGGACTCCTGTATTAACGTAAGTCGCCCCGGTAGCAATGAGTATGAGTCACCAATCGGTCAATTTCTGAGAGATCTCACGGATGAATCAACCTCAAGCCACTCCGACGACAACAGCCACAGGAGCGGCAGCGATCCGAGCGGGCCAGGGCATGGGAAACTCGCTCCCTCAACCGAGTGCGATTCGTCCACCCAGAAATACAATGAAGAAAGAAAAAACGAAATTGTCAAAACGTCGATGAATGAAAAATATTGTAAAATAACGTATCAAAAATTGTAAAATTGTACAAATTGTACGGGAAACCAACCAAAGAAATTTTTTTTTTTTAAGGGGGGAACGATATTGTGCCGCGAATTAATCGGGTATATTATTTCGCCATTATTTCTCCTTCGCGTGAGGCCACTCACCCGAAGTAGAAAAAATGTGCAAACGTAAGCAACGAGCTGCGAGCACGGACCGCTCGAGCTACGACTTGCAGTAATTTGCAATCGACATTCATTGCAAAATTCAGCGACTTCGCCAAAGGCAGTGAATAAGTCCGTTGCCGAAATATTCTATTAGTAGATTCGAACGAGAGAGGTTAGTTCATCGTAACCGGCTCGAAACCGCGAATTATTGTAACTTTCTTTTTATTGTCATTCAAGTAGATAACGGAAAGTTGCCGTTATCTAAAATAAATATCCAACTATCGTTTTTCCGTAAATTCTCGTGTTCATTATTTACTGGAGATCCATCTCCTTATCGGCAAACGATCCCAAAAAATAATAATTTTTAATATCATACCGATTACCGTGCTAATCCGATTACGAGGTACCGGCATAACAGAAGGCTATACTTCTTAGCGATATCGCGAGTCGTGAAATTTCTAACCTGGAGGATGAGGAGGTCGCACCATCGTAGACATTTATGCCGAAACCTTTCCGAAAATGCTTCTGACACGCTATCATAAGCGGTACAGCGTCTTCGCACTGTGCAATGCGCCAGGCTTTCCAAATAAAAAATTGGCTTCGCGAGCACCCTTTTAAAGGAGAATGGTACGTGGATGTTTGGTCGGCAGACGAACAGGAAGAGAATAGGAAAGAGGAGAAATCTTCACCATGCAGTCGTGACACGATGGACGATACTGTGTAATAAATTTTGCATATATAATCTAGCAATAAATTTTGCATAAATAATTTAGTCAACAAATTTTGCATATATAAATCTAGTCTATCAAAATGAATAGGTCATCATTTAATCATTAATTATGTGTTCAGCATGGATATTAGACAAATCTACGAGAGTCTGCCGCTTTCAACCTGCTGACAGAATTCCTCGTAGTCAAGATGGATAACCACGGCGGACCTGGAGAGCACTGGATCGCCGCTGGATGTACTTTGATAGCTACGGGCTACCACCGATTATACTGCAACATCTCGCACGGCCACGAAGAAACTGCAAGTTCTATCGGTACGGCCTCAAGCAACTACAGAGTAATACGTCGGATGTGTGTGGACAATTTTGTATTCCTGCATCTTATGTCGTGCGGATTCACCATGTCGCTATTTAATAATCTCTTTCGCGATAATGTAATGAAAAACGATAGAAGTTTACGTGAATATTACAATGACTTTACCTCTTGACGATCGGACAGTGATAAAGATAAATTTAACGGTGGAGAAATCTCCGAGCGAAGATTACCGTGTTTGCAGGGATGTTGCATGCGACGGTAAACGTGTGTAAACTGTTTTAAATAAAATATTGATTAATTTAAAACAAATACCTGATCTTACTGTGTCTTTTATTTTTATAGTCTGATAATTAGAGAATTATAATTGAAGTCTCTCTCTCCCTCTCTCGGTGCCCGAGCATATTCTACGCCTCTTACTGCAGAGCAAGCATTTGACAAAGAACAGAGCACGAAGCGATACGCACGTGAAAAACAGATTTTGCTGCATTCAAAGCGCTGAACACCTGGTTATTATTCAGAGGAGATTGTTATGTTTAAGCCTATGCTACCCTCGGTGCAGCATCCAAAGCTTTCACTCTCTAACTTCGTGATTGGTCAATATTCTCATTGCTCAAATTATATCCACGTTATAGCGTCGACGTGATGGGTGCTTTGTTTTGGTGTTCGGTTGTTAATGTGGAACTCGATATGACCGTACAACTGCGTACGGACGAAATGTGGGGTGCTTTTGAGAAGGT
Source organism: Cylloceria caligata (assembly GCA_963942595.1). NCBI lineage: Eukaryota > Metazoa > Arthropoda > Insecta > Hymenoptera > Ichneumonidae > Cylloceria > Cylloceria caligata. Next base: position 24,532,043 of record OZ012706.1, read on the forward strand.
TGAAAAAATGTTGAATACGATTTTTATATCCGAGCAACGGAGCAGTGCTGTTTCGCTAGATGAATTATATAGTGGAATATCGTGCGTGTTGGTGCAATATGGGCGGGCAGCCCGTTGCGAGTTAGTGTATTCAGACTCCGACGGTTACTCGGAGGTTTTCTTAATAGACACGGGGCGCACCATATTTGTGAATTGGGGCCAATTGTATCGCTAGGACCCTCTCTGTGCCATGATACCGGCTTTACGTGTGGAGTGCCGCCTATACGGTTTCCAAAATTTGAACGATGCCTGGTTATTACTGGTGGTGATGCCTATTGTTGTCGGTTGACAGACGTACACCCCTTGTGCGCCTCGTAAACGTGACCATGTGAATGTAGGGGGTCTGGTCATTGAGGTCCTCGGCGCCGAAATCTACATCGGCTACGATGTCGGTGCCGTGGACGATGGTTTCGACGACCCCGAGCATGACACGGACGATGCTTGGGTGTGAGAGTGTGTACGTGTGCGTGTGTGAGTGAGAGACAGAAGAACATCACCGCGGAAGGTGGAAACCATCAGCAGCCCCCGCTGCTGGTGAGTACATAATTTTATTCATTTTTTCAAGTATGTGGACGCGTTTGCTCTATCCTGCTCTTATCGCTACTCTCCCTCATTCATCAGAGTACCCACACCGCCCTACTTTACTATCTTTACGTTACCGGCACTGATTAAGGAGAGTGGGCAACGCGGCGCCGGAGAAGTGGGGTGGTTGGGGTAGCCGGTCGATGGGGGAAGGAGTGAGATGGAGCAAAGACGTCGACATACTACTATCGTATCTCGAGGCACAGAAAAGCTAGAACAATGCTCTTGGTCTTAAAAGTCTTGTCTATTTAACGGCTCCACATAACCGGGTCAAATGGTTTGCCGCTCCAACCTGATAGCCGCAAACCAACCCCTATCAGTAAGTATGTCGCGCGAAAATCAGTTGACACGTTATGTCGAACTGTTGGATCAAGATGACTTTTAAAACCAAGAGCTATTCCCTAGTTCTGCTGTACTCCGAGATACGCGATTTACTGATGGGCGTTTGTTTGTGGCCAAGGAGTTGAAGCGGCAATTCCATTGACACGGTTATGTTGAGCGGTTAAATCAAAATGATTTTTAAGACTCAGAGCATCACTCTAGATCTTCTGTACTTCGAGATGCGCGACATACATACGGATATGAGTTGCTTTACGGATAAGGAGTTGGAGCGGCAAAATCAGTTGACACGGTTATGTCGAGCCGTTGAATTAAATTGATTTTTAAGACATTGCTCTATGTCCTCTGTACTTCGAGATCTGTTGTCGAGCCGTTAAATCACGATGATAATTAAGATCAAGAGATTTGTCCTCGCTCTACTGTACTCCGGGACAAGCGACATGGATTCCTAGGGAATTTGTTTTTGGCTAAGGGGTTGGAGCGGCAAAATCAGTTAACACGGTTATGTTGAGTTGTTGAATCAAAATGGTTTTTGAGACCAAGAACATTGCTCTAGTTCTTCTGTACCTCGAGATATTCGAAATACCCATGGGGGTTGGTTTGCGGCGAAGCGGTTGGAGCGGCAAAATCTGTTGACACGGTTATGTTGAGCCGTTATATCAAAATGATTTTAAGACTAAACAGCATTGCTCTTGTTTTTCCGTAGTTTCAGATACCCGACATACATACTGATAGGGGTTAATTTGCGGTTAAGAAATTTGAGCGGCAAAATCATTTGATACGGTTATATCGAGCCGTGGAATCAAAATAATGTTTAAGACTCACATCATTGCTTTAGCTCTTCTATAGATTGAGATATGCGACATACATACTGATAGAGGTTTGTTTGCGGCTAAGGGGTTGGAGCGGCAAAATTATTTGACGCGTTTATGTTGAGTCGTTAAGTAAACGAGAATTTCAAGACCAAGCGCATTGCTCTAGCTCTTCTGTACTTCGAGATACACGACATACCAGGTCTATAAATATGAAACCGGAATTTGCTCATAGATAGCCCTAGCTGACAATGTAGTTACCGTCAAACCGCGTCATTGGCGCCATTTCCTTGTTGACATCTCTGACAAAGATTTTCAACTCACAACAATACAAGTTTCATACAACAGCATAGTTTGTAATAGCGTTGAACATGTCGAATTTTGTGCCTGGAAACTACGATTTGCGGGCAGCATTGATTTTCTGTTACCAATTGAAGAAAGCTGCTGCAGAATCGCATCGAATGCTTGTCGAAGCTTACGGTGAGCATGCTCTTGGTAAATCACAGTGCTTTGAGTGGTTTAAAAAATTCAAAAGTGGCGATTATGACGTGAGAAACGAAGAACGTGGAAGACCACCGAAAAAGTTTGAAGACAGCGAATTGCAAGCATTGTTGGATGAGGATGACGCTCAAACGCAACAACAACTCGCGGATCATTTAAATGTGACACAAGAAGCCGTCTCCATACGTTTGAAAGCCATGGGAAAGATCCAGAAGATGGGAAAATGGGTTCCACATGAACTGAATGAAAGGAAGCAGGAAAACCGAAAAACCACTTGCGAAGTGCTGCTCGCCAGGTACAAAAGAAAGTCATTTCTCCATCGAATTGTGACTGGCGATGAAAAGTGGATATATTTTGAGAATACTAAGCGTAAAAGATCATGGGTGACTCCAGGCGAACCATCGACATGGACTGCAAGGCCAGATCGCTATGAACGGGAGACAATGCTCTGTGTTTGGTGGGATCAGAAGGGTGTGATCTATCATGAGCTGCTAAAACCTGGCGAAACCGTTAATACTGAACGCTACCGACAACAAATGATCGATTTGAATCAAGCTTTGCGTGAAAAACGACCAGAATATCAAAAAAGGCAACACAAAGTGATTTTGCTTCATGATAATGCACCATCACACACAGCAAAACTGGTCAAGGAAACGATTGAGGCGTTTAGTTGGGAAATATTTTCGCATGCGGCTTACTCACCAGACTTGGCTCCGTTCGATTACTACTTATTTGCATCGATGGGACACGCACTTGCTGAGCAGCGCTTTACTTCTTACGAAAATGTACGAAAATGGCTCGATGACTGATTTGCTTCAAAAGAGCAACAGTTTTTTTGGCGTGGCATCCACAAATTGTCAGACAGGTGGGACAAATATATAGCTAGCGATGGGCAATACTTCGAATAAAGTATTTTTTATCATTTTCATACAATAAACGTGTATTTTCTATACAAAAATTCCGGTTTCATATTTATAGACCTGGTACATACTGATAGTCTGCATCTAAGCGATTTGAGCGGCAAAGTCATTTGTTACGGTTATGTCGAGCCGTTAAATAGACAATAATGTTAAGCCCAATAGCATTCGTCTACATCTTCTGTCCCTCGAGATACGCGATATACATATTTATGCGGGTACATACCCATGGGGGCTGGTTTGTGTCGAAGGGGCTGGAGCGCCAAAATCAGTTGACACGTTCAAGTCGAGCCGTCAAATCTAAATGACTTTTAAGACCAAGATCATTGCTGTAGCTCTTCTGTACCTCGCGATATACGATATACATAGTCATGGGGGTTGGTTAGCGTCAAACGGGTTGGTGCGGCAAAATCAGTTGACACGGTTATGTTGAGCTTTTAAATAAAAATAATTATCAGACTAACATCATTGCTCTAGCTCTTCGGTAGTTTAGATACGCAACGTACATACTGATAGGGGTGGTTTGCGGCTAAGGGGTTGTATTGGCAAAATTATTTCATGCAGTTATGTTGAGTCGTTAAATAGACAAGAATCTTAAGACCAAGAGCATTTTTCTTGCTCTTCTGTATTTTGAGATACGAGATATACATACTGTTTGAGATTCCGCTTGATGTTATTTGACAGATCTGAAATATATTGAAAACTATGAGTCTTCACTCACGACAGGGTCAAAATAAACCAGATACATCGATGGTAATTTGAGAAAGCGATTTATTATGCCTTCCGCATTTCACAACAAATAATATAATTTTTGGTATAATTTAAAATGAATTTCAAAATAAAAACTAATACAAAAACAGGTTAAATTTAGAAAAATACACAATAAAACGAAATAACATATTGAATTTGGGATTGAGTTTTCAGACGGCATACAATTCTATTAATTGTGCTGAGTGCAATTGAGCTTGAGTATCGAGAGCCGTATGTGTGCAGCAGCCAGTGCTGCGTAGCGCGCCACCTTAGAGACAATAAGTGCGTAATATGATGTTAACCGTCCACTGCAAGCTCTCAGCAGACTGACGAAGAAAGTTGCGGTGAATAAATGAGAGCACTTGCAATTAAAATTGCTTGAGTGCTCTACATGCATGAGACAAGCTACGCAGGCAGCACTGCGTAGCACAATACAACATAGAATGAGGATGCACAATTGAGCAGAAAATATTCACAGTATTTTTCCAGCAGGTTTACTGTGGAAAACTACAGTGAACATTAGCCACATGCGTAATTGTATTAATCAAGCAGGTAAAGCAAAGTGAGAAAAAACGTGGCGCAGCCCGTGCTGCCGAGCACGCCACAGTGTGAGACCTTTTATGCTGATGTACCGATATTAATGAATCTCCTCACCGTCAGTGAATTATGGTTAATTATGACGGTGTTCTCTTACCTTAATTTGAGTCCGGTTGAGCACGATAGCTGAGTCGATCCAGAAAAAATTGATGTAGAATATCCACGAGAAGCAGAGATGAGTGCTGTTCCATGCGGTCTTCACGAAAAAGTGTCAAATTTAGCAATATGGCTGCCAGATCTGAAAGCGTCGTTGGGCGCTGAAGTCAGTTGAGCGAGACAGCCGGTGAGCGAAACCGAAGTCAAGCGAGAGAGACATCCTCTCGCTCGACGCGGCATGCTAGCGAGGCACAACTTCGGGTCCGCGAAGCCTCTCCTCGGCTATCTCTGCTCAACCGAACGCTGCGTGCTCGTGCACAGCAACAGGTCGACGCACGGCGATCGATATTCGCCCTGCGCCAGCTGATTATCCAACACATACTGATAAGGGTTGGTTTGACCAAGAGCATTTCTCTAGTTCTACTGTACTCTGAGACCCGCGACATATATTCCTGGGTGGTTAGTTTTTCCCTAAGCAGTTGGAGCAGCAAAATCAGTTGATACAATTATGTTGAGCCGTTATATAAAAATTATTTTTCAGATTAAGAGCATTGCTCTAGCGTTTCTGCAGTTCGAGATACGCGACATACATATTGATAGTCTGCATCTAAGCGATTTGAGCGACAAAGTCATTTTTAACGGTTATGTCGAGCCGTTAAATAGACAATAATGTTAACCCCAATAGCATTGGTCTACCTCTTCTGTACCTCGAGATACGCGATATAAATATTCATGCGGATACCTACCCATGGGGGCTGGTTTGCGTCTAAGCGGCTGGAGCGCCAAAATCAGTTGACACGTTCAAGTCGAGCCGTCAAATCTAAATGATTTTTAAGACCAAGATCATTGCTGTATCCCTTCTGTACCTCGCGATATATGATATACATAGTCATGGGGGTTGGTTAGCGTCAAACGGGTTGGTGCGGCAAAATCAGTTGACACGGTTATGTTGAGCTTTTAAATAAAAATAATTATCAGACTAACATCATTGCTCTAGCTCTTCGGTAGTTTAGATACGCAACGTACATACTGATAGGGGTGGTTTGCGGCTAAGGGGTTGTATTGGCAAAATTATTTCATGCAGTTATGTTGAGTCGTTAAATAGACAAGAATCTTAAGACCAAGAGCATTTTTCTTGCTCTTCTGTATTTTGAGATACGAGATATACATACTGTTTGAGATTCCGCTTGATGTTATTTGACAGATCTGAAATATATTGAAAACTATGAGTCTTCACTCACGACAGGGTCAAAATAAACCAGATACATCGATGGTAATTTGAGAAAGCGATTTATTATGCCTTCCGCATTTCACAACAAATAATATAATTTTTGGTATAATTTAAAATGAATTTCAAAATAAAAACTAATATCAGGGGTACAAATTGAAAATGCGGGTTTGATAACAGATGGCGTTACTAACGCTATACGCATCAGGCAGTACTGTGACTATGTTCATGTCAAAGCTACGTCTTATAGCTTTAATTTTCAGTATGTGTCAATTTGTCGCAGTGTCAAATTCATAGTTTTTTTGAGCTCTCAATATGTCGAGTTTCGTGCCAACAAAACAGCATTTGCGGGAAGTTTTAATTTACTTCTTTAATTTGAAGAAAAGTGCTGCTGAAGCACATCGATTGGTCTCCGAGGCTTATCCGAGTCATGTTCCATCGGTTTCAACGTGCGAGAGATGGTTTGTGCGGTTTAGAAGTGGTGATTTTGACGTTGAGGACAAAGAGCGGCCGGGCCAAGTGAAAAAGTTTGAGAATGCTGAATTGGAGGCAATACTCAATGAAGACTCGTGTCAAACTCAACAAGAGCTCGCAGATTCATTGGGAGTGACACAACAAGCCATTTCCCATCGTATAAAAGCCCTCGGAATGATCCAAAAGCAAGGACATTGGGTGCCGTATGAGCTGAAGCCGAGAGACGTCGAGCGCCGTTTTTTTGCATGCGAACTGCTGCTCGAACGGCAAAAACGGAAGGGTTTTTTGCATCGCATTGTCACTGGTGATGAAAAGTGGATCCATTACGATAACCCGAAGCGCAAAAAATCATATGGTTACCCCGGCCATGCATCATCATCGACGGCCAAACCAAATATTCACGGCGCCAAGCTCATGCTCTGTATTTGGTGGGACCAGCTGGGTGTGGTGTATTATGAGCTATTGAAATCGAACGAAACCATCACAGGAGCACTATACCGAACTCAATTGATGCGTTTGAGCCGCGCACTCAAAGAAAAACGGCCACAATACGAGCAAAGACACGACAAAGTAATTTTGCAACATGACAACGCTCGGCCACATGTTGCAGCGCCGGTCAAAACATACCTACAAACGCTGAAATGGGAAGTCTTACCCCACCCGCCGTATAGCCCAGATATTGCTCCTTCCGATTACCACCTTTTCCGATCGATGACACATGGCCTAGCTGACCAGCGCTTCCATTCTTACGAAGAAGCCCAAAAATGGGTCGATGACTGGATAGCAGCCAAGCCGGCCGAATTTTTTCGCGACGGTATCCGTAAATTGCCAGAAAGATGGGAAAAAGTTGTGGCTAGCGATGGACAATACTTTGAATAATTCATTTGTTACCATTTTTTCAGAATAAACGTTCAAAAATAGAAAAAAATCCCGCATTTTCAATTTGTACTCCTGATACAAAAACAGGTTAAATTTAGAAAAATACACAATAAAACGAAATAACATATTGAATTTGGGATTGAGTTTTCAGACGGCATACAATTCTATTAATTGTGCTGAGTGCAATTGAGCTTGAGTATCGAGAGCCGTATGTGTGCAGCAGCCAGTGCTGCGTAGCGCGCCACCTTAGAGACAATAAGTGCGTAATATGATGTTAACCGTCCACTGCAAGCTCTCAGCAGACTGACGAAGAGAGTTGCGGTGAATAAATGAGAGCACTTGCAATTAAAATTGCTTGAGTGCTCTACATGCATGAGACAAGCTACGCAGGCAGCACTGCGTAGCACAATACAACATAGAATGAGGATGCACAATTGAGCAGAAAATATTCACAGTATTTTTCCAGCAGGTTTACTGTGGAAAACTACAGTGAACATTAGCCACATGCGTAATTGTATTAATCAAGCAGGTAAAGCAAAGTGAGAAAAAACGTGGCGCAGCCCGTGCTGCCGAGCACGCCACAGTGTGAGACCTTTTATGCTGATGTACCGATATTAATGAATCTCCTCACCGTCAGTGAATTATGGTTAATTATGACGGTGTTCTCTTACCTTAATTTGAGTCCGGTTGAGCACGATAGCTGAGTCGATCCAGAAAAAATTGATGTAGAATATCCACGAGAAGCAGAGATGAGTGCTGTTCCATGCGGTCTTCACGAAAAAGTGTCAAATTTAGCAATATGGCTGCCAGATCTGAAAGCGTCGTTGGGCGCTGAAGTCAGTTGAGCGAGACAGCCGGTGAGCGAAACCGAAGTCAAGCGAGAGAGACATCCTCTCGCTCGACGCGGCATGCTAGCGAGGCACAACTTCGGGTCCGCGAAGCCTCTCCTCGGCTATCTCTGCTCAACCGAACGCTGCGTGCTCGTGCACAGCAACAGGTCGACGCACGGCGATCGATATTCGCCCTGCGCCAGCTGATTATCCAACACATACTGATAAGGGTTGGTTTGACCAAGAGCATTTCTCTAGTTCTACTGTACTCTGAGACCCGCGACATATATTCCTGGGTGGTTAGTTTTTCCCTAAGCAGTTGGAGCAGCAAAATCAGTTGATACAATTATGTTGAGCCGTTATATAAAAATTATTTTTCAGATTAAGAGCATTGCTCTAGCGTTTCTGCAGTTCGAGATACGCGACATACATATTGATAGTCTGCATCTAAGCGATTTGAGCGACAAAGTCATTTTTAACGGTTATGTCGAGCCGTTAAATAGACAATAATGTTAACCCCAATAGCATTGGTCTACCTCTTCTGTACCTCGAGATACGCGATATAAATATTCATGCGGATACCTACCCATGGGGGCTGGTTTGCGTCTAAGCGGCTGGAGCGCCAAAATCAGTTGACACGTTCAAGTCGAGCCGTCAAATCTAAATGATTTTTAAGACCAAGATCATTGCTGTATCCCTTCTGTACCTCGCGATATATGATATACATACTCATGGGGGCTGGTTAGCGTCAAACGGGTTGGTGCGGCAAAATCAGTTGACACGGTTATGTTTAGCTTTTAAATAAAAATAATGTTCAGACTAACATCATTGCTCTAGCTATTCTGTAGTTCAGATACGCGATATACATACTGATAGGGGTGGTTTGCGGCTAAAGGGTTGTGAAGGCCAAATTATTTGACGCGGTTATGTTGAGTCGTTAAATAGACAAAAATCTTAGGACCAAGAGCATTTTTCTTGCTCTTCTGTAGTTTGAGATACGCCACAAACATTCTTATAGGGGTTGGTTTGCAGCTATGGGGTTATATCGACAAAATTATTTTAAACGGTTTTGTTGAGTCGTCAAATAAACAAGAATCTTAAGACCAAGAGCATTGCTCTATGTCCTCTGTACTTCGAGATACGTGACATACAGGGTGGGCGATTTTAATCTATGCACTGTAATAAATTTATTTATCACATGTATATATATTTTTTTTTTTAAATATTTTGTTCTTGTTAATCGATTTGATATAGATATTGTTGGTATTGAAATAGAAACTCGTTCCCCTTTATTGATAACGCAAACTTTATTTCAGATTGAGTACAAAGATTGAATTGTGTGTTAGTTCCCTTTCCGTTGTCAAGTGAAAATTAAAAAAATGAAACACGACCCCCACCGTTACTGCTCAGCCGTGGTCGAGCGCGGCGGTCGAGCGGAGCTAATGCCTTTGCGACTCGATGTCAGCGCGGGTAAGTCGAACCTCTTCCAACATCCCGCCCACCAAATTAGCTTTGCTAATTTCCTCATCGTTCGTCGCAGATACCGGCAACTTACATAATTTAGATATCGCTCGCTTAACTTTGCCACTGTCGGTCCAGACCGTAACTACTCGCACAAGCTCATCGTTTCCTGGATGTAGTTCCAATACACGTCCCAGCTTCCATCTCAATGGCGGAAGATTTTCGTCGCGGAGCAAAACTAAGTCTCCAATCTTGAGATTAGCTTGTTCGCGTTTCCATTTAGTGCGCCCCTGCAAACTGGTGAGGTATTCTGCCGCCCACCGTTTCCAAAAATCTTGTACAACTCGTTGTACCAGCCTCCAGCGATCCAATCGATTCAATCCAACGTCCGTTACATCGGTGTCCGGGAGACTAGTGAGAGGCCCCCCCACCAGGAAATGTGCTGGCGTGAGGGGCAGCAAATCTAATGAGTCTGAAGTCAAAGCGGTCAATGGCCTAGAGTTGAGGCAAGCCTCTATTTGTATCAATGCGGTAGACAGTTCTTCGAACGTAAACAACGCATTTCCCATTACGCGCTTCAAGTGGAATTTGCAGGATTTTACCCCTGCCTCCCAAAGCCCGCCCATGTGAGGCGAGCTGGGTGGAAGGAATTTCCAATCAATTCCCTCATTGGAGAGAGCTTCGCCGACATGTCCCTGAGCTTCTGTGTTGGCAAATTGAAGAATTTCTCGCAATTCATTTTTTGCACCGACGAAATTCGTCGCGTTATCGCTGTACAACCGTTGCGGGTGCCCTCGTCGGCCTGTAAATCGGCGTAATGTCGCGAGGAAAGCTGCGGAGGTGAGTTCACTGACAGCCTCCAAATGAATGGCTTTCGTTGCGAAGCAAACGAACAACGCCACATAAGATTTGTTCGTTTTTCGTCCTCGTCCCTTGTTGATGAGTGTGATGATGGGCCCAGCGAAATCGACACCAGTGATCGCGAATGGCCGACTGGGATGCACTCTGTCGCTCGGCAAAGGTCCCATTAATTGCGACAATCCACGGGGATTATTTTTGGCGCAACATATGCATTCGTGACAAACTTGTTTTGCCAAGTCGCGTCCCTTGAGAGGCCAGTAGCGCTCCTTTATCGACGATAGTAAGAGTTGTTGACCAGCGTGTAATAGACGACGATGTTCTCTTTCGAATATCAATTTTGAAAATCGGTCTCCGGCTGGCAAGATTATGGGGTGCTTACGTTCGAATGACCACGACGAATACTGCAGTCTACCTCCCACCCTGAGAACTCCTCGATCATCCAAGAATGGATGCAATTGCAGAATTTTGCTAGTCGCCTTTAAACCGCGTTTGCTCTTTAGCTCGGCGATTTCTTCGCGAAATCCCGTGTCCTGTACGTGTCGCACAAGCTGAATATGCGCTTCTCGTAGCTCGGCGACCGATAGGCGCGATAACACGCGCTCCTCAAGAGTCCTGCTGGCATTAAATTTAAATCGCAAACAGTAAGCTAATACGCGTTCGATTTTTGTTAAAGCGGACTGGTTGGCGATTAATTTTCCTAAAAGCGAGTCATCATTGTTGGCGAGAACGCATACTTGATTATTTTTACGCTCTTCTTCTTGACTCTCTTCAATGGTTTCGGACGATGGCTCCACCTCTTGAAGCTCGTTTTGAGTCGTCGCTGCTCTTTCCAGCAGCCACTGTGGACCTGACCACCATAGCTCTGAATTCTTAAGTTGCAGTGGCGTTGCGCCACGGGAGATTAGATCGGCGGGATTTTCTGTGCCTCGTACGTGGTTCCAATATTTAGCAGGCAACCTTTCTACTATCTCGCTCACTCGATTCGCTACGAATGGCTTCCATCGCGATACATCGCCACGAATTCAACATAGTGCCACTTGAGAGTCCGACCAGGCTTGGATGCCGTCAATTTGCACACGTAATTCACATCGAACTTTGGTGATAAGCTGCGAGAGTAAGACTGCGCTGCAGAGCTCCAACCGTGGGATAGTCATAGGCTTGATTGGCGCCACTCGTGACTTGGAACACAATATTCTTGACGTGAAGTTGCCCCAGTCATCTATTGCTTGGATATAAATGCACGCCCCGTACGCAACCTCAGATGCGTCGCAAAATCCTTGCATATATATTTTCGTTGCGTGTTGGCCCGGAATTACGCGTCTCGGGATGGAAAGCATTTCCACCTCGTCCAGCTTTTGCCGGAACTCGTTCCACTTCTCTATGAGAGTCGCTGGTAGAGGCTCATCCCAACTTAACTCCGATCGCCAAGCTTCCTGCATGATTAACTTTGCTGCTGTGATTATCGGGCCAATCAAACCCAGCGGGTCGAAGAACTTGCTGATGGCCGATAATACTTCGCGCTTAGTCGTCGCAGCCTTTGTCCGCTGGACGCAGAATTGAAATTGATCGTCAATCGGCCTCCAGTTTAGACCAAGCGTGCCGATGGAGTCGTGGGTCTCGATGCTGAGCTTAGACCTGTCTTCCCTCAATTGCGAGGGTATTCGCTCTAGTGTCTCGGGGCGGCTGGAAACCCATTTGTGAGCTTCAAAACCACCGGCACCAAGCACTGCGGTTAGCTGCTCTTGCAATGTCGCAGCACTCTTGACGTCGTCCGCGCCCGCCAAGATGTCATCTACGTAAGCTTGATCGAGTATGACTCGTGACGCCGTCGGAAATTCATCCCTTGCCTCCTCTGCTAACTTGCGAATGCATCTGATTGCTAAATAGGCTGAGCTCGCTTCGCCGTAAGTTACGGTATTCAGTCGAAAATCTTGTACCGGCTCGTTGGTGGAAAACCGCCACAGTATCCTCTGGCAATCTCTATCGTCCGGATGTACGAGCACTTGACGATACATTTTCCTGATATCTCCGGTTAACGCGACATTGTAGAACCGGAAACGAACGACCACTTCGTGTAAACTTCCTTGTATCGTGGGTCCAACGCGGAGAATATCATTGAGCGATTTTCCCGAGCGAGTCTTGCTTGACGCGTCGAAAACTGCGCGGAGTTTTGTACTGGTGCTGGATTCCTTAATTACGCCGTGGTGTGGCAAGTAAACTATTGGACGATCGCGATTTCTAATTTCATCGGTCGCTGGCGACATGTGTCCGCTCTCGAGATAGTCCCTTATAAATTCAACGTATCTGTCGCGCAATATTTTATTACCCTTGAATCGGCGCTCTAATTGAGCCAATCTTTTGCTCGCGCCCTCTCGAGACTCGCCTAATGTTTTCGGATCTTCGAGAAACGGAAGTCGTACTACGAAGCGCCCATTGTCGTCGCGCGTAGTGGTCTGCTCGAAGAACTCCTCGCTCTCACGCGCCTCCTCCGAAGGAGCTTGACGTTGTTCCGATTGACCATTTTCAATTTCCCAGAATCTCTTCAAGGTTCGATTTAGTGTCTCGCATTGTTCCGATGAGCAAGTTAGCGTAGCTATTGTTTCGCGATGACAAAGCAATGTCGATTGCGGCATGCGTTCGATAGGTCCAGCGACTATCCAACCGAGCTTAGTGTTCTGTAATATTGGCAGTTTCTTCCCGAGTTCGATTCTTTCCGACTCGAGTAAGGCAAAGAACAACTCTGCTCCAATGAGCATGTCAATCGCGCCTCTTTTGTAGAATTCTAAATCCGCGAGCTTTATATTCGACGGGATTTTAAGCGCGTTATGGTCTATCTCGACTGACGGTAAATTTTTTGTGATTTTTGGCACGACAAAACTGTGAACTACTGCCCCAAAATCTGAAACTCTAGACTGTAACACGACCTCGCAACTTTCACTTATGACGCTTTCTATTTCGCTCAGTCCCGTGACGACTTCAGAAGTTCGCTCGCGTTTCAAGCCTAGCCTGCCACACGCCGAGAGTGTAATAAAATGCGCTTCGCTGGCGCTATCGAGAAGTATACGAATTGGCGTGAATGCTCCCTTGTATCGCCTTGCGTTGACGATTGCAGTGGCCATTAGCACGTGTCTGCTAGTAGGCCGATTCGCCGCGTGGTGGACCACTTAGTTGTTGGTCGTAGCGTCACTCGATATGTGAGCTCTCGGCTCGCTGCGGCCCTCTTTCCTCGGGTTGCTTTCATCTGTGGAACGATGGCACAGTCTATTGTGCCTTCCTGAGCACTCTCGGCAAGATCCCATCTTGCAGGTCTTCACAAAATGGTCATTGCGAAGACAGTTGAGACACAGTTTCAATCTACGGACCTCCTTGACTCGTTCATCGATCGACATCTCCAAGAATTTTTCGCAGTGATACAGAAAGTGATCACCGCGACAAAGATAGCATTTTCCTGCGTCGGTCGAAGTAGTCAGCGCTGTAGGTCTCTCCTCCGTATAATTTTGGTGACTGCGTGTCTTTGACTTCTGCTTGTCTGATTCGCCTTTCTTCGAAACCTCCCTTTCTTTGGTTCTTGCTTCAATTCGTTCCAATATTTGGCACCTGGTTTCTAAAAAGTCTGTTAGCGTGTCAAGGGTTACCTCTTCAGTCTTGCCCTCTTGCTCCCACGCACGTAAAGTAGTCGTATCGAGTTTCGTTTCAATCATGTGGACTATAAGTTCAGCCCATGAGTCCGTTGGTGATTCCAATGATTTTAGAACGCGCACGTGCTTTAACGTATAGTCGATGAGGCTGCGAATCTCAGCTGCTGATTCCTTGTCAACTCTCGGCATTGTAAACAGACACTCGATATGTTTCTTCTTAATCGCTCTTGGATCATCGAATCGTTTCTTGAGTAACTCCCACGCTACATCGTAGTTTTCCTCGGTAAGATCGATCGATTCGATAATTTTTGCCGCGACGCCAGACAACGCCATCACCAAATATTGAAACTTTTGAACCCTCGGGATTCTTTCGTTCGTGTGAATTATGGAGTTCCATGTTTCGAAGAATCGTCTCCACTCTTCGGATCGTCCGCTAAACTTCGGAAGATCGCCCATTGGCAATCTTATACGCGACTCTTGATTGTTTGAGCCGCCTGCCTCGACGAATTGCCGCATCAATGCTGTCTGCTGCTCGAGCAGCCTCGTTACCGCGTCACTATTGTCACTGGACGATTGCGACGCGCCATCTTGCGTTTCCGGTTCCCTGTTTCTTCCGCTTAGCTGTTGCAGAAACTCACTTTGCTGCTGCAGTACGCGTTGCAACGTTTCGTCACTTGCTGACGACGGCTGTACGTCTGGTCGCTGTGCCGGCAGCCTGTTTGACCATTGTTTTAACCTTATTTTCAGTTCGAAATACCTGTCCTCGAATTCCGTTTCCTCCGTCGAATCTGCAACAGTCGGTCTCGCTGCCTCTTCTGGACCCGAGACGACGATTGCCAGCTGGATTTTCTCGAATTCGCTTTGAATGTCTTCCAACCTTACTAGATAGACCTCTGTTGCTTCTCGACTCATTTCGTTTTCTGATGCTTGCTCGATTTTTGCCTCGAGCCTCGTCAATTTTGCCTTCACGTTCCCGCGCTGCTTGCGAAGGTTTGTGATGTTCGCCATTTTTTCTTGGAACGATGTTTCCCTCGACGCCTTTTTCTTGTAGTTTATAGTGGACTGTATCACAACCGTTGATTACTAACGTTCTTGAATCCGGCTCGTTGGACCATTTGTTGGTATTGAAATAGAAACTCGTTCCCCTTTATTGATAACGCAAACTTTATTTCAGATTGAGTACAAAGATTGAATTGTGTGTTAGTTCCCTTTCCGTTGTCAAGTGAAAATTAAAAAAATGAAACACGACCCCCACCGTTACTGCTCAGCCGTGGTCGAGCGCGGCGGTCGAGCGGAGCTAATGCCTTTGCGACTCGATGTCAGCGCGGGTAAGTCGAACCTCTTCCAACAGATATATTGTGACGTAGTCACGACTAGGAAGAAAAGACTAAAAGAAAACAAAATAAAATAAAACACAAATTCCTACAAAAATAATCATTTATTCATAGAAAATCAGAAATGTAAGAAGATAAGTAAGAAATGATAAAATTCTCAGCAAAATCCAGTCGACACCGCGAAACAGGATGAAGCCTGTCACATTCCTTCGCTGCCGAAAAACAGCGGGTCAGCGACCGGCTGGCCTCGCTCGGGCAGTGAGGGGATGTAGGGGCAGGATGGCGGGGCTAGCTGAAACAAAAGAAATTACATGAGACAATAGAAAAGAAGAGTTAAAATAAGAGAGTGGGAAAGGAGAGAAAGGTATAAAAGCGAGCTGCAAACCAAGGAGGCTCTCTTATTCGATTCCAACTACCAACCAAGTTAGACCCGCTGGTGAAAAGTAATTAAAAATTAAAACAAAATTCAAGAATTTGATTTTTAAATTCAGAAATCAATTAGAAAGGGTGTGAGTGGGGCCCTATAAATTAATTCAAATATTGCAAAATAGAAAAACAACACAAGTGAGTGCAAGGAATCATATAAAGATTAAGAGCGAACAGTATCAGACCGTGTGAATAAAACAGGAAATATTGTAAAAAGCCAGATTAAGAAGAGAGAAAGTTGGTGGCATTAAAATAAATAATTAGGGTTTAGTTTAGGAGAATTAAGCGAATAGTATAAGAAAGTTTAGGTAGAATAATTAGCAAATAAGTCCGGACAGTTTCTAAGAAGTATTGTGAACGCAGCGCATCGATACATTTAAAAGACTCGGTTGTGGCACCTAGAGGTCTCCAAATTAGAAACCTTGAGAAAGTAAAAAGTGGAATAACACAGAAAAAGAAAGGAGAAAAACAAACAACATTTAGAAAAATTATAACATAGAGACTTGATACGGTAAATTTGAGACTCTCGGTAAATCAGTTACCACATCAAAAAGCAACAGGGTTTTGGAGTCAAAAGTTGAAAGGAAGTTAGGAAAAATATTTAATAGATAGAATTAGAAGGGCATTCGTCAGCCCGACCAATAGAAACTAGATTAAGAATTTTTAGATAATTAGAAAAATAATTAGGAGGGAAACAATTTTTGTCAGCATTGTCAAGCGCGTCGCATTAGGAGGATACCACTCAATAAACATATAGGAGAAGAGAACGATAAATTAAAAGATCAACTCACCAAGAGAGAAGAACAACAGGAACGTCCACGTCCAACATCGAAGATCCCTTGATAGATCCGATAACTAATTGATAAACAATTAAGGGACACTGAAAAATCGCGAGACGGAAACTGTCATCGTTAGACACACAAAGTAGATTATTCGCGAACCAGAACCACTGTCATCTTTATAAAACACACCGGGAATATCACGGAAGCGGCACGAGCAGAGCAAACTTGGGACCCGAACGCGAAATAACACGAAAAACAAAGTCTTTTGATTATTAAATCAGACGACGCGTACACGGACACAGACCCGACGTCCATAACGGCTGACCGACGCGCCAGCAACAACGACGCAAGCCCAGCAGACAGCACGTCAGAGCCAGGCGGGAAAAAGATCAAGACGGCTGAGCTCGATACTGCCTAGTTGAGATATCCACCGCTCAGCGCAGAAGTCGAGAATCTGATAACCTCGCGGGTGAAGAAGAGCGTGGAACCATCAGAGCAATTAAACACCACTGATAAATTGTACGGTTAAAGGCGCCAAAAAGCCTCACAACACAGAATTCTATGAAACTTATTGAATAAACCTTATTTATACCTCCTATAGAAGTCTAAAATTAATTATCGTAGTGTTCGAGCCCGAATTCTTCCCCTCAGAAGGATAAAATTTAATGTTAACGTAAAAATACCGTTACAATATGTATAATATGATATTGATATTGATATTGATATCTATTATAATATTGATGTACGTTTATTGATATTGCATGTATAGATATAGAATATCACGTGGTTTCTGAAGGATTTTATGCAATAATAAAGAATATTACCATTGCTTAATAAGAAGAATTAACCTCAAGACTCAAGAGTAGAATATAAAAGCGAATATCTCGTAAATCTGAACTGTCAATAATACACATGTATTTCACGAATTTCAATCACAAACACATTGACGTTTGTGATTACTGAATCAATGTAATTATCTTCACACACATATTCAATGTCGCAGCATCCATGGTATGCCGTTTACAGCGATTTGTACAATATATAGATATAGATATATGGACATCATGAGAAACAAAGGACAAAGTTTGTACAGTAACTATTTCTGGGTAGCACCCGGAGAAATTAAAGGTCGAGAATTATATTTATTAAGCGCCCCATAGGCCGAAATATTAATTAACATCAATAGCCAACCGGATAATGACGCATCGTCGCCACGAGCCACGATTAATAAAATAAGACGCAAATATTCAATATAAATCCACTCTGACCATATAAATCGCTCACCGCGAGAATTTACATATACGAAACATACAAATATTATATATACAAATATTACCGCGAGAATTTACATATACGATACATACAAATATTATATACTACTGTGTTCAAAAAGTAAGGTGAATTTTTAATTTAAACTTCCCGCGTTAACCGAATCGGACAAATGAATTTTTTTTTCAAGTTGGTAGGACTGTTAGTGACATCTGTGACAAATTACATGTCAATATCATCATTAGTAGTCGCACACAGCACTGGTTCTTCGTGAGTTTTTCGCCAAAAACTCCACTCATGTCGCTCCACAACCACCGTATTCGCCTGATTTAGCACCGTGTGACTTCTGGCTACTCCTAAAGCTCAAGAGACCACTCCGGGGAAATCGTTTTGAGTCGATTGAAGAGATCAAACGTGAATCGCTACGCGCATTGAAGGCTATACCTGAGGACGACTTTTTAGCATGCTTCAAAGATTGAAAAAAACGTTGGCATAAGTGTATTGTAGCTAGGGGGGATTATTTTGAGGGGGACGAAATCGATTTGGAAGAATAAATAAAAAAAATTTATTTTAAAACAAAATTCACCTTACTTTTTGAACACAGTAGTACAAATATAAAAACGTAGAGACTTATCTTATTCGCAGTCTTCTGTTGACATTGGTCGAGTTCTCTTAGATACGACGGCGTAGGCGGAGAATGGGGTGTAATCGAACAAAGTCCCTTACGCTGTTGACTACTACCCGCTAACGGTACTGGTATGGCCAAGAATGCTCTGGCGGCTAACGTCTAGCTGTTGGCCTGTCGAATCTATCCAACGGGACGGTGATTGACGTGAACCTCCAAGCATTCAAATTCTCACCGAATTCGACGAATTGATAGCGATGCTTCTTCTTTAAATATTGGCATTCAATCCAATATCAATTTATTTCACATTTCCGCGTCTTATTGTCTAATTTGACTTCGTAGTTTCGGGATTGTGTCTGTCCTTGTTAGGCTGGAGTAATTGAGTGAAAACGATAACTTTCGGTTGATGAATTATTGGTTGAGTGTAGCCGAGTATTTTTGTTAAATAATTATTGGTTGAGTGTAACTGAATGTTGTCGTGGTATGATTCTTTGTTGAGTAGAGCTAAATATGGTTGTTAAATGACGAAATCTCGGTGTCAAACACTCAAATAACGGTTTTTTAGCGTTCACAGTTATCAAATCGCGAATATCGTATTATCGAAGATTTGACTTATTAGTGCACAGATGCGGTATAAATTTAACACGTGAGATATGGAACAATGATTTATACATTTAACTATATTAGGTTTATATAACGATTCTCGCGATCGTATTGCAACAACGATTCGAGCGAGGTTCCTTGCCCAACGACTCACGCCTACAAGTTAACGACCAGTAAGTACAAAATCTTCGTAAAAGTGCCTGGCAAGGCAGTTCCTCACCTCGCGAACTATAATTATTATCTGCGCATATCGCAATTGTACGCTTATAATGCAACCACTTCCAAAGCTTATTCCATCGGTTTAATTTGAACGTTGTACGGTAAATGTACGGAGTTTACACGAGTACCTGCAGGACGGAAGATAGTGACTCGATTGTCTAATTATACTTCGAGCCAGCTACCATGTAGCTGACACGTTACAGCACCCAAATTTCTTTGTACCTAAGACAGATACGGAAAAATGGTTCAGACAAAAGTTGTTCAAGATAATGGGGATCACCTATCTGTGTAACTAGCTTTGACCTTGAGACTACTTGTCAAGGTTACTTGAAGGTCAGAGTGGTTTTTTTAAAATGGGAACCCCTATTTTTGGCACCGGATTCGAAAAGAGCCGAAAATGTTACGTCTGAAATGATATTTTGAAGTTTTTTTTCGTGACCTTGAGAAGGTGGAATCCAGGAACTTCCATTCGGCATCGTGGTCAACAATCCGCATTAATTTTATGATGTTCCAACACCCAATCCGCAAATTCACGGCGCTGCGCATGGTCCCTTGGCTTGATTTCTTGCACCAATTGAACCTTGTACGCGTGCAAATGCTTTTACCAAAATTCGTTGCATAGTGCTACTGGAAATGTTTAATTGTTGACTACGATGCCGAATGGAAGTTCCTGGATTCTCAGCCACAGATTCCGTTACTGTGGCTATATTTTCGAGTGACCGTCAAGGACGACGGCGAACAATGATCTTCTGATCCATCAGCATAAATTTGGTCTCAAATTTTGTAATTAAACGCCTCACTGTCGATTCATTTGGCGCATTATTGCGACCCAAAAATTTGACGTAATTGGCGAACTGTTTTCGCAAAACTTTCACCATTTTTGTAATGTGTTTTTACAATAATTAAACGTTGTTGGTTTGAATGCTTCTCCATACTCTTAAATCGCGTGGTCTGTACGTGACAAATGTCAAAAAAAAATCACCGTACAACTCGTATTAACAAAATGGCGGCAAATTTAAATCTGGCGCTCTTGCTCGGACACCCTTTATATACGCAAAGCACGAATGAAATTTTTAGACGGATGAAACGATGGGTTGCGGAAAAACAGCAGCGTGAAAAGAATGTTCCAACAACAAGACGACATCGACACAAGTCATTGGGCGACGTTGAATCAACTTCCAAAAGCAAACGACAACAACAGTTATTTTTGCAACCGGTACAGGTAACAAGCAGCTTGTATTGGATAAAATAATGCAGGATTCATCACAAATTGGTTATCCAATAATACGCCTTATGCGTATAGTATGTCTTGGTTACACTATGCATTTCAGTTGTCAGACTTAATTAAATAATGTTATTTCATTTTAAGTTTATTATTTCATTCGAGTGACTGATCTAGCATGTCCCAAACACATTTTCCTATAAACATGTTAAAAATTTGCAGAGTGAAATTTTGGACGTCAAAACCGCGACGAAGCGTTTGAATACATCACCAGCACGAAGTCGACGAAGTGCATTCGACAATAAAAGCTCACAAAACGCTGGGATTGATACTAAAAATATTCCAAAAGGTGCCTTTAAACGAAATCTATTAGGCGAACTCAACGAAGACCAATCAGCAGCTATTTTAGCGAAACAACTGGTTGGTAGCCTTCGGGGCCCTCTGCTTTCCACATTGCACACTACAGCGGTACAGCCAGACAAGTGTAAAGAATGGGACCCCAAAGCTAAAAATCCATCAAATACAAAAGGTATGCTTTCGCTCAACCACTATTCGTCTATATTGTCTAGATGCTTGCACCTAGAAAAAGAAGTATTCCACGATGCAGAAACTTGCTTTTCACCTTCCTGAGTTTTCGCGTTTACGTCACGTTAAGGATATCCTTAGTAGAATCGTGCCGGGAAGCAAGACAGAGGCATTGCGCGCTGCACTTTAGATTATATGTGCGAGAATACACTGGATTACAAGAATAATTTAGAAAAAGATGCATACTGCAAATTTACGACGGTGTGATACATCGTTCTGTCGTTCTCTCTCGCCCCGCCGATATCCCCAACGGCGCTGTTTCACTCGCTCTTAGTCTCTGTACCATATCCTCTTAACGGGAGGCGAAACCTCAATACTTACACAGATGTGCTGCTTCTCTATCAATCCGCTGTGAGCGCTATATTAGCCTGTCTCTTTCACATTCATGGGTGAATTATGGAGGTTTCAGCTCGTGTTAAGGGAAGGCGAAATTTGGACACCACCGCATCTTATTTCCGGAACACACTTTCTCGTTCAACACTGAACAGAATTGAATGAAATTTGGTAAGTAAACTGCAAAAGCGTGAAACGTTAGGGTGACAAACGTATAATTATTGAAATTCTAAAAAAAAAATTTACAGATTAATTATGCACAGTTACCTGTAATGGAAAAATTACTTTTTAAAATAATTTAGGGCACAAAATAGATAAAACGCCGTTTGTCACCCCCAAGCCAACACAAAAACACACGGTACACCCATTCTGATTGCTAGTTAGAAACAAAAAAGTACCTTAACTTTGCTCGGGAAGTATTGTTGATAATCTTGAAAAATAAATCTGCGAGACATGGCTGATGGCTCAGCTGTATGATGGCGACGCAAAATATCCATGAGTGTGAAAGAGTGCGTATACCTAATAGAGAAGAGATGGACCGTGGAACATGCATAGACTTTACCACCGATCGTGAGTGCGACGAAGATGGCAGAGAGGGGTGTCGGAGCGTGCAAGGCCGTCATAGTTTTCATAATGAAGCCCTAGATATATACATTTTTACAATGAAGATTCAATAAATTGATAATATTATCTTTTACAATACTGAAAATAGTCCCAAGATAATGAGCGTTAATGAAAGATAAAATGAAAGTATGCAAAAAAAGTATTGTTGTACCGCGAATTAATTAATTGTACATTATTTCGCCATTGTTCCTTCTTCGCGTGAGGCCACTCACCGAAGTAGAAAAAATGTGCAAACGTAAGCAACGAGCTGCGAGCAGCGACCGCTCGAGCTACTACTTGCTGGAATCTGCAAGCGATGTTTATTATGAAATTCATTGCGACATTCAATTTCGGTCAAAGGAGTGAATAACTGCTTTGCCGAAATCAGTCAAAAGTTTAACATCAACCTGAACTTTTGATCACGGGTCGGACTCGCCCGAAATATTCGATTCTATCAGTAGATTCAAACGAGAGAGGTTGGTTCCTCGTAACGGGCTCGAACCTACGAAATTATTGTACATTCTTTTATTGATTTTGAATAGAATATAACGGAAAGTTGCCGTTGTCTATAATAAATACTACGATTTTACATACATTCACGATTACACTAATTCCTCGAGATCTATCTCCTAATCGGCAAACGATCCCAAAAATAATAACTTTTTAATATTATACCGATTGCCGAGTAATTCAATTACGCGGTACCAGAATAACAGTATATACAATAAATTGCGAATATCATGGGCTACAGTCGTTAGCTTCTTCTTTCTTCTTCGCTGTTGTCCTCATATTCGCTATCGATGCTGTGACGTGCTCCTCCCACGCACGCGTCACACAAGACCACCAGCAGGCGTGAGGCCGGCCGTTCCCGCAAAGCCGGCTGTCAGGAAGGCAGCATCGATGACAAACAGATAACGTCATCGGAGCGAGATGTTCCCTCGCTGTCGAAAACAGCGGGTCAGCGACCAGCTGACTTCGCTCGGCGGCGAGGGAAACGCCGGGACGCGGCTATGGTGTCTGGAACATTAAAAATATTGTTAAAATTCGAACAAAATCAGAAGAGGCTTGAGAGAGGGGAATGGGGCACAGAGGCTTGGCTCTCTTCCTCGGTGACAAACCACCGTATTAAAAAGAGCCAGGACCGATCATCTATTTAAATCAAACATCTAATTGAGAAAAGGCCTGACCAGGTACACGAAATGATTGCACAGGAAGCAACAAGAAATTTAAACGCCGACTAGTTAAAACAAATTGAGCAAAAGGAACAAATAGATCCTTGTAATTTAAGAATTATAAATTAAGCTAGGGGTGTAAGTCAGCTGATTAAGTTTAGTTTAGTTTGTGCTGAAGCAGTAGAGTCTTGCAGGTAGCAAGGAGGAAGAAAACATTAAAACTCACCCAAGTTGCAAATTCTAATCGAAGGAATCCAAGAGAGAGGGGCATCAAACCATCCTGAGCATCCACGGGAATCCTACCTGTTAAATAAATAAATAAAAACAAAAACACTTTCAAATTATAATACCAGGGTCCACATCACTACACAAAACAAACATAACTCTTGACCTCGAGGCCCCGTCACCACAAAAATACTCTTAAACGGTAACCGAGGACGATACGAACACTTTCAATATGAGATACGGACAGAAAACAACGTGAAAACACTTAATTCCACGGATTTTCTGAATAAAGGATCGCGACAACGTGTTAGGGGTACGCGAGAGCTAACAGCTAGGCCAGCAACAACTAACAGCATGGTAGCAACAGGCGGTCACAGTGGTCCGTGAGGAAACCTAGCCAGACGGCAAATCCAATCACGGCGAGTTCCAAGGCCCACCACCGGGCCATAGAGCGCAACAGCGGAATACCTACTATTGCCGGAGATAAAGAAGATCGCACAAAATTGTCTTTTACACTATTTTCTTGAAATTTATTGTGATGGCAAACGGGGCCACAAAGCCTGTCTGCAGTTTTCTTTTCCTGCAAATGAATAAACCCTATTTTTACCTATCTAAGAAGTCTTAATAAATTTTTTCATTGTTCGAGTTCGAATTCTCCTCCTCAAGATATCCAAAATTAATATCAACTGGGAAATACCGTTACAATGTCTATAGGCTTCACTTTTCCTCGTCCATTTTTCTCAATACCATCGATGATCACGGAGATGGGGTCTACGATGTACACGGCATCGTCGACCAGAGGATACTAGTACTTCAACTATGAAACACAGAGATAGAGTCACACGGCGAGAGAGAAAGAAAGAGAGAGAGAGGCGTGTACACACGCAACGTAGCATAGATGCTGTATACGAGCTTTATTACTACATACCTGTTTATAATTATTCCTTAGCAGCTTTGAACTTCTGCTTTCTGAACTTCGAGCCGTAGTACCGCATGATCAAATTCTTGTTGGCTGCGACCCCGATCATCTGTTGAAATAGTTCGTCTTCGTCTTCGAAACCCTTGACGAATCGTGATGGTAGATAGCACGTGAATTCACTATCCACATCCACGACAACTCGTACACGCCATTTCGTTTAGATGGCTTTCATATTAGTGATTTAGTAGTCTTTTTCGACCTCCGATTCAGACAGCTTTTTGACAGGGAGAAGTGTCTCTAAACGACCTACTCGGTTGATTCGCGAGAAATCCATTGTGGAGCTCGAGTGTGTCCAATTTTAGTGTAAAAGCGTGAAATTCTGATATTACGTGTATTTTTATGCTCACAGCGTTGTGAGAGCGCATTTACCCCCGCAGTTTTTACGCAGTAGACCATAATACATGCAAAGCCTATTGCTCTCAGAAAGATTACGAAACGATGGATCTTCGGTGTCTTCTTCTAACTTTATAACGAACTAATCCGTTAGTTGAATCAAATATGCCGCTTTATTAGATCCGTTTGTAAACAGCCGATCAGACTGTACTGCAATTTTCTTAAAAATAGCCTCGATTGTACGTAAAGGTGTTTCACCCTCGGACTATTCTATGCCGTGATGATTGTACTGTAACCACGTGTTTTGTCGTTTCACACTGGGCGGTAGACCGTTATAAGCGTAGGGCGATGATATACCAGGTCTATAAATATGAAACCGGAATTTGCCCATAGATGGCCCTAGCTGTCAATGTAGTTACCGTCAAACCGCGTCATTGGCGCCATTTCCTTGTTGACATCTCTGACAAAGATTTTCAACTCACCAGACTTGGCTCCGTCCGATTACTACTTATTTGCATCGATGGGACACGCACTTGCTGAGCAGCGCTTTACTTCTTACGAAAATGTACGAAAATGGCTCGATAACTGGTTTGCCTCAAAAGAGCAACAGTTTTTTTGGCATGGCATCCACAAATTGTCAGACAGGTGGGAAAAATGTATAGCTAGCGATGAGCAATACTTCGAATAAAATATTTTTTATCATTTTCATACAATACACGTGTATTTTCTATACAAAAATTCCGGTTACATATTTATAGACCTGGTAATTCAATGGGCGAAGTAAGCCGACTTTAGAGAGACTAGCAACTTCTTTAGGTATAAACGGTTATACAATATTTATCCGTTAGACCCTATATATCAATGATGTTCATGTCGCCTCTCAACCATCGTAACACCTCTGACCTTGAACGCAGACTGACGTTATCACGTTATCATATTCCGCATACACAATGCAATTAACTGTCGAGGTTAAGGCCCCCCGGAACCGTACTTATATTCTGACACTACCATGTTTTACCAAATTCCAATGACTATTACTGTTTGCCGAAGTATCAGGTGTAAGGTCAAATGCAAATAGGCAGAACCCGTTAGAGTAGCTCGTACGCGAAATACAATTACCCTGATTCAGAAAGTGAATAGCCGTGTCGGAGAAAAATGTATGGTATGCGTCAGAACTTTGATGGAACTTGCACGCCATCAGAGTACAAAGAAAGATAATTGGTCCGATAATTTTGAAAGTTAAAAGCATTGAGTGAACGAACGCCGTTAAAGGCCTTATTGTCGACGAATCCTATAAATATGCGCTTGACCAGCTTTCGTAGTATGACGTTATCCAGTGTATCCCCACATAAGCCAGCAGGCATTGATATTGCTTTAACCTCCACACGTCTCAAGGGATATTTTGCCGTAAATTTCGATAGAGCTCTTGCGCGAGCTAGAAGTTTTCCTGGTGTTATCTTAGCGCCCCGCACAAGAAGCAACGCTTCGACAATCCGGATACACCAATCCTTCGAAGAGCTCATGAGACAGAAAGCACCACTGGTGCGCACAAGACGTAAACGCATCTCAACGCCATTTATTAAAAATCTCTCCTGATTAAAGATGTCACAGTGGAAGTGCCCAAGAAGATCTACCGCTTTTTCATCACCTAGAATCGTTCTTCGATTCGTTAGACCCGCATTAGCGTCGTTCACTTCATCCATTTCACCTAGTTTTTTTATTCAAAAACATATGAACCTAATTGAACATTGAATGTAGTAGATTGTTGAAAGGGCCGACTTTAAAGGTCTCATCAGGTTTTACGCATGTCGCGCGTATTTGAACGCGCATACTTAGCATAGCATGTGCAAAATCAATGTGCTCATCATCTTGTCCTGGCAGAAGGAACTCAATAGGTGAATCATCTGTCAGAGATGAGATAGGCTTATAGTACCCCCGCTGTGTTCCCTCATTTGTAGTTTGCGACGGTGGTAGTGTGAATAAATCAAGTTCTGACTTCAAACACTCACAAGAGTGTGCGTGTAAGAATGTCATTTTAAAGCTATGAATCTAAGTAAAAATATTAGACACTGTCCTCGGCTTCTTCTTTTTTTTAGCTCGTAGTTTTGTCTTCCTCTTCTTGGCTCCTTCACGGATCCGGAGCGTTTTCGCGACGTCTCTGATTTTTTTCTTTTTTTACACCGATGCCGATGCGGCGCGCTGCGCATCCACTAACAGAATGCAACAACTTATTCATTTTTGTTCCATTATATCCCGAACCGCTCATAAGAATGTTAATTTTTTCTTCGGCCTTTCGTTTTAAATTATTGCTTGAGTCAGGTAGGCGCGTTTTGAAAGCCTCCCTCCTGTTTTAAGAGCTTCCTGTTTTAAGAGCGGAATGATACATTGGAAAAGACCCCCGAGGAAACTGCATAACCATGTCTTCGTTGATTCGGCGATCCGATATTTACACTACTGATGCTACCCTACCCTGTTCTAGCACCGCCCGTCTGCGTATCAAAGTACTCGTCGTAGTATGCCATTTAGTGTCTTTTTTTTTCATTCTGTACGCTTGAAATGTAGTGTCACTGTTAACGTCACGTACTTGAATGGTATTCGCTTGCCAAATTCGTCCCTTATACCAATAGTTATTGTTTGGAAGCTAGTGTGCAGTAGAAGCACGTAACGGGATAGTAAAAAAATTTTAATTTCCTCAGATCTGTAATTGTAACGATCAATTGAAACTGAAGATGATACGACACGCAGTAAAGGTATATGTACGTCGCCAGTGATATAGGATTCACAGATGTCTGTATAAACAAACAGCATATTAGGAACGCCATTGGTTAAGCTGGCCGGCCGCTGCCCCGCGTACTTACTTCCACTTTGAAGCACGATGACATCAGAACAAGTCAATCCTAAAATGTTATTCAATATGGGCGAGAAACAGAAAGAGTGCTCCAGATTCTTGCAGTCTTTACAGACACGTGTTACCGACACGTATCTGTTGTATTCTTAATGAAACGAAAAATGTCCCGCTACGCATGGTATTTCATTAATTGTTTCGAGCAATGAGTCTATACTACGATACACTTCGGGTGGCACACAGACACGATCTTCTCTAAAATCATTGTTCGTTACAATAACAGGTGTTGTAATGTTTGTTACGACACTAATAAAGTTTCGGCAACATTCGGATGGAATACGCAGTATCGTCACAGGTATTTGTATTTCAGCTAAAGAAGCAACCTAAGCACCATGCAAAGCCACAGTCTGCGGTAAATTTATAGTATAATAATTATTACGAACTTTATTAGACTTATTTTGGATATGTGTCGAGGCTTGCGCTTGAGTTTTGCCGGCTTGCAATTTTGTCAAAGAAAAAATCACTCGTGTACGATGTATCTTGCATAAACGGATTCTATTTAGCTATAAATGCATGGTTTTATTCGCTTTATTCAATTCGATGCTTTAAACCTGTGTATTCTCGTAGGATACTCTTGTATCGTTGCATTCGACGCGTGCCGTCCTGCTTGACACACGTGCAAAACCGCTGACGCTGTCTGTGATTCATAGGTTACTGCAGTCTCGCGGCTGTGCTTATGATATACCTGCCCACAGACTTTGCAGTCTTCAGTATTATATCGGGCAGTGCAGCAGCCAATTTTAAATAGCAAGTATTTATACGAAAAACTGCAAATTTTAATGCAGCCGTTTTACGTGATTGAGGATTAAGATTTAGGAATTGTGCTCAGCGCCTAACAGACGTTATAAAAGTGCATTATCTGTATTATTCCAAGAAGTGAGCAGCTTCGTTAAGGATTAAGTACTAATTCGTAGACCCAAGCCAGTGATAGTAGTGTGACTGAGTGAGTGATATAGACAGGACAGAACGAAGGACAGGAGATAAATGTGCACAGGAGTGTGAGACAGAATAATTTTAAGAATATCATAAGCTGTCATCACTACCACGTCTCAGTCTCCTTGCGTCCGCCGTCTACATAACACATTGAATTCAGGTAAATTTGATCATATTAAAATTATTTACAAAATTTATTTTAACAAGTATAATGATTTGTAGAGTAAGAAGGGTAAAAATTTCGAATTATCCAAAATCCGGAATATAAAAATGCACTAACTTCAATCATGTAAATAAAAAAAATAATCAGCGGTGTACTACGACGAGCTGCTGCTCCTATCCCCACTCTTAACCTCACATCGCAGACAAAACTGTCGGCAAAAAGTGGGACTAGGAGTAGGGGTCGCCATAGTGCACGCCTTACTATTGTTCGTTTAACTAGTATTATAATTAATCAACTTATCGTCACCCCTTTTGTTTAAATAATACCTGCTTGTAAGATAATTATTTTTATGTCCTGAAAACGAGAGAGAGAGAGAGAGAAAACAGCCTATACTGCCCGTGAACGACGACGCCGACTCCATTAATCGTATATCGTCCGTACGCAAGTCGGTTAGATCGCTGTTCGGCCCGACGCAAAGGCGTTTTTCGCTTCACAGAGTCGGCTAACGTTGCTCCTTTGCAAGAATAAGTTTTATTGAAAACTCGTTTGTAGTCTCATCTCTGTCTTGTTTCGTCTACTTTTTGACACTTTACTTTAAAATAGTCTTAATATTTAGTTTATCCTTTCTATATATATTAGGTGCGCAACTAAGTTCCCGCTGTTTTTTTTTTTTTTTTTTTTTATGAAAATGCAACTTTATTGTGAAAAAATGATTACAAATGAATCATTCAAAATATTGCCCTTCGCCAGCGACAACTTTTTCCCATCTTTCTGGCAGAGCTCGAATACCCTCACGGTAGAAGTGTTCGTCTTTTGAGGCTATCCACGAATCAAGCCATTTTGAGATGTCTTCATATGAGCTGAGCTGCTGATTAGCCAGACCATGTGCCATCGAACGGTACAAGTAATAATCGGACGGCGCAATATCTGGGGAATATGGCGGGTGGGGTAAAACTTCCCATTTGAGCGTTTCTAACTAGGTTTTAACGGGTTTGGCAACGTGAGGCCGAGCGTTGTCATACTGTAGAATCACTTTTTCGTGCCTCTGCTCGTATTGTGGCCACTTTTCGCGCAGTGCTCGGCTCAATCGCATCAATTGAGTGCGATACCGTTCCCCAGTGATGGTTTCGTTCGGTTTCAACAGCTCATAATAAATAACACCGCCCTGGTCCCACCAAATACACAGCAAAATCTTCGCAGCGTGAAAGTAGTATGTGTACACCTTTCCTCCATCCCACTCCTATCCCCACTCCTTCCCCCACCACGCGGCTACCCCCACCACCTCACTTTTCCACCGCCGCGCTACCCACTCTGCTTGACCAGTGTCGGTAACATGGAGATGGTAAAGTGAGGTGGTGTGGGTACCTTGGTGAACAAGGAAGAGTAGAGATAAGAGCAGGATAGAGCAAAGGTGTACACATACTAAATAAATAAATTCATACACTCACCACTTCTGCTGTTCTTGACCGCTGCTGTTGTACTATCCTCCTTCTACGGCAATTTTAACTCTCTCTCTCTCTCTCTCTCTCTCACTTTCACACACACATATACGCGAGCACGCACCCACTCACACCCACACCCACACACACACGCACGCATACGCTCACGCACACACTTTTTCTACCGAGCACTGTCCATGTCAGGAGACTCGGGGTCCTCGAAGCCTTCGTCCACATCGCCGCCATCGTAGCCGATTGCTATGTCCTCACCGACAACCCCGAATACATGTTCCACCACGTCCACATTGTCCATCGTCGTTAGCCTAACACTGGGAGTACGACTCTCGCCTCTCACCACAACCCCGTGCAATGATGCGGCGGAACTACACATTGACTCCAGCAGCGGCATTAAGCCAGCGTCGTCAACCCGTTCCAACCCATGCAGATGGCACCCCATGCATAAGGCAGGTATCATGCCGGTGAGGGTATCAGGATAATATAAGTTATCCCAATTGACGAATATTGGGTACCCCTCATCGGTTAGGAGTACCACCGAATATCCGTCACTATCTGCATAGATCAGCTCACCGCGATCCGCACGACCGTTTTGCACATCCACGCACCGCAACCCCTCGTAAAGGTCCTCCAGGGCGATACTAAATGATGCGCGATCCCACTCGTAAAAAACACGATGGAGAATTTTCGCCATCTCCTCGTACGCGTCCCACATTTCATCGGTTCGCAGGTGAACCACCATGTCCAAGTCTATATATAACACACTGCACCAAAACGCGACACCCAGAATACTTGCATCATAACGAGGATACATCGCGGAAAAACGTTTTAGACTGTACGATCACGAAGTTGAAGACAGACTGGATGCTCCGGATGAGGCTGGCGGTGATCACAGCGTTTGAAGATAACAAACGCCCCTCTGAATCATAACTAGGTGTGCAGCGCTTTGAATGCAATGTCAGCGGTTTTGCACGTGCGTACCGCTTTGCGCTGTGCTTCTTGTGAAGTGAATGCTCTGCAGTAAAAGACGCAGAATATGATACCGTGCCGCGAGAGACCTCGATTATAATTTATATATAATTATAAAATAAGAGACACAGTAAACCGATGTATTTGTTTTTAATTAATCAATATTTTATTTAAATCACTTTACAGATATTTACCGTCGTATGCAACATCCCTGCAAACACGGTAATCTTCGCTCGGAGACTCCTCTGCCGTTAAATTTATTTTTATCACTGTCTGATCGTCGAGAGGCAAAAGCATTGTAATATTCACGCACTAATCTGTCGTTTTTCGTTACATTATCGCTAAAGAGATTATTAAATCGTGACATGGTGAAGCCGTACGACATGAGATGTAGGAATACGATGCAAAATTGTCCACACACATCCGACGTATTACTCTGTAGCTGCTTCAGGCCGTATCGATAGAACTTGCAGTTTCTTCGTAGTCGTGCGAGATGTTGCTGTATAACCGGTGGTAGCCCGTAGCTATCAAAGTACATTCCTTTTCCATGATGGTTAACGTACATGGCGATCCTATGCTCTCCAGGTCCGTCGTGGTTATCCGTGTTAACTACGAGTCCGGCTGGTAACAACCATACACGAGGAATTCTGTCAGCCAGGTATACGCCAACGGTTGAAAGCGGTAGATACTGCAGACTCTCGTAGATTTGTCTAGTGTTCATGCTGAACACATAGTCAATGATTAAATGATGACCGATACGCTTTGAAAGACGTATATATATGCAAAATTTATTTCACACCATCGTCGATCGTGTCACGACTACATGATGAAGATTTCTCCTCTTTTTTATTCTCTTCCTCTTCGTCTGCTGACCAAACATCCATGTATGATTCTCCTTTGAATGGATGCTCGCGAAGCCAATTTTTTATTTGGAAAGCCTGGCGCATTGCACAATGCGAAGACGCTGTATCGTTTATCATAGCGTGTCTGAAGCATTTTCGCAAAGATTTCGGCATAAATGTGTACGATGGGGCGCCCTCCTCATCCTCCAGGTTGGAACTTTCACGACTCGTGATATCGCAAAGAAGTATAGCCTTCTCGTGACCGCGTGTATAGATGCGTCTTGATTTTCGTGAAATTTCACGCAAGTTAGCGTATGCCTGTTTACAGCTCACGTCGCCCCCGTACCACTCCAGACCGTGAAAATATTTCGAGAGAAAATTATTCTGGCTTCTCGATTGCGGTGGTAATTCGGCAAAGTGACACGGCGGTGCAACGATCCAATGAGCAGAGTACGGTCTATCCACTGCTACCACGGCAATTTCTTCCGGAATAAATTCCGAGTCTTTACCACGCATTCCCTGTATATCCACGACGATATCCATTTTCACGTCTAATCCGTACAGATGACCGAGTTCGACTGATTAGTTACTCGCGGGCACGCTTCTACGTGTCTTAACACGAAATAATTTTATGCTGACATCAGCACATTTTTCGCTTATCCGCTAAAATCCACCATTACTTGCCGAGAGGCATCAATTTCAAGGACATTATCATATTCCGCGTAGACTACACAATTTATCGTTGAAGCAAGCGCATCCTCAAATCGTACCTCTATTCTCACACTAACGTGCTTTATTAAATTCCAATGTGTATTGCTGTTCGCCGAAAGATCGGGTGTCAAATCAAAAGCAAACAGACAGTATCCATCGCGATAATTATCGCGATCGATCGAATAACGGTCGTTAAAGAAATGTATTCCAGTTCCCGAAAACAACGTTTGAAAAGCATCCACATATGGATGATTTTTCGTGAAATCAGGTTGTAACGGTTTCGAAGGTATTTGAGCACCATCTACATACAACGAGAGATAATTTATCTTGTAATTTTGGAAATTGAACGGATTCATACTGAAGTGACCGTTAAACGCTTTTCTATCGAAAAAACCGATAATTATACGCTTCGGCAATTGACCTAACACGATATTATCGATAGTCTCTCCATGAACACCAGAGTGTATTGAAACGGCTTTTACCTCGACTCTCGTAAGAGGATATTTAGCCGTAGATTTTGCCAGAGTTCTAGCATGTGACAGCAGCACACCAGGAGCTATTTTTGTTCTACGAACGAGAAGCGATGCCTCGAGAATCTTTAAGCCGCATTGACCATTCTTTGTATCCCCCACAAGACAAAATGAATCTCTAGACCGAACCAGCCGTAGGCGCATCTCGACGCCGTTTAATAGGAACCGCTCCTGATTGAATATATCGCAATGCAGATGACCGAGCAAGTCTACAGTTTTTTCGAAATTTAAAAATTGTTTTCTCTTCACAAGACCCGTATTTTCCGATGTTATATCATCCATTTTTCCAGGTGTATCGTCGTACCAGAGAACGCTCGTGAGATGCGAATTTTTTGCTGCTGGACCGTAATTCAAAAGTGTTTTTATGTACGCTCGGTAAGCGTTAGGCATTATTTGGAGGTGAAACTAATTTTTGATTCAGGTATACATCCACCTGATTAAACATAGAATGCTAGAGATTGTTTACAGGGCCGGTACTTACTTTCGACGATGTGCCCGCGGCAATTTCCGTAGTGGTAGGAGATGTTATTTTCACTCTCAGACTAAGCATAGTATGCGCGAGATCGATATACTCATCACCCTGTCCGGGAATAACAAATTCAATCGGCGAATCATCTGTTAGCGAAGATATTGGTTTGTAATACACCCAATTGGAGCCTTCGATAGTAGTTTGCGTCGGTGGGAGTGAAAATAATTCAAGTTCCGATTTAAGACACTCGCACAAGTGCGCATGTAGCCATCTTGTTTCAGCTATCCAAAAATATCTGCAACTGTTCGTTGACGAGTCTTCTTCTTCTTATTGTTCTTATTATTCTTCTTCTTTTTTATTGTTTTTCCCTTTATTACACTTTCATTTTTACGGGAGATACGTCGTAGTTTACGTTCGTTCGATGAATGAGGAGTTCGTGAAATTTTGCGCTTTTTATAACCAGAACCCCGCATGAGAGTGTCAATTTTTTCAGAGGCTTTGCGTTTGAGATTACTGCCTGATTCTCGCGCTCTCTCGCGAATAGCATCTTTCACAGCTATATTTCTATCGAGGATAGCACCGGCTACGTTTACACCAGCGCGCAACGCCTCTTTTCCAACTGCTTTAGCGCCCTTCTTTAAAAGTGGTAACACTCGACGAAACAGGCCCCCGAGAAAGCTACCGATACCGTGCCTTCGCCGATTAGGTGTTCTGATATAAACATGGCTAATACCACCGTACCCGCGACGACCCCATCCGTGCTGCACACTGTCAATATCATCCATAGTGGTGTAATCAATCGTGGGACCTTTTGAAATGTAGTGTCACAGTCAACGTTCCCTGCTCGAATGGTATAGGATCCCCAAATTCGTCTCTTATATCGATCTCGATAGTGTGTAAATTATTGCGCAAGTGAGGTATATATCGTGGCGTTGAAAACGATTTAATTTTTATCGAACCATACGGACAGTCATTAGTATCAATGGGAACAACTCGTAAGAGGGGTGTTTGTACATCGCCTGTAATATAGCTCTCGCAGATATCTGTGTATAAAAACATGCTGCCCGGTATACCACCGGTGAGAGATGCAGGCCTCGACCCTGTGTATTCGCAATGCGGTTCTATCATTACGGACCTACAGGCCTATTCCGAGAATCCTGGTAGCCTTGCGATAGCGGGCGATACGCGAAAGTCGTGGTAGCGTAGATTGTCGCATACGCGTGCCACTTCGACCTGCTCGCTCGGAAGCGATTTAAAGCGCAAATGATCGGCCACGTGAGGTAACTGATTTATACTCTCCAAAAGAGCGTCTATAGAGCGATATACACCAGGTGCTACTTGGTCTCTATCAGCGCGCCTCCGTGTTAAAAGATTAAAACCCGATAATCATAATCACCACCCTCAAAAGTTACGAGATTTTCTGCAGTAGGGACATGTAAAAGAGTCATCGGATAAGCAATTTCCACAAGAGAAACAGCCCATTCTCCGTGCAGGCGTATCTGACGCGGTAGTTTTATAATAAATTTCGTCGTCGTATTATCCGGAAAATACTGCATACTACTGTTGCTCGGTAGTACGACAAAGAAAGAGCTATCCTTGGAGCTCATATTTATCACGGACGATGATCCCGAGCGTTCTTCTTCTTCTTCGTCATTGTCCTCTTCTTCTCTTTCGTCTTCTCAGATGACGGAGGCACTCGTACTCGTAATAATTCTGCCTCGTAGAAAATACCGTCGATAGTCTCGTTATTCAGATCGTGTAAAATATACACGAATGGCTCTCGATTCACCGATATACGTTGAATCTTGAATAATTCGTTACTCCAACCACGCTCATATCCTTTCACGAAAGCTGCTTTAGCTGTACTGATACGTACCAAGTCACCGACGCTGTATTTAGGCTTTTTAATTTTTTTCGCGTTACGCTCGTAACGCCGTGCTAAATTGTCTCGGGCTATAGAGGCATTTTCGAGGGTTACTTCGCTTGGAGGAATACGCGTTCCGTTGTGTCTAGTGTGATTATAAGCATATAAAAATTTTTGTAAAACATCGATGTAACGCTTATTTCGCGTGTATGTAAAGTAGCGCCACATTCGCTCTTTTATTGTTCGATTAAAGCGTTCGGCAATCGAGGCTTTTATATCAGGGTTACGAGCAGCGCGAAAATCGATATTCTTTTTCTTGAGAATTTGCTGAAACGGTGCGCCGATAAATTCTTTGCCTCGATCAGTTTGCAATTGTTGCAGGCGACGATTATTACTGCGCGCGAGTATGCGTGTGAGACTGCGGGCCACGTTTGCGCTCGTTTTGTCACGCAAAGCCTCGACCCACGCGTATTTGCTCAACACATCGATAACAACAAGCAGATACGCGTACCCATCGTTGTACGTGGCTATCGAGCTAAGATCAGCTAAATCAGCCTCCCATACATCGTCTATATTACTCACGCTGTACGTACGACGGGGAAACCGTCGTCGTACGAGGCGATGCATGTTATATGAATCCTGTGTCTCGAGCCATGGTAAAACATTTTTTCGCGCTACTCTTCGATCCACCTGGGCCAAATTTTTTGCTTGAGAATAGGAAGCAGGATGAGCGGTGTCATAATAGATTTTTTGAAGAATTTCCATAATTTTAGCGATGACCAGTTAAATAGATTTTTTTTCTTTTTCTTTTCTAACTGTGTGGGGGGTCGATATTCTGCTTGTGCGAAGTTTTGCAATTGTTCGTCCTCTTCTTCATTCCCCTCCTCCCCCTCGATGATGTCGTTTTCAGCCGTGAGCATTAAATCTCTGTTTGAGTGTGAGGTCTCGGCCTCGTCGTCGTTGTTGTTGCTACCGTTGCTGCTGTTGCTGCTGCTACTATTGTTTTCGCGCGGTAAAATAAGACGCCGCTGTGGTGTCGAGGATGATGTAGGTGTAGGCTCGTGTAGTAACGCGGGATT
This sequence comes from Cylloceria caligata, assembly GCA_963942595.1. Taxonomy (NCBI): domain Eukaryota; kingdom Metazoa; phylum Arthropoda; class Insecta; order Hymenoptera; family Ichneumonidae; genus Cylloceria; species Cylloceria caligata. The sequence continues at coordinate 24,568,676 of OZ012706.1, forward strand.
ACCGATAAATTCACGTGGCATCTGTATCGCTCGCAGGAGTTTGGCAAAGTGAGATCGTCCGATGGGTTTCTCGCATTTTCTAGCTCGCATAGCATCGTTAACAAGATCAACGATATTGGAATTTGAAATTCTTCTGCCGTCTATGGAAACAACGCCGTTACGATCCCATGTCATTTTTTTACCAACGGCGCTGCGATGCAAATTGCGAAGCAACGATATTGCTTTAGATTAAAATTTTTCGGTACGCTATCGATAATAAGTGTGTCATTGAGTCGAGATTTAACTTTGTTCATTAAAACGTCGTCGGATTTATTCTCGTGGCTATCGAGTATTGCTACTTTTCGTCTTGATGAAATATTCGGTACGGCCGTATCGTACTCGACCATGTGAAGATAACGCTGTAAAACCTGTTGGTACGCTATTCACTTCTCTCTCTCGCTCTTGTACGAGTGAGAGTTTAGAATTTCACTCAGCTCAGAGTCGAGGCGCGATAATGGCGTACCGGTAGTCTGTAGGGAAGGCAACGGGTCTGCACTAGTAGTAGTAGCAGCAGTAGTGGCGAGTCCAGCGAGACGACGTATGTTATCATGAGGAATAAGTACCATCTTTCTGGCATATTCCATGTCTCGCGTAGGCCAGGACAGGCACAAGAAGCAACTTGAGAAATCCGACACAGTGCTCGACGATGATCTTCCTCTTACCGCTCCAATTTCCCTTTTTGGCGGATAGTCGTCGAAGAATTGTCGCGTGCCTCCGAAGATGATTCTTTTGCACGTTGTTCAGACTCACGTTTCCTTGTAAAACGTTTAGAGCACACTCGCATATACAGCGTACGAGCGTTACATCTGCTTTGCGCAAAATTGCACGTCGTTGCTCTTGCTTCAGATAACACAACGCTTGCAATATAATTATCTGCTTTTTATCGAGAGGTCCGCGCAACGCCATTACAAGCGCATTACTGGTACATCGCGCGACGCATCGCGAACTTTTATTGCTTTTTGAGGCACGTAAACGTAATGGTATTGGTCATCGGAAAATATACAGGCGCGAAATCGACAATTATCAGGCGTCGATTGTTTCAAGTCGAATAATAGATAGCCGTGCGGTGCGGCTGTTGCATCGAAATATACTTCCTGCAAAAATTGCGGATTCTCGGGACATACCTGGCGGGCTAGGTGCTGAATTTGCGCGCGATCTCGCGGATTTTTGAAGACAACGATATAATTAGCGTTTAAGGAGATATCGCGCTGCCCGTGACCCTGATGGAAGAGATTTTGCGTGATGAAAATGACACTAAGATTTTTATGATGGCTACCCTTGGTGAAAAGATCGACCACAGTATTGTTGAAGGCCTCGCGCATTAGATCGTCAATGACCACAAGTTTAGGTCTTGCATCATTCGAGTAGTCTACTGCTTGCGGTAAACCCTCGCGAAATTCGATTTTATCACCGTACTCTGAATACCCGGACTGCCACTCTGAGTAATAAAAAAGTATACGCTCGAACGGGACATCCGTCATTTCGCGCATGTATTTAAAGAATTTTTTTACAAAATATGTTTTACCACAACCCGTAGGACCGCTTATTACAGCTGTCCACGGATGTTTCCAACGTGTATCCATATCGACGAGTGTCTATCAAAATCAATCAGCAGACTCTTAAATAAGCTTATACCGCGGCGGCGGCGGCGACCCCGCGGCATCAGCTATTTTCGCGGCCTTAAATAGCTGATAAGGCGCGGCGCGCCTACACTAGCTGATGAGGCGCGGGCCCGCGGTATAAGCTCGTGTTTACGCTGTATGTAAATTAAATAACGATAGTTTTTATATTTCTCACAAATAAACAATATTTTTATTTCACTATGCATACATCTCTATATACAAATTTTACGAATCATCAAATTCTAAACAGCAATATTATATCCACGAATGTAGCACGAGAAAGTCAGAACAAAAGGAAACACTCGATAAGAAAGACGGGACAAAAGGAATCAACGAGGAGAAAGTCAGAATAAAAGGGAACGGTAGAGAGATAGCAGCTACTGCTACGAATAGCAGCACAAAATGACGATCCGATAACGGTTTTATACATAATAAATCAATTTTTTTCAATGTATTGTACACAGTAAATATGTTACATGAAATTAGACAAAAAGATTATTTTTAAATATCGCGAATTCAACCGTAAAACTATATACTTTTTTGCGTTATACTAATTAGCGTATTTCACAATGGCGATACGGTACAGTAGAGTACAGCCCGTGCCGTTTTCGCTTCGTGTTAACAGGTTCGCATGATTTCGTTTCTTTACGCGTTACTACATGATGAAATTCCGTACGTCGAATAGCGTCGAATTTAAAAATAATAAGTACGCTCCTTGCTCCTGTCACGAAAGATCGTAATGCGTTATAATTTACGTGACGGCTATTCGCAAAGTTTAGCGTGATACCCTTCACTTCATATTTTTCAATAATCGTACCGTCGGGTTTACGAACAAGGTATGCGTAAAATGTTGGTCCACCCGAAACGAACAAAGTTATATAACTACCAGGCCCGTATTCATTTAATTCATCCGTAAGATCTCCTAGAGATTGACCGATTGGCGGCTCATACTCGTTACCACCCGGATGGCTCACGTAAATACAGGAGTCCGTATCGCAGTACAATATTCGTCGCCCGAGCCACTCAAGATAACTGTATAATTTTAGGCGTGCCTGTGCCGTCGCGTATGCTGCAATCACGGCGTTTGATGTCGGTGATGGTTGGATAGCATCGCGGTTGCTCACATAGTTTACATACATAATCTTGTGATTAACCGGTATCATCCCCGTCACCTCAATCTCCGGACTCGTTAGTAAATTCATTAGCTCCACGCGCGTGAAAACGATAACGGTTTTCGTGAGATTCTCTCGTGTGCGTGTGTGGGAGAGTACATTCGAGAGACAGGAGTTTAAAATCGTTTTGGCAGGAGGGTAGATGCCTACAACAGCTGCGGTGGTGGTGAGTACATAATTTTATTAATTTTTCCAAGTATGTGTACACCTTTGCTCCATCCTGCTCTTATCTCTACTCTTCCGTGTTCACCAAGGTACCCACACCACCTCACTTTACCATCTCCACGTTACCGACACGGGTCAAGCAGAGTGGGTAGCGCGGCGATGGAAAAGTGAGGTGGTGGGGGTAGCCGCGTGGTGGGGAAACGAGTGGGATGGAGCAAAGGTGTACACATACTACTCGTGAATATTCGGCCGAGCCGACGACGTAGAAGCATGACCGGGCAGGCCCCATGATTTTGTTCTCTTTGGGTTGCTGTAATGAATCCATTTTTCATCACCCGTAACGATGCGATGAAGAGAACCCTTCTTTTTTTGCCGCTGGCGTAGTGGTTCACAGACGAAAAAACGACGCTCAACGTCTCTTGGCTTCAAATCATAAGGGACCCAAGTTCCTTGTTATAAATCATTCCCAACGCATGCAATCGCTTGGAAATGGCTTGGCGGGTAACTCCTAATGCTGAAGCAAGCTCTTTTTGCGTTTGGCACGGATCCTCATCGAGCAATGCCTCCAATCCAGCGTCTTCGAAGGTCTTTGGCATCCTTCACGCGAACGGTCGTCAACACCAAAATCACCGTCTTTGAAGCGACGGAACCAATCACGGCATGTTGTTTCACTTAGAGCAGCATCTCCGTCAACGTTTTGGAGTTCTCGATGCGCTTCAGCCGCCGTTTCGTCGAATGAAAGAAGAAAAGCAACACTTCCCGCAAATAATGATTATTTGGCACAAAATCAGACATATTCACACAACCAAAAGTATATGATGCAAAAACAAAATCACTAATGTGTCAAAGCGGTTTGTTTACCATATGTCTAAGCTTGGTTCATGACGTTTTGGTTATGTCCCAATCGACCAGCACTTACTACTGGAGCCATCTTTTGAAAAACAGCGGGAACTTAGTTGCGCACCTAATATATTGTAACGTAAATTTTGCTCCAGCGTACTCTCCCGTTACCTACAGCCGGTCTTTGTTATTTTTCTTCCCTTTGAATTTGCTCTCTAGAGTTGGGCGCCAGGCGCTTACACGCCAGGAGGAAAATAACGGTGTTAGCAACCGGACTCAGCCCAGGCTAGCTACAGCTGTTCAAGGTAGAGTGAGTGGTTCAGACTGTTGAGGTGGTAATTAATAAATTCAATAAATAAATTCGATGAATAAATTCAATAAATAAAGTCAATAAATAAGATCAATAAATAAGTTCAGATAACACCACGGATACGGGATTCACAAATGAGCCACAAGGGCGCATTATTTATTTAATTAAATTGACTACTGGTTTCACAATAGCAAAAAAAAACACAGAAAAATGTAAAGGAAAATATCCCGTAAATTAACTCTGGCTTTTAACAATTCGTAAACTCAATTATTTCGGCAGTACAAATTATCACGGCACTCACTCCTTCTCGCACACTCCCAGGCGCAACCTAAATCTCAATCGATCCCCGACAGTTAGAATTAACTCTTTTCGAACGGAATTCCAACGAACCGTCAGAACAAACCACGAAAAGTCAAACAAAGTCGAATGAGAATTATGCACGCAAATTTAGCTCGCGCTGCGGTCTAGGGTGAGCCAATCCCACACACACAAAACAACTCGACAACCACGGGAGGCCGAAAGGTCATGTACGCGAAGCTTCTAACGGCTCGATCCTTCAAGATTGGAAATCAGATGAATTATGAAAGACAAAACCGAGAATCTCCGTCCGACAGTAAATTATGATTTTTTCTTCTTATTTTTTAATAAATATTACAACTGAATACAATTTATCTAGTAATTTATTTCTATTGAATGTTGTTATTAGTTTGTGGAGTATAACCCATTGGTTGGCTCCGAGTTGGTTACTTCATTAATTTAGTTGTCCTAGTTCTAAGGGCTTCGTTCGTCGAAGCCGTCTTAATGGGTTATTGTTGATCAGCATACGACGCAAATCAGCATTTTGATGTTGACTAAGGCGCTGCACGTGTTTCTTCGCATGATTCTGAATTTCTTCACTGACGTATTCCATATTTAGATCCTTATGAAGGTTGTCTTTCCTTATGTACTATGGTGCATTCACCATGCTACGCAATACTTTGTTTTCAAAGGTTTGAATAACTTTTACGTTAGTTTTATTGGTACAGCCCCATACAAGAGCAGTTTATTATGTAATGTTAGCTCAGAGTTTCTTCCTATGAGCCAATACATTTTTCTATATTTGATGTTTAACTCTTCTTTTTTTTTTTTAACGTGCTCTTTCCACTTGAGTTTAGCATCAAGAGTCATGTCTAAGTATTTTGCCGTATTTGCATGTGGAATTGGTTGTGAATTCAGTTGAACAGGTTACAGTTAACTTTTTTATTGGTGAACTTTACATGTGTTGATTTCGTCTCGTTGAGTTGAAGGCGCTATTTCTTCGTCCAACCACTCAATGAATTAGCGGCGTTTTGTAATTTACTGGTTGACTCCTCTATATCGTCCCCAATTGTCAAGATTGCAGTAACATCCGCAAATTTTGCAATATTTATTCCTCTTGTGCTTGGTACATCTCGTATGTAAAATATATATAGTATCGGCCCCAGGACACTTCCTTATGGAACCCCAGCTGAAATTATTTTTAGTCCGGAGTATTCCTCTTCATGTTTTACACGAAAGTATCGATCAGCTAAATATGACTGTAAAGTCAGGTAAAACTGCTTCGGCGGATCTCTGTAAAGTTAATATTCCAGGCTTCGGTGCCATACTTTGTCGAAGGCTTGAGATACGTCCAAGAAGATACTTGAACATGTTTTTTTTTTGTTTTCAAGTGCATCTTCAATTAAATCTGTAATTCTGTGCACTTGATCTATGGTTGATTGTCCCTCTATAAAGCCTAATTGGTGAGGAGGGATGAGATTTCTTACTTCTATTACTGATTTGAATCTCTTGATTTTAATCTCTCAAACAATTTTGAAATTGTAGGAAGTAGGAGATGTGTAGCTTAGTCTGGCAGGTAGATTGCTCTTCATAGACGCCGCAGACAATTGTCGAACGAGACTACTCTAAGTCTCGACGGTGGTAAGCAGAAGAAGGTTGCATCTTACTACGCGAGTAGAATGATACAAACATCGTGAGACTTGTGGGCGTGGCCTCCCCTCTCCCTGCTGGCGTGTGATTGGTCCCCCACCTTCTTACCTTCACCTCTCCCCGGCATCTGATTGGTCGCCCCACCTCCTTACCCCCACCTCTCTCCTGCATCTAATTGGTCGCCCCACCCTAAGCCTCCGACTGATGCGCCACCTAGGCGACACGTGAGTTATCTGTCGGGCGCTGGACCGTCGGTTGTTGCTGATACGCCATCTATTGTAAATAATCGACAGGAGGTATGTTACCGACAGCGGGTAAACATAACGACTTACCGGCGGTCGGTAGTGTAGATTTGGTGCAGCTATCGATAAGTAGATTGGGTCCTACAGACGATACCACAGATTGGGCCCTACCATCGAAAAAGAAGATTGTAGCTTGACATCGGTAAAAAGATTTGCGTCTGGTCCTATCAGCGATAAACAAATTTCACTATTTAAATTCAATCAAAAGTAAAATCTTTCGAAACTTTAAAATCAGCTAAAATAATTACGCTAAAGTAAAAACACGTGTAATTCTTTTGAAATCTGATAAAAACTGTTTTGTTTATTTTTCAAAATTGTCAGACATATAAGAAACGCTTCTCTCATTTTCGCGGAACTCATGATTTATAATTACATCCTGTACAGCTCCTGCAAGCTGGTGCTGGACCGTCGATATGCGTTCTCGAATCTGGTGTGTTGTGATGTAAACGGCATGGCAGGTACGTGGAAACCTCAGGGTCATTCTTGAGGTGTTCAGGTAGTTTGTCCCACAGAATAGATATTTTTGCTCCTCAATATTTCAACAGCAGGGGTTTCGGGATGTACTCGAGCTCCTGTTTGATGAATTTCCAAGGATCCTTGGAGCAGTCGATCACGAGTACACTGTCAATGGGATCCATTATGGTTACGAAAAGAGTAAAAGATGAGTCACCAAGGCGTTTTCTTTTCAACTAACCTTTTCTCAGCTGCTACGGTTATATATATTGTAACGGTATTTTACGTTATCATCACCCGTAAAGGGTTTTAGTTCGAACTCGAGCAGGGAGGAAATTAATATAGGCTTCAGTATTAGGTGAAAGTATGGTTTATTAGACAGATAAAAGTTAAATAATTTGTATGATAATTAAATATACTCCTTTTTACTTACTTTTGGTGATTATGCACCTTACAAAAAAAACTTGACCCGGGCTTACGCATGCCGTTATAATCGTGTCCGCGCGAAGTAGGAGATTTTATATTGAATTATTGAACATTTTCTTGAGTTATATGGTAGCATAATTTCAACAGAAGGAAAGAGCCTGCTGGGCTTGCCATCGTTAATATATCTATATCGGGTCTTTTATTATTCCTCGCTTTCGGAGGTAGCCTATTCTATACCTATATTGAGTGGACTGTAGTGGGGACGGAGCTCTCGCTCGAGCTCTCCTGGCTACGCGATCTACTGGTGCATCGGCGCATCGGAAATGCGACAGGAGCGTCTCTAGCTTATTTTTAAGGGTGTTTTTCAAGTCCCTATGGTTTAAATATATTTTTTATCCATACCACTCGGTTTATTTTCGATGGAAGATCTTGTCGGCTTGGATGCTGGGCTGCTTGGACGACTGGTAGCTCAGTAGTTGGCCTTGGGAGATGTCCGTCTTAGCTGGCTCAGAGGTAGCAGGCCTGGTTCTTGGAGTGGTGCGTTTGAAGATGCTTCTCCTTGGGTTGGCTAGGTGGTCTTCCTTTTAGCTGGTTGGCTGGTCCTCCTTTGGTAGATTCCGGGTGCTGGCGAAAGTCTGTGAACAGAATGCTCCCCGACTGTGGTATGTCGTGCCCTTTTATACCGACTTCCCCGCTCTTCTTCCAAGTTCTGCCGGTATAGCAGGGTATTACTATATCTGCGAGTCGTCCTGTAGCCCATATCCTGTAGCTCATTTGTCCCGTTAATCTCCTCTCCTTGGTTATAGTGATTTAGCGTGTTCCTTTTAGAGTGTTCTTCATACCTTTCTTGAGACTATAGACTTACTGCTTGGCAGTATAACTATAGCTCGAGTAACGGTAGTTTATCGTTGGTCTTTATAGGTGTGCGTGCTGTATGGTATGGATCCCTGTGTTTGTGTATGTGGGTCTCGATTAGGCTAGTCATTCAGGCGGTATATTTAATTATAAGACGAGTCTGTCGTCTTAATATACTAGGTCATTCTTTCAATAGTCTTCCACCATTCTTTATTGTATTTACAGCGCGCACGTGCCATTATGGAAATTAGGGTATCCACAGGTGTTTTCTCATGGTATACAAATACTGGCTAGCGCATCTTCCAACTGTATTCTTATTTCATCGATACGCTCCTAGAGTTATATATATAACTCTAGGAGCGTATCGCATCGTACCATCGCATTTCGAGTCCGAGCTCTTACCACTACGCCAACCGATGCTTGGCAAACATACTAACATAAATGGGTTTAACGGTGCCAGATCCGCGTTAAAAATTTTATTTTCTAAACGCTTGGCCATCAGAAGTTCCCACTTTGGGTACTTTCATTTCTAGCCAAGCCCTACATATGCTATAAATTTGAGCGAAATCCGTGATGACAAGTAGGCGGCTTCTCAATGTTAGATAGCACTGCATGTTTTTTATATTTTCCAGAACGCAATGCTATACTATGCGGGATCGATAGTGGTTTTCTTGTTGTCCGTGCCATCGGCACACTACGGTCAGAGGCGATGGATCGGCGGTTAACGGAAAATGCTGATTGGTGTCCAGGTTTAAGATCCGTCGCTTGATGGCCTCTTCCAAGAATTTGACAGCTTGGCCGCCTCTCGAGTATAGGGAAGCGTAGCCGACCCCATTGGTTGTATTGAATAATTGTTTACGCAGATCATCGATGCTGATGCTGCTTTCGGTTCAATGAATGCTATGGTCGTGCTCCGTTTTCCACTTATTTTCCAAACGTACGACAGGCGGTAGTTCGCTCATATGGTAAGGCGGGGTGACCAGCCACCCTGTTAGGTGTCGTGGTTTTTGTATCACAACAACAACTACTTCTTTTGCCAGAAACTTGTAATTTTTATCTTTGAAGTGTTGGAGATCGAAAACGAGACCACACCCGCTTATCTTTAGCGTCGACAAACACGAATCACACTCAACTGCTGTAACATTACGTTACAGCGGGCTTGAATTCCAGATTATTCAATTGACCACCCAGGTATTCCATGAGCAGCCTGTCGGCGTGTGTGGTAATGTTCGAATAGGTCGTCGTCTTCTTCGAAGGCTTTGACGAATCTCGCCGGTCGGAAACACATGAATTCATTGTCCTCATGAACGGTGATTCTGTTGCCCCATGTTGCTCGCGCAGTTGTCATGTTGGTGATTTTATAGTCCTTGACGACTACCAATTCGGTAAGTTTTTTTATGGGTAGGGATTCCGTCAATTTGCTCACTCTATTGATACGCGAAAAATCCATCGGGGATCTTGAGTGTTCTTAGTTGACGTGTTAAAAAATTCAAGGTAGATCGTGCGCATATTAACACCTCAATGTCGTCGATGGCTTGCAAGAGTATTTCTATTCGCTTTTTCAAGGCGTAGCGCTTTCTTTGTATAGAAAAAGACCGAATTGTAGATTTGGATGAGTTCGGTTGATGACGAATGACGACTGATTGAGTAGCTAGCGAAACTGAGTCAAAAATGACACTGACGTCACGGGTATACTGTCAGCAGTATAGCACGTCAGCAGTAAACCTAAGAAACTTGAGATCTGAAACGTGTCACCACTCGTAAGATTTCTGTTGAAACGAATGAAATAGGAGTCATATATTGAGTCTGGGAAAAAGTTCATGGCGTTTTTTTAGTAAAATTCAACTGGTTTTGTTATAGTGTGAAAATGAATTTATTTAAACCAAATATGCTCCATTATTATCGACAATGTTTCGCCATTTTTCGGGTAGAGCCATGATGCCATCGGTGAAGAACTTCTGTGGTTTCTGGTTGAAAAACTGAATCAAGTGGTTTTCACAGGCTTCTTTTGAAAGCAGCTTAATTCCATTGAGAGAGTTTTGCAGAGATCGAAATAAGTTATAGTCAGAGGGTGCTATGTCTGGACTATACGGTGGATGCATCAAAACTTCTCAACCAAGCTCTCGCAATTTTTGACGGGTCATCAAAGAAGTGTGTGGTCGGGCGTTATCATGATGGAAGACAACACCTTTCCTATTAATTAAGTCAGGCCGTTCTCTTTCAATTGCTTGGCGTAATCTCTCTAGTTGTCCACAGTAGAGTTGAGAATCAATCGTCTGACCAACTGGAAGTAGCTCATGGTGGACGATTCCCTTCCAGTCCCACCACACACACAGTATCATCTTTTTCGCCATCAATCCTGGCTTCGCGAACGCTTGTGACGGCTCACCATCCCTTGTCCACGATCTTTGACGCTTCCGAGTGTCGTACGTGATCCATTTTTCATCACCTGCTATGACAAGTTTCAGAAATGTCTCGATTTCATTGCGTTTCAGCAGCGCATCGCAGATATTAACTCGGCGTGTCATGTTTTTCGCGCTCAAGTCATGAGGAACCCATACATCAAGCTTCTTTTTCTTGCCAGCTTTGTGTAAATGGTTCAAAACAGTTTTATGGTCAATGAATGCCTAGCTCCTTACCAATAACGACACTGCTGTTATGCTTATCTTGCTGGACATTTTCAAGAATTTCATCAGCTTTTTCAGTGATTAGACGACCAGAGCGTGACTCATCTTTCACATAAAAATTACTGGAACAAAAGCGAGCGAACCACTTCCGCGCAGCAGATTTTTCAAAAGTACCTTCACCGTACACAGCACAATTTTTTTCACAAGTCTGCGCAGGGTTCTTCCTTTTGTCGTAATAATATTGCAAAATATAGCGCAATTTTTCATTACTTTTTTGCATTTTCAAACGCAAACAACTTTCCAACTACTGCACCAATTTTATTGTTCATACACTCAAAGTAACGCTCGAAATATCACCTTTCCAACAAGCGTTTAGTGGTGTCGCTGCGATCTGTGTTTCTTGATTCATTTGCAATTGATGCCATCTATTGGGAAAAACGCCACGAACCTTTTCCCAGACGCAATAAAACATGTACATTTGTTAAAATGTTAATTTTCTTATAATTATCGAGAGTGAAAACAGCAGTGCTGTGTACAATGTAGATGCTTATTTCTATACCCCCTGCCGACACAACTATTCGTGTCGGAAACTACACACTGAGATTTAGATTGCTGCACTTATCAATATACGCAGTGTAATACTCCTCAACTATTTTATCGTTTCGCTACAAATCAGTGAATACCGAAACCAGCAGCCATATAGGGAAAAAACATTGCACAATACTGTCCGCAGCATTGTACATTAGGGCCCTGAAGCTGAGTTGCGTTGCAGCGGAAGAGTCTGCAGTTTTTTCGGAGTTGTGAGAGATGCTGTGGGATGATTGGTGGTAGACCATAACTGTCGACGAACCAGCCGTCTCCATCTCGATCGACGTACATGGCGACCTAGTCGGCCTCGGGTAGTTTGTGTCCATCGGTGTTAACCACAAATGCCGTCGGTTTCGTCCACACTCGTAATATGATCCACTGGATACACTCCCACCGTATGATACTTTATGTTCTGAAGAGATTGCAGAATCTGAAGACTGTTCATGAACCAAGGGCTTCTTTTCTTCTTCTGATAAACCGACACACCGCGATGTAATAGTTCTATATTCCCATAAGGAGGCGATTCGCTCGCTATGGCAGAGTCATACTTTGATCCTGGCGTTTTAATATTTAGCACACCGTGATACATATAACGTGTATCACTTCGTGGTAGGCAGCGGAATGAAAGAGCCCCATCATCATCTTCCAAATTTATAATGAAACACCCGGTGAAGTGCATTAGATTTGTTTCTAGCGCACGTAATGACACATCACCTTTAGACCATTCTATGCCGTGGATATTACCGCTTAGCCACATATTTTGCCTCTACAATGGGTGGCAATTTGTCATACACATAGGGCAGTTTTAAAATCCAATGGTCAAAGTCCTCAGTCTGCGCCGAGACGATGGCTAATTCTATACGTATAAACTGATTATTTTATCCCTCATACCCTGTATATCAATAACGATATTCATGATGAAATCTTTTTTGACCGTCGCGTTTTAAATAATTAACGCAAACAGAAGGCGCTACTCTCTCATCCGCCGCCGAAATCTACGATCACCTGCCTGGATAAGTCAATATCCAACACATTATCGTATTCAGCATACACAATGCAATTAATTGTTGAAGAGATTGGCTTATAATACACTGAATGTGTTCCCTCAATCGTTGCCATGGTCGGTGGTTGTGTAAACAGTTCAAGTTCCGACTTAAGACACTCACACGAGTGTGCGTGTAGGAACGCCATTTTTCCGAGTTCTGGATAAGCAAAAATATCCGTTACTGTTCTTGATTTCTTGTTACGTCTCTTGACGACTGGTTTTGTCGTTCTTCTTTTCACTGTATTTTTCTTGCCCCGCTTCTTTTTAACAACCCCCTTAACGTTTTTATGATTTCACGATTTTCTTTCGTTTTTTCACGCTGGTAAGTCGTGATGCGCTCTCAGCAAGAGAATGCATCAGTTTATGAATTTTACTAGCTTTATAGCCTAAACCCTTCATGAGCGCACTCATTTCTTCTTCAGCCTTACGCTTCAGATTTTCCCCCGACTCGCGCAGGCGCGTTTTGAATGCTTCTCTTGGATGCATTCCAGAATCCATGATATCCGTGGCCATGTTACTACCCGAACGAAGTGCCTCTTTACCGAGAGTCCGCGCACCTTATTTCAAGAGAGGTATTATGATACATTGAAAGAGACCTTCTATGAAACTTCTAATACCGTGACCTCGTTCATTTGGTGAACCTGTGTACACATAGCTGATACCACCTTAACCTATTCGAGCACCACCACTTCCCGTTTGTATATCAAAGTATTCGACATAGTAATTCATTTTAGAGCGGTTCAAGTTGATATGTACGTTTGAACTGTAACGTCACCGTCAGCGTTCCGTACTCGAATTGTATCAGATCGACAAACTCATCCCTTATATCAATGATGTTTGTTTGAAAACTGGCGTGTAATAGAGGAAAATAGCGTGGTGGTAAAAAGCTTCTTACTTTCACAGACCCGTAAGAACGGTTACCAGCGGCAGCGGCTGGTACGACGCGTAGCAGAGGTGTGTGCACATCTTCATTGATATATGGTTCACAGATATCAGTGTAAACGTACATCATATCAGGAGCCCCGTTGGCGAGATTGACAGGTCTCTGAGCAACGTATTCTCTCTGATCTACTTCTACTTCCTCAGCTTGAGTGAATCCCAAAATCTTGTTCAACACGTCGGAGAAGTAGGAGTGTTCCAGGTTTTCACAGATTCGCGTCACTGTCACATATCCGTTGTGGGCGTACTTAAATTTCAGGTGACAGCAGCACATGATATTTCGTTAGTAGTCTCGAGTAATGTGTCTATACTATTGTATACGTCGGGTGATACACAGACACGATCTGCCATAAAATCGATGTTCGTTACGATACCATGTGTTGCAATGTTCGTTATCACGTTAATAAAGTTCCGTTTATCCTCGGAAGGTACATGTAAAATTGTCATGGGTATGTGTATTTCCGCTAAAGAAACAGCCCAGCTACCGTGGAGAGACATACATTGTGGTAAATGAGTTGTATACCGTGTTGTTACATTATCGGGATAATAACTCATACTACTGTTGCTGGGTAAAACAATATAAAACTCGTCTTTCATTTTACCGGCCGTTTCTTAATCTTCTTCGTTTGCACTCTCGATAACTCAGTTTCATAAAATATACCATCGATAACCTCGTCTTGGAGATCACGCAGGATGTATCACGGGGTAGATACTGAATGATACACGATGAATTTAGAATAGCTCGCTGCTCCATCCGGCTTCGTAATATATTGCGAAGGCTGCCTTCGCACTACTGATGCGTCCGTTATCACCCACATTGTATTTAGGAGAGCAAGGCTCTGTTCTCTTGTTGCGCTGCATCCGGTTATTCCGAGCCCTAGCGGCTGTAGCGAACGTCACAGAGGCAGGAACCATTTTTATAACACCGTGCGTAGAATAGTTGTATGCCAAACGATGGTCTGCAGAACGTCAAGGTAACGTTTTTGTCTAGAATACGTGAAATAACGCCACGTTCTTTCTTACAGTATTCTATTGAATCTCTCGACAATAGCTGCTTTTATATTAGGGTTCCTCGCAACACGAAACTGAATGTTCTTTTTCTTCAAGAGCGTCTGGAATGCAGCACCGATGAATTCTTTACTCCTGTCCATCTGTAGGCAAATGGGTAATCAGTTATTACTATTTTTTTTTAGATAAAATTAGGTCAAACGCTTTAGCCACAGGTGCAGCAGTCTTGTCGCGTAAAGGCTGAACCCATGCAAATTTACTCAGAATATTTATGACGACGAGGAGGTAAACATAACTATCATTATAATCCTTAACCGAACGAAGATTTACGAGATCAACCTCCCAAAAGTCATCAATGTTCCGTACGTTATAAAAACGTCGCGAAAAGCGATGTCGCACGGGTCTGTGTTCTGTGTAAGCAGCCTGTGCTTCAAGCCATTGCAGCGCCTTTACCTGGAAAATTTTCTTCTAACACACCTGGCGTAACAATTTAGTAGCACCTGAAAATGATGCTTCATGGGCTGGATTGAAGTAAAAATTTTCTAAGGTTTTCATAGTTATAATTTGAGGTTAACCCAGGTTACACGTCTTTTCGTATTATCATAATCAGTGCCACTCTGTCCGGTGCTACCTGACTGTAGCGCCTGTGATCTGTTCTCACGACCACTGGAAAACAATGACTGACTCATTTTGGGTGCTCCTTCGCTGTCTATACTGCCATCGTCGACCTGCGACTATCGCAATGTTGAGTTAGCTCTTGACTCCACCCAAAAGCCTCATTACCGATGAATTCCCGCGGTAACTGCATCGTTCTCAGAAATCTGGCAAAGGCACTGCGTCCCGCTGGCTTAGGTATTATCCTCGCCATCATGGCGTCATTCACGAGATCAACAATATTTGCATCCTTGATTGGTTTTCCGTTTACCGACATGACTCCAGCAGAATCCCAAGAAAAATTAGCCCGCGGTGCGTCACGCAAACGATGAAGTAGCAGTTTCGCTTTAATGCGAAATTTAGCCGGTATATACTGTCAATTAAGACAGAATCGTTTATGCCATTGCAGGTTTCTTCTTCTTCTTTATCACAACCAGGCTCTATATTTTGTTTATTCTTTATAAGCGCACGATACTGCTGAGCTCTCTCGTTATCGACGAAGTGGAGGTAACGTTGTAATACAGCCAAGTATGCACCCCACTATTCCCTCTTATCCTTGTATGCATTAGAATTCAAAGTTTCATTTATTTCCGTGTCCAATCAAGTCAGCGTAGCATCAATTCCCTGCGTTGGGCGCGCTTCAGACGTTTCTATACTAAAAACTGGCTGCTTATTTTTTTTGCGCGTCCAGCTGCGATAGCTATTCCTTCGGCACGAGTACAATTTTTCTTGTGTGCTCTATTAGCCACGGCCACCATCCAAGCTCGATCGAACAACGGATCGTTTCTTACTCTTCTAACAGCCTTTTTGAGGCTAAACGACGGAGAACGGAAGTGTACCGACGTAATTTTTTTCTTTGATCAGTCTTCAGAGGCACGTTGACGCAAAGAACATTCAAGGCGCACTCACAAATACAGCGGATGAGATCTGGATCTGCTTTACGTAAAACAGCCACGCATTACTCCTTATTGAGATGTTTAAGCGATCGCAATATTGCAATGTGCTTTTTGCAGTGCGGTGAACCACCTCGCGCCATTATGCATGTTGAACTGTCAATCGTCTTTATGTATCACTCCTTTTAAATTCCTTCGTACCATGGGCCTTTGGAGCAGCGCTACCTCTAAGAATGTACCACGCGCACTGAAAAATACAAATATAATGGTTAGCATTTGAATTTGTTTTGCGTGAGTCAGACCCACTTCGTATCGTATTGGCTTGTTGAAAGGCTCTGAATATGGCGATGCATTTATCGTAACGCGAATATCCTTTAGACGCCATTACACGCACTGAACTGCCAATTCGCCTGCAGTGCCGCTGCTTCTTAACTCTCTACGTGGTACGTACATAAAGTGATGATGATCGTCGGAAAAAATTCAGGTGCGAAATCTACAGTTATCAGGAGTCGATTGTTTCAAATCAGCAACAAATAACCATGCGGCTTGGACGTTGCATCGTGATAGGTCTCTTGTAAAAAGCGTGGGTTTTTCGGGTATCCTTGGCGCGCGAGATGTTGAATTTGAACACGAGCACGAGGATTTTTGAAAACTACGATATAGATGGCATTCAGCGAGATATCTCGCTGTCCGTGTCCTTGGTGGAATAAGTGTTGAGTAATAGAGACAACACTCAGGCTGTTATGGTGACTGCCTTTGCTGAAAAGATCCACAACGTTGTTGTTCGATGCTTCACGCATCAAATCGTCGATTATTATGAGTTTTGCACGGGGGTTGTTCGCATAATTGACACTCTGCGGTAGGCCTTCATGAAACTCTGTCGACGTACCATACTCCGCGTATGCCGACTGCTACTCGGAATAATAGAAAATACGTCTCTCCAATGGCTCTCTCTTCATACACGAAATAAACTTTTAAAACTTTTTCATAAAGTATCATACGTTTTACCGCAACCCGGGGGGCCGCAAATAATCGAGGTCCAGGGATGTTTCCACCGCGAGTCCATGTGTTCGAATGAGTAAATTTTCTAGACAAACCTGCAAGATAAAGGGTTCGAACAGTCGAAATATCTATAAAAGCTTTTATTTTACAATAAGAACATAAATAGTTATTTCCTGTAGCTGTATGGGAGCGTACCGTATTTACCGTAACGTCTACGTTTGACGCTTGACGGTCTACACTTCTTTTTTTCTGCATGCGTGACAACATGATAAAACGGCGTACGACGTATAGTGTCGTATTTTAACTCGATATGTTCCACCTTGTCATCACATATATAGGACCGTATTGTGTTGTAATTAATCAATTGACTGTTTGCAAAATTGAGCGTTATACTTTTGACTTTGCAAACTTCGCTTTTGGTACCGTCGGGACCGCGTGTTATGAGTAAATAGAATTTTGGCCCACCGGAAACGAAAGATTTTATATAACACCCTGGAGTCAATTCGTATGTAAGATCTCCTAAAAGCTGACCTGTTGGTGGTTCGTATTGAGCAAGGTTATGCTTCGTCACGTAAAAAACCGAATCGGTGTCAGTGCAACGCACGCCTATCTAGATGCTCTAGATAAATATAAAGTTTTTATCGAGCCTGGACTGTTGTATACGCTGCGATTACAGAATACGCTTCACCTGACGCGATTACGACGTCGCCATGTGTTATGTCACTGACATACAATATCTCATGATTTACAGGTAAGATACCCGTGATTTCGTAGTCGGCATTAGTCAATAATTCCAGGAGCTCTGCGCGTTGAACGATAACCGCTTGTGGCAGATTTTTGCGCTCCCTAACTTCCCCCAAAAAAAGTTTAGACACAGTTTAGCTATTTGGCGCAATCCCGGATTTTTTTTTATATCGCTTCACGACGCAATTTGACACCTTCAGAACGCTCAAAATCAGCGATGTATTGTTCTTGCGCATCTTCGTTGTTCAAATTCTCCGTAGGCCAACCGCTAACTTCTTGTTTAATTTTCAGGAATACATTTATACATTCGATCAAATGGCCGCCAGACCGTCTGTCACGAGTGTATTGCGTTACCTCGTATTGCTAAATTTCTTCTACGCGAATCACTTTGTAACCACATGATACAGCCTTTCGCCACTCATACGACTACCCACGCACCATTGAACATACGCTCTGCAGGATTTTCATGTACAAATTCAGCTTGACTCATACTTTCGGAGCAGCTACGACATAGATCGAATAACAAACGCTCATGCATACGCACCGGTAGCACAGGATGATAGAGATTTCGCGGTGGCAACAACGTACACTTAACAAGACTTTCGACTTTCGTGAGATCATTGTTACCGCGTCCTGTTGACGCCACACACTTATCACCCACGTAAACTCTCGGGTGGTCCACAGGATATTTACCGTACTTGCATATATACGGATATAAAGAACATACATCGACGTATCGTATCTGTTCAGCATCCTTTACATCGGAGAGCGTAACCATGTTTTGTTACGCTGTAACTAAAGCGTGATCCCGTACGAGAGTACGCATCTGCGCATTCGGTTCAAGCATACGATCATACGCGCACTCTCAAATCTCCGTCAGTGTGTAACAGCTATTCCGTATCTTATAAGCTATCGCTATCATTTTCTTGTGATACTCGTTCATAGATACACCGTCACCCTGTAACCGATATCTGTTTAACAGAAAGCAGCGCAGACAGCCATGCCAGTAGAATCCATAGAATTGTAATACATGTGTCGTGTAAGGGGCTTCGTAGTTACCATCTACCGTTAAATTCTGAGTCAAATTGAACCCACGCGATCGACCTGCGTAAATAACGCGGTGTCCTAGGGAATATTCCATCCATACGAGCCACGAAACTGCTTTTCTCGATTTATTATCAGCACACTTGTAGCCCCCCTTTGGGTATGATCCCGATTGCGTCATCTTCGATGTAAATTTTTCCAGAAAATCAGAAAACAGACTGACGCTATCGTCGTGCTCTCGTCGAACAGACAAACACACCCTATGGCTATGCACATAGTATCGTAGTATCATTCTTGCAGTAGACTACAATTTCTTTTTGAAAATCGAACATATAATTTGTGTTTTTCAATTCGCGATACCACGGTTTGAGTATATCGTTGCGTACGGTCCTACATAATACTGATATTTGGGCTCATTGAATAAGTGAAAAAAAATACCTTTCGCTAGAGTATCAGTTAACTCAAAGGATTTAGTTAATTTGCTCAGAGGCATTGTAACATAGTTACAACCATTAGCCTATTTTATTATCTCGAAAGGCTATGAGAGCCTAACATCATATTCAGAAGCGACACGTACAGCGAATGCCAGGCCAACGAACCCGGACCTAGCACAAAAACAAGCTACGTCACGCCTCCGGAATTCGCTCGTTGCCGAAAACAGCAGGTCAGCGACCAGCTAAAGCCAGCTCGGCGGCGAGGTAGAGACGGGGGGGGGGGCTCGACAACGTCGTAGCTCGCATAGTCGTTAGAATTTGGCAAATTTTAAGATCCAAGCCACTGATGACGTAGAGGGGACCAGGTTGGGGGGAATGTCTATAAAAGAGCCTGCGTGGAAAGGAACGCTCTCTTGGTACAAGTTTCCGCCGAACTGACATTTTCTCTTGCACTAGCCTCGGAAATTAACAACGAAGTGTTTAATCTTAAAGAAGTATAAGTTCGAGAATAAAGTAAAATAACCTTTCGGTAAAATCCGTATTTCCGGAGTTAAGCAAAGAAACTGAGACAGTGGTAACAGTGTCTGGGGATTGGAAAATCGGACAGGAGAGCTATTTAAATAAATTAGAAGAAATATAATCAGTCGATAGGTTTAAAGTGATATAGATCTAGAAGTAGGTAGGCTTAAGATTAATAGGATTAAGTGGATAGAATTAGGTATAGGAAATTAAGTGAATAAAATTAAGCAAGTAGTATTTAAGAAAATGAAAGTAGACCGTGTGGTCTTTAAACCAGCTCTATCGACGAAAATTATACGAGCATGTGAGTGGAAGAGGGACAACGAAGAAGTGAGACGAGTGTAACAGAAAGAGGATTATAAACAGAGGTGAGACAGTTTGTCAGGGAGCGTGTTCGATCCGTGTGGCTGTGTATGTGTGTATGGAAGTTACTGGGTCAATACCAACGTATCGACACGTAACAGATATTCGAGCCCGAATATATCGAGAATTTGTGTACGCGCAATACGAAAATAATGTAAAAATAATCGCCGGAATTACCGAATTTCAAGGCATCATACGAGGTTTCAATTGCAAAAAACTGAAGATTGACATTTTTATGAACTTATTTCTTTTGTTAATAAACCCTACTCTCACTCACCTCGAAGTCTAACATTAATTAGTCCTGTGTTCGAGCCCGAATTCCCCACGAAAAACAAAAATAATTGTTGACGATAAAAATTACCGTTACAGCATATCAAAGTAGTGTAGACTGTCAAGAAAGACGAGTTTTCCCATATGCATGGTGATAGTCTTTGTTCCGTTCATTATTGGCGACGGTAACCGGGTCTTTTTTCACCAAAAAGATAGCGTAGAATGAACTGTGCGTCAAAGCTTCCTGCATTATAAGCAATTAAGACTGTACGCGAAAATCCTTTGAAATCCTGCATAGCTAGCTCTACCAGTTGAGCTACTGGATTGTGTTTAAATACAATCTCATGTATACCACAAAACTCGCACGGTTCTACTATAGAGTCGTTATCGCAACAGCTTGTACAGGCCCGTTGAGCTACGCGGAGACTCGGTACGCGTATACCCATGGTACCCACCAGAGCGTTACACTGCTGCGTTTCGAAATCATAGAAGATGAATAGCTTTTTTCTCCAATCTCTGTTCTTTAAAGGAGGCTTCATGAAACATGAATGATTGAGTGGTTTGTCGGATTTACAAGTTTTGCAGTACCCTTCGCCGCATACGTGCTTCCTTTTGTTGTCTAACAGCCACGGAAACAGTCGGTTTGTGCGTCGTTTCGGCGATACTGTGATTCTTGAAGCATGTCTCCCCGAAAAAAATGCGGTTGCACACCACGCATCTGATCGTATCTCGCGAGTTCGGGACGCATGGGAGTATCGCAAAACAACGAGAACATCTTTCTCTTCTGCGTTGATAATCTAATTTACGATAGTGTATCGCACGATGTGCAAATCCTGTACTGCCTATTGCTCAATTTGAGAATCGGCTCGAAATGATTCGAGCGTTCGTAATACAAGATAAACAACGTGTACCGGACCTTTTCTACTGCATTCAAGACGCTCTGCGTACCATTGAAAATGGATTTTTATCACGTCGCGCTAAGTTTAAAAACTCGAAAACGACGATCGCAACATCGTCTCGCGCTAACTAATCCTGGTAATAACCGATTTTATTTACACGACATCCTTTTTTGGTACCTTGACATTTGCACACCGTGTAAGGAGGTCCTGCAATTTTTTTAGTTGATCCGTTAATCTGTCTCACCCGCTGCTATTTGGTAATTATGTAAGTCTCCTGTGCGTATTTCGCCCCGTTCCACATGCACGAGGGCTGCTACCAACGAACGAGGTAAACATAAATGATCGCCATTACAAACCTTCAAGATTCTTTTTGCTACTCCCTCATGTGTAAATCCTTTCCGGCGACCCCTAACCTCGACATATTTTGCAACATACTTTTTAATATTACACACTTCATCGATATTAAGAGATTCTGCTTTTTGAGCAACACTGCTTATAAGCTACTATATGTCTTGAACACGTTATCGCGGGCAGGTGGAAAGGAAAGGCATACGGTACCGTGTGTCAAAGTACTGGCGGTAAACGATATACCTACATAATCTCCGCCCTCACACGAGTTAGTTATATGTGTGAGTAGATCGTTAAATGCCCTTTCGAGCGAGCTTCTTACATTCGTTCCCGGAGGCGGTTCTCGAATACCCAGACGAATAGTCGTCTCGCGAGCACGAAGCTTAATACCCTTAAGATAACGCGCAATGTCCTAAATTATTTCGAGTCTAACGCCTGGTGCTCGTATTCCGCTGTATGTATAAATGTTCCATTTCCTTCCACTCCCTTCTGTTTTCCTGAAGAAGAAGAAGAAGAATAAGAAGAAGAAAGAGTATGAGGGACTATATTTGTTATTGTATTTGTATTTATATAATCAAGCTCACCCGGAATGATCCCTATAAAATGGTTCCAAGATGGACGAGGGTCGATCAATAAATAGTCGGCTTGGTAAAGAAAATCGCGTTTTTTTGGACAAAAATCTTTTTATTTCTCAACATAATCTGCTTTTAGCTCGATACACTTATTCCAACGATTTTCCAATTTTTTGATGCCCTCTGAATAATACGATTTCGGAAGGTCCTCAAAATAGGTCTCTGTTGCGGCGATGAGGTCACCTCTGGAATAAAATCTCTTTCCGCCAAGCCATTTTTTCAGGCTTGGAAACAGAAAGTAGTCGGAGGGGGCCAAACCTGGAGAATACGGTGGATGCGAAAGCAATTCGTATTTAAATTCATGAATTTTGGCCATGGCAACTGGGCACGCGTGAACGCGTGAATTGTCTTGATGGAAGACCACTTTTTCCTTGCCAAATGTGGACGTTTTTTCTTCAATTTGTCATTGAATCGGGTCAGTACGGCTGCATAGTATTCGCCATTAATCGTTTTTTTCGGCGGAAGGTAATCGATGTAGATTATGCCGCGTGCATCCCAAAAAACTGTGCCCATGACCTTACCGGCCGATGGCACCTTCTTCGGAGCACGTTCGGTCGGTGAAGTCCATTGTTTCGATTATTCCTTTGTCTCTGGTGTATAGTGATGGATCCATGTTTCGTCCACGGTTACGTAACGACGCAAAAACTCAACAGGATCACGCATATAGATCGCCAAGCACGCCTTTGAATCAGCTACACATTCTCTATTATGGTCGACAGTGAGCAAACGCGGCACCCATCTTGCGGATAACTTTTTCATACCCAACTGATCACTCAGGAATGAAATCACTGAGCCATATAATATGCCTGTGGCCTCAGCAATCTCACGCACTTTTAGTCTCCGATCATTTAACATCATATCGTGGAGTTTTTCAATTGTTTCTGGTATGACGACCTCATTTGGACGACCTGGATGTTCATCGTCAACAATGCTCGTACGATCGCGTTTAAATTCAGCTGTCCAATGTTTAATGGTTGATAACGAAGGTGCAAGGTCCATATAAACTTCGTCTAGCTCCGCTTTGATTTCATTGATCGTTTTCTTTTTTAAAAACATAAATCGAATCACTGCACGATACTCAATTTTTCCATTTTTGTAAAAACACAAAAGTTGTTTCTTTCGATGGCTGTTAAACGCAAACTAAACATCGCAGCGAGCTGAAACTTTAACAACAGTCATGTAAAGGATGGCACTACTAAACGTCGCTATTGATTTCTTTCCTCGACCTACAGATGGCGCAAGGCTGACTATTTATTGATTGACCCTCGTACAATGATAATGTTCACATAAATGACAATATATATCTCTCAGTGTCGGTAACGTGCTGATGGTAATGTGAGGTGATGTGGGTACCGTGGTGAACAAGGAAGAGTAGAGATACGAGCAGGATGGAGCAAAGGTGTACACATAATTGGAAAAATCAATAAAATGATGTACTCACCACCCCAGCTATTGTCGGCATCTACCCTTCTTCCGCGGCGATTTTAAACTTCTATCTCTTGAATATACTCACACACACACACGCGCTCGCGCGCACGCACACAGCGCACCTTGTCTTTAATTTCTTGTGTAGGATGCCAAAGTCAGACTATTTGCTCGAGATGCTGCTAGAGAGTAACACGGGAATACAGATAACAACCTGATGTGAATCATACCTAGGTGTCCAACACTTTGAATGCAAGCCGTTTTCGAGCATGTGTAGCCCTGCGCTGTGCTCATCGTCAAAAGCTTGCTCTGCAGTGTGACGTAGTCACAGACAACCTAGAAATAATTGAATACTAAAACACAAATTAACATAGAATAAGAGATAAAATACTTTATTGAAAAATATGATAAAGATAAAAATTAGGCTCCATAGGAGAAGCTACTTCTGAATATAACAAGTTGTGGTCACATCACAACATAAATCAGTGATTACTCGCGATTTGGAGGTTCTATCAACACGAAAAGACACACAAACTGTCCACGGAGATGGAACAACACTTCGGACAGAAAATAACGTGGAAATATAAATATTTCCATATTTCCGAAAGCGCGGTGACGCGAGCAGACTCAGCGTCCATCCTCCGTATCCGTCGGCGCTACCAAGGTCGTGATGTGCTCGAGCGCTTCTTGAAAGAATTCCTTGGAACTGATGATCTCATACGCTGTTGCACGAGGCGTTTCACTGACAACTGTCTTTGAATAGACATACGATACCACCTCGTTTATACACTGCTGAATTGTTTCACTTTCGCTCTCTAGAGCCTGCATATGAATATCAATTCTTCAACTTATTTCGACGAGCATAGCAAATGTCGGCCGCTGCAGAACAATGTTTGGAGAGTATTTTCGGAAGCGTTTCCGTTTCGATTCTCCAGATTCCTCTTGATTCTCGTATTCCTCATTAGCACTACTGCTTATTTTACCAACGGAGACAGCTCTGTGCTGGTAACACGAGGTTGAAAGTGTGTAATGCGCTGTGTGCTCTATGCGAGTATTACAAATTTTCTCATCATCAGCCCCATGAGCTTCGAAATATCGTTGTACGCGAGAAAAATCACTATTAAACACTCGCCACTCGTCCGCACTGAGTGTAATTCCTGTAAAAGTATTCGACAATATTTTCACGACTGGTAAAAGACACGCATCGTTCTCGAGCCCGGCGACGATTATTTTACCGAATGATTTATTTAAACCGCACATAATGGGGTTCGCTATGTATGGCGATATCGTGTGACACGTAGCACAGTTATTTACCATTTGTATTGCTTTCTTGTAGACTGTAACTTTTTGAATCAATCGTCGGCGGTGTTCATACTCCGTTTTATACAGATTACCCCCACCGTCCAATTGCATCGCCTCTTACTTTGATACTGTAACTCATACGACTGAAAATGGCTCACCAATATCCTTTGATATTTGTCGCATTATCCTTAACAGCCTAGTAACAGCAGCAGCAAATATATCCCAAATCACTTGCATATTCTCGCGCACGTATGTGCATACTCACACCTTGACATACAGATAAGATGTGTCATGGAAACTAAATAATATTCGTCGACGAAATTTCATGATTTTCCTCATGGCCGAGTGCCTTGAAATTAGATGAAAACAATATGACATTCATCAGTGAAACTCGTTAACTTAATACATGACGGGGTCTTACATCTTCATCACCATCGCTAAATATTTTCATGGATCTTGCTTTTGTAAAGTGATTGTGTGCGGCCATCTTCTTGGATACTCGTATTCATTGCATCGCTGCAGTATATGCAGAGAGAGAAAGAGAGATAGAGCGTATTAAAGGAATATATATAAGCGTGCCGGCTTGAAAAATCACTAGTTAATGGTCTGATTTGCGGTGGTTACTACTACTACGTTAACAGAACAATCATGGTCAGAGTGGTTAAGCGCTCATTGATAAGAAAATTGATCGAGTTTATATTGAAGGCCGTAGGCCGTCGTTGAGTTAGCGATGGGGCAGACGAAATTTACAGATCACACTATAGGAACGTCCAACGCAAACGATTGTTCGTAAGATTCGCGGTATTCTGTGCGAGTGTCATCAACGCGATTTAGTAGACGCGTATAATATTGGATTGTTTGATAATCAAATAATTATTGATTCAGTGGTGCGTGTTATTCGTTGAAGAGGTTGGCTGAATGAGCCTGCTCTGCAACCCATACTCAACGAAAGACGTAAGTAATATACTGCGTTATTTACTTTTATTTTATTTACTTTATTTCACAAAATTTTTGTATGGTTCGACGGTATGAAGAAGAAGAAATGAGATCCGATACCTATGATTTAAATGAGGAGGATAGAACCGATTCAGATGATCATAGCAGGGATAACGATGGCAACAGCACCGCAGGGAATCGTTGGATAAATTTTACTCAGCCGTTCTGCGGGTAAAACCAACAAGCGATCTTTTCATGGTCGGTCCTGCGAGAGAACCAAATGGAGCCGTCGCAGGTCCATCGCGACAATACAGTTTAAGCGATGATACCAATAGCAATACAGACGACGAAGCAGAAGAAGAACAGTCGGAGGAGGAGGACGATGTGAATGACGAGGAGGAGGAGGAGCAAAAGGAAGAACAAAATAATAAAAAATACGGGGAAAATACGGGGTTATTATTAACAGTAAAAATGAAAAAACAGTACGAGTCAGACCCAAACGTTTTTCGCTATGCACGATTCACTGTGCCGAGACCGCCGACAATCGAGTTGGTTTACGAAATACGTCGGCGGTTCCCGGGTGCAGTCGAGGGATTCGAGGACTAGAAGCAAATATAAGTTCGTAATTCTTACGTTACACAATTTATATACATAGTATATAGCTAGCGTCAATTTTACGCATAAGTAATAGCGATAATTTGTGTCTACAAAGATTCCTTGTCACAGCTCAAACGCATGCCGAACGCGGTCAAATTCCTACGGACGAGCTACACAGACGATGGTGTCAAATTTGGAACGGGCTTCGAGGAGCGCAATATACAGCAGCAATAGAGTTCACGCGTAACCGGGGTAACGACATCGTCTAGAGGGCGTGGTGTGCGCGAGATTCAACTCTTTCAGCAATACTTGGTTCACGAGGGTATAGCAATCGTTGCTTATGAATTTCTCACCTTCGGAAAACGCGTCCCAGCTCTGTACGATGGGCGAAAATCTGTACTCTTAGTAATAGCTAAAATTAATCATACGCTCTTTATTCTCTATTAGGTTCTCATCACTATCAGCGAATAATAAATCTCGCTAGTGCGCTAGGTAGTCTGCACACAGTGTAATTCCAAGTATAATCGAGTACTCGAGCATCGCTGTAGTTATCAATGTGCTCGGTGTAAATCCACTCATTGCAACGGTAATAGAGACTCTCAGTCTGAGTATTGCACAGACTGTAATCGTTCGTTCTTTGGTGCTTTTTGCTTCGCTCATCACAAGGGTGAGGGTTCTGCGGCCATTACGTCTCGTAAATTTAGACGGTACAGCGTCTGTAAAGCATTGAAAATCTGTAAAGGCTGCTCACCTATGATTAGTATGATTAAAACCACACATTAAAAGATGCGTGTATGTGGTATATCGTTTTATATTACATGCAGGCAAACTCGACCGACTACGCATGCGTGTTTTATAGCACCTCTTAATAAACCAGAGGCGCCAAAGGAAAAGAAAAAAGACAAGCCTTCGACGAGATTTTTCTTTTATCATTTTGAGACGCAGCAACACGAACAATTGCACGATGATAAATCGACATGTATTCACGAGCCGAATTTATGTGTTTCACAATGCGTATGTATGACCAGTCTGGATATCACAGATATAGAGATCGATTGTGCTGACTGTGGTAAACGTGAATTCGTGTTTATCAATGATCGTGTTGGGGAGCTCGTGAAATTGGCATTGTCGCTAAAATTTAAAAAGACCATCTGTATTGTTCATAATGCAAGAGGTTTCGCTCGGTAGTTTATTCTACGGTATATCATCAAAGTGCAAATAATACAGCTGCCCTCTCTGATTATAAATGGTACGAACATTGTATCGATGAAAATTGACGATGTCGTTTTTCTCGATATTCCAAACTATTTATCCGTGGCTCTTAGCGCTTTACTTAAGGCCTTCGGTTTCGCGGATGATGTGGCAAAAGGTACATTTTCGCATTTATTCAACACACCGGAATATCGGAATTACACAGGTCCTCTGCCTGCTCTGCATTTTTACTCGCCCGACACTATGTTCTCAGCGGATCGCGAGCGATTTTTAATATGGTATGATTAAGAATCGAATCGCGTCGATTATAAATTTGATTTTGCAACGGAATGTGTGCAATATTGCCGTACAGATGTTACGGTTTTAAGACGCGCGTCTCTAGCTTTTCGACTGATACTTATACGTTGCGGAAACGTGTGCTCCTTTACAGAAGCATGCACAATAGCATCAGCATGTATGAGAGTATTACGAAAAAAAATTCTACAGAAGGATCGCATTGCGGTGTTACCACCAGGGGGGTACTGCTGGGGCGATAGGCAGTCACGCAAGGCCGTCGTATGGCTCGAGCGTGAGCGCAACTGCGTTATCGCGCAGGGGCAGGGATCCATCACGTTCTTGAATTTCACGGCTGCTTTGGCATGGATGTCCGCGATGTTATCGCGTGAATATAGATGCTTGAACGAAATTCGGTGATACAATGGATGACCGATACGAGCGTACCGTTCTTAACATATTTCCGGGCGAATCAGATCGAAAGGATCTCTAACCGAAATATGGGAATACGATTTTGACAGATTACTCGTTAATAACGAGGAAATGTCGTTATACGTGAAAAACCACGCCATGGTCAAGCAGGCGCCTCTCGAACCACGCGACGCATTCTTGGGCGAACGGAACATTTTGTAAGTTTGTACGACGTCGCGAATGGGGCGCAGATACGCTATGTGAATGTGTGCTCGCTGTATCCATGGGTGTGTAAGAATGAAAAATATCCCGTTGGATATCCGGAATTGTACCTAGATGACGAGTGTTGAGAACTCGTGGGACTTGAAAACGATCTAAGTGTCGTCGAGGGTCTCGTGAAGTGCACCGTAGTAGCACCGCACGATTTGTACGAGGTCTGTTCAAAAAGTATCGCGAATTTTGAATTTCCGCGGGCTACGTATATTCGATTTTCGATTTTTTTGTAGCGTTAGGTTGGTACTCATGTCCCTCACTTATGCTGACAAAGTCGGCCATTTCGAATGTTTAGTTATTTGTTGACAGCTATTTTGGTTGGACGTATTTGGCTTGTCTTCGATTTTTGCCTATTCCAAAAAATGGATCAAAGAATCTATCAAATTTTGTGTGAAAAACAAAATTAAGTACGTGGACGCATTTCGAATGTTGACTGTGGCATATGGTGAAGCTACCTTGGACCAAAGCAACGTTTATCTGTGGTACAAAATATTCTCAGAGGGCCGAGAAGATGCGAACAACGAAAAGCTTGCCGGACGCCCGAGCACATTAACAACAGACGAAAACATTGATGAAGTGAAGAAAATAATATTGGCCAATCGTCGAATCACCGTTAGAGAAGTTGCTGAGGACCTAAACATATCGATTGGCTCGTGGTATTCGATTTTTACCAATGATTTGGGCATGAGACGGGTCGCCGCAAAATTCGTGCCAAAATTGCTCCATTTCGAACAAAAACAGTGTCGCGTTAACATTGCTAAGGAGTTGTTGGACTCGGTCCGCGACGACCCAAATTTGCTCCAGAGGGTCATCACTGGTGGCGAATCATGGGTTTATGGTTATGAGGTGGAAACCAAAGCTCAATCGTGGCAATGGAAGCTGCCGCATGAGCCAAGACCGAAAAAAGCGCGCCAAGTTCGGTCGAATGTAAAGGTTTTGCTCACGGTTTTCTTCGATTGCAGGGGCGTGGTGCATCATGAGTTCTTGCCACAGGGTCGTACAGTCAATAAGGAATATTACCTGCAAGTTATGCGCAATTTGCGCGAAGCAATTCGCCAGAAACGCCCGGATTTGTGGAAGAACAAAAATTGGCTTTTGCACCATGATAACGCCCCTGCTCACACACCGTTGCTTGTGCGCGAATTTTTGGCCAAAAAAAACACTCTCATGATGCTGCAGCCACCGTATTCCCCAGACCTGGCTCCCTGTGACTTTTTCCTGTTCCCAAAACTGAAGAGGCCCATGAAAGGACGACGCTACGCCACGATTGAAGCGATAAAGACGGCATCGAAGGAGGAACTGAACAAGATCACAAAAAATGATTTTTTAAGTGCTTCGAGGATTGGGAAAAACGTTGGCATAAATGTATTATATCCGAGGGGAATTACTTTGAAGGGGACAAAATAGATATTAATGAATAAATAAATACTTTTTGAAAAAACACAAAATTCGCGATACTTTTTGAACAGACCTAGTATATACCCGTACTGCCTGTTCGCATGCATGGGAAACTACTGTTTCCCCTGTGTAGAACGTGCTCTACAGACATGGACACATCCACGGGCTGCACACACGATGACACGACTGAGCGAGCGTTTGACGGCACATGGATCGTGGACGAGCTAAGAAAAGCTGTGCGCTTGGCTATAAGGTGACGCGTATCGATGAAATTTGGCAATACGTTGTTACGCAGTATGACTCGACAACGCGACAAGGCGGTCATTTTGACAAGTACATCGATACATTCCTAAAAATAAAACAGGAGGCGAGTGGACCGCCAGCCGAGTGTAATAATAATATAATAATAATTTCATACGTTGAACGAGGAGTCTGAGGGTGTATATATCGAACGAAGTGCTTTGCAGTCAAATCTGGGTTTGCGTTCGCTCGCAAAATTGACGTTTAAATAATTCTGAGGAAAGTTTTGTCAAGGCGAGAATCTCCCAAAAACCGTTATCGTTTTACACGCGCTTGGAGCTAATGAATTCACTAACGAGTCCGGAGATTGAGGTGACGGGAATGCTACCGGTTAATCACAAGATCATGTATGTGAACTATGTTAGCAACCGCGATGCTATCCAACCATCCCCGACATCAAACGTCATGATTGCAGTATACATGACAGCACAGGCTCGCCTAAAACTATACAGTTATCTTGAGGGGCTCGGGCGGCGAATATTGTACTGCGATACGGACTCCTGTATTTACGTGAGTCGCCCCGCTAGCAACGAGTATGAGCCGCCAATCGGTCAATTTCTGGGAGATCCCACGTATGAATTAAGCGAATACGGGCCAGGTAGTTATATAAGTTCGTTCGATTCGGGAGGACCAAAATTTTACGCATACCTTGTTCGTAAACCCGACGGTACGATTATTAAAAAATGTAAAGTAAAGGGTATCACGCTAAGCTTTGCGAACAGCTGTCACGTAAACTATGACGCATTACGATCCTTCGTGACAGGAGCTAGGAGCGTACCTATTATTTTTTAATTCGACGCTATTCGACGCACGGAATTTCATCAGGTAGGAACGTGTAAAGAAACGAAATCATGTGAACCTGTTAACACGGAGCGAAAGCGGCAGGGGAAGTACTCTACTGTACCGTATAGCTATTGTAAAATACGCTAATTAGTATAACACAAAAATTATATAGTTTTACCGTTGAATTCGTTATTTAAAAATAATCTTTTTGTCTAATTTCATGTATCGTATTTACTGTGTACAATCCGTTAAAAAAAAGAAATATTAATTTATCATGTATAAAATCGTTGTCTGCTCGTTCTTTTTATGCTGCTATTCGTGGCAGTAGCTGCTATCTCTTTACCGGTTCCCGTTTGTTCTGACTTTGTCATCGTTGATTCTTTTTGTCCCGTCCCTCTTATCGAGTGTTTCCTTTTGTTCTGACTTTCTCGTGCTACCTCCGTAGATATAATATTGCTGTTTAGAATTACATGATACGAAAATTTTGCTCATAGAGCTATATGCATAAGGAAATTAAAATATTGCTTTATTTGTAAGAAATAAAAAACTATCGTTATTTAATTTACATACGGTGTAAACATAAGCTTATACCGCGGGCACGCGCCTCATTAGCTAGTACAGGCGCGCCGCTCCTTATCAGCTCGTCCAGCCTGCGAAAATAGCTGATGCCGTAGGGTCGCCGCCGCAGTATAAGCTTATTAAGAGTTAGCTGATTGGTTTTGGTAGCCACTCATCGATATGGATAAACGTTGGAAACATCCATGGACAGCCGTGATAAGCGGTCCTACGGACTGTGGTCAAACATATTTGGTCAAAAAATTCTTTAAATACATGCTCGAAATGACGGATATTCTGTTCGGGCGTGTACTTTTTTATTACTTACGTTAGTGGTCATTATGCAGTTTCACCCCTGCAAATGAATTTTTTTCTTCAACTTCACGTGGAATTTTTATTGTCTTCAATGAGTATTTTGGTTTTTGTTTCATTAAAATCGGTTGACGCCTTCTGGGTGAAACTGCATAATCACCCCTCGACATGCCTAACTTTGAAGGGCGATTTCACCCCTTAGAAATGTTTTTCCGCCGATAAAAAAGACGTATGCTTTAGTTTTCGATGCTCTACAACATACGTGAGTTTCATCAAAATCGGAGGGGGACACCAAAGTATCCTTCCTTGTTAGAGTGGCAGTCCGGGTATTCAGAGTACGGTCATAAAATCGAATTTGGCGAGGGTTCACCGCAAGCTGCAGGCTACTCGAATGAAACAAGGACTAAAATTGTGGTCATTAACGATCTAATGCGCGAGACATCGAACAATACCGTGGTCGATCTTTTCACCAAGGGTAGCCATCATAAAATCTTAGTGTTATCTTCATCACGCAAAATCTCTTCCATCAGGGTCATGGGCAGCACAATATCTCCTTGAACGCTAATTATATCGTTGTCTTAAAAAATTCGCGAGATCGCGCACAAATTCAACATCTAGTACGCCAGGTATGTCCCGAGAATCCGATATTTTTACAGGAGGCATATTTCGATGCAACAGCTGCACCGCACCGCTATCTATTATTCGACTTGAAACAATCGACGCCTGATAATTGTCGACTTTGCGCCTGTATATTTTGCGATGACCAATAGCATTACATTAACGCGTCTCAAAAAGCAATAAAGGTTTGTTTGAGAATGTTTAAGCATTCTGCTACGCGTTGCTGGGCTGCGCACTGCAGGCTAGCGTGGGCAACTGCTTGCTGTTACTACTTAGCGGCAGCACCTCTCAGGAGCAGTAAACTCGCACTAGGTCAGCGTGCCAAGCAACAGGTCGCTGTGCGCATGCGCTCAACGACTGCTTGACGAGACAACGGCTGCTTTGTTTAACGTAGCCATCTTGCGTTTTGCTCTTGATCGTTTTTCATCGCCACGGTGATTCGTGCGTGCTCAACTTAGTTCTGTGCATCTTAATAATTCTCAACGTTCAAATCTGCCGTCCTACAGTGTCTACAAAACTCATCCATCATATCAGCATTGATATGTTGACGTCGGCCTACCAGTACATCAACATATTGGCTCATTGTGTCGCGCACCCGGCTTCAGCTTCACCACGATGCCCAATCGTGACAGCACATCTCATCAATTACACCGATTAATATAATCGTGTGTGGTAAAAAGCTTACCTCATTTATTAACTCTTTTAATACGCTTATTTTGATACCTTGTTTTCTACATTTTCCTTGTTTCATTTATGTAATTTCAAATGTCCACGGCATTTTGACAGGTGCAGCAATAAATGCTGCTGTAAGCCCCATCTGTGTACTGACTATTAATTCAACTGCTAGAATTTTACAGTCCATCCCAAAATCTGAATTCTCGAACAAGGTTCGTGATGCGACGCGCGATGTACCAGTAATGCGCTTCTAATGGCCTTGCACGGACCTCTCGATAAAAAGCAAATAATTATATTGCAGGCGCTGTTTTATCTCACGCAAGAGAAATGACGTGCAATTTTGCGCAAAGCAGATGTAGCGCTCGTACGGTGTATGTGCGAGTGTGCTCTAAACGTTTTACAGGGAAACGTGAGTCTCAACAACGTGTGAAAGACTCATCTTCGGAGTCACGCGACAATTCTTCGATGACTAGCCGTCAAAAGGGGAAATTGGAGTGGTAAGAGGAAGATCATCGTCGAGCACTGTTGCGGATTTCGCAAGTTGCTTTTTGTGCCTGTCCTGGTCTACACGAGCCATGGAATATGCCAGAAAGATGGTATTTATTCCTCATGATAACATACATCGTCTCGCGGGTCTCGCCACTACGACTACTACTACTACTCCTACTACTACTACTACTTCTACTACTACGGACCCGTCGCCCTCCGTACTGACTACCGGTATACCATTATCGCGCTTCGACTCTGAGCTGAGTGAAATTCTAAACTCTCACTCGTACAAGAGCGAGAGAAAGAAATGGACAGCGTATTAACAGGATCTACAGCGTTATCTTTACTTGGTCGAGTACGATAATACCGTAACGAATATTTCGTCAAAACGAAAAATAGCAATACTCGATAGCAGCAAGAATAAAATCGACGACGTTTTAATGAACAAAGTTAAATCTCGACTCAATGACCTACTTATTATCGATAGCGTACCAAAAAAATTTTTATCTAAAGGAATATCGTTGCTTCGCAATTTGCATCGCAACGCAGTCGGTAAAAAATGACATGGGACCGTAACGGTGTTGTTTCCATAAACGGCATAACAATTTCAAATGCCAATATCATTGATCCTGTTAATAATACTATGCGAGCTAGAAAAAGCGAAAAATCTGTCGGTCAATCTCTGTTGGATAATCAGCTGGCGCACGGCGATCGATATTCGCGGTGCGTCGACCTGTTGCTGCTGGGTATCGTGCTGCGCTCGGCTATGCCGGAGATAGCCGAGGCAGTGCCTCGCAAGCAGTCTGCATGAAGCGAGAGGCTATCTCTCTCGCTTGACTTCAGCATCGCTCACCGGCTATCTTACTCATTTGACTTCAGCGCACAACGACGCTTTTGTAAAGCGCAGCTATATAGAAAAATTAGACACTTACGCGAAAATCCGCTAGAACAGCGCACGCATTTCTGCATTGCTCGGACAATTTTCACTGCCTTCACCGGATCAACTCAGGTTTTCGTGCACACAATGACTCAAAAATCAGGTACGAGTACACCGTTATAATTTATCGTATTTCAATGAAGGTGATGAGTGGAAAACTCATCGGTGCGTCCTCATAAAGGTTTCACACTGTGGCGTGTTCTGCAGCGCGGGTTGTACCACGTTTTCACATTACCTGTTGCTCACTTAATTAATACAATTGCGTGTGTTTCTATTACTTCACTATACTTTCCCCCAACTAAGCTTGCTGGGAAAGTACTGTGAATTGATTCCATTCATTTGTGCATCCTCAAGCACACTTTGCCGTGCTCTGCAGTGTTGACTGCATCACGGTCTGTCACATCAAATTTCCAGCACTCAAGCAATATATTTGCAAGTGCTCTTACTCATTCTCTGTAAATTCTTTTATATAAATCTACTGAGTATTTACTGGGAATAAGTGACATATTCTACGCTCTCACACCGTCTTCTCATTCCGTGGCGTGCTCTGCAGCGCTGGCTGCACCACGTACACTACACTCAATACAAGACAGCACACAATTAATGTAATTGTGTGCTGCTCAAAATAGTTACCAAAATTCACTTTCTATTTTTCTTTGTATATACTTTTACATCTATTATTTTGCCTTTTCGACATATTTTGTAACTGTAGAGCGGATGGTACAATAAAACCACTTTCTCTATTAAACATCTTTCAGTCTGGTTTCTTTTTTCCTGTCGTGAGTGAAAACTCATAATTTTCAATATATTTCAGATTCGTTCAACCACCACAGGAAGGAATTCTCAACAATCTCACTTTGCCAAACTCCTGCGAACGATACAGATGGCACGTGAATTTATCGGCGATCCTGGCTTACTACACGAGCCTACACCTACATCATCCTCGATACCCCAGCGGCGACTTATTTTACTATGCGCTAGTGATAGTAGCAGCAGCAGCAACAGTTAAAACAACAAGGCCGAGACCGCACACTCAAACAGAGATTTAATGCTCACGGCGGACAACGATATTGAGGGACAGGAGGGGGAGGAGGAAGAGAACGAACAATTGCAAAACATCGCACAAGTAGAGAGCCAATGACACCCCAGTAAATATCGGTCCCCCACATAGTTGGAAAAGAAAAAGAAAAAGGATCCATCTAACTGGTCATCGTTAGAATTATGAAAATTCTTCAAAAAGTCTATTATGACACCGCCCATCCTGCATCCTATTCTGGAGCAAAAAAGTTGGCCCAGGTGGATCGGAGAGTGACGCAAAAAAATGATTTACCATGGCTCGAGACACAGGATTTATATATTAGGTCCGCAACTAAGTTCCCGCTGTTTTTCAAGAGATGACTCCAAACCAAGCTTAGACATATGGTAAACAAACCGCTTTGACACATTAGTGATTTTGTTTTTGCGTCATATACTTTTGGTTGTGTGAAAATGTCTGATTTTGTGCCAAATAATCGTCATTTGCGGGAAGTGTTGCTTTTCTTCTTTCATTCGAAGAAAACGACGGCTGAAGCGCATCGAGAACTCCAAAAAGTTTACGGAGATGCTGCTTTAAGTGAAACAACATGCCGTGATTGGTTCCGTCGCTTCAAAGACGGTGATTTTGGTGTTGACGACCGTTCGCGTGAAGGAAGGCCAAAAACCTTCGAAGACGCTGAATTGGAGGCATTGCTCGATGAGGATCCGTGCCAAACGCAAAAAGAGCTTGCTTCAGCATTAGGAGTTACCCGCCAAGCCATTTCCAAGCGATTGCATGCGTTGGGAATGATTCAAAAACAAGGAACTTGGGTTCCTTATGATTTGAAGCCAAGAGACGTTGAGCGTCGTTTTTTCGCCTGTGAACAACTGCTCCAGCGGCAAAAAGAAGGGTTTTCTTTATCGTATCGTTACGGGTGATGAAAAATGGATTCATTACGGCAACCCAAAGAGAACAAAATCATGGGGACTGCCCGGTCATGCTTCTACGTCGTCGGCTCGGCCGAATATTCACGCTGCGAAGATTTTGCTGTATATTTGGTGGTACCAGGGCGGTGTTATTTATTATGAGCTGTTGAAACCGAATGAAACCATCACTGGGGAACGGTATCGAACTCAATTGATGCAATTGAGCCGAGCACTGCGCGAAAAGCGACCACAATACGAGCAGAGGCACGAAAAAGTGATTTTACATCATGACAACGCTCGGCCTCACGTTGCCAAACCCGTTAAAACCTACTTAGAAACGCTCAAATGGGAAGTCCTGCCCCACCCGCCATATTCCCCAGATATTGCGCCGTCCGATTATTAGTTGTTCCGTTCGATGGCACATGGTCTGGCTAATCAGCAGTTCAGCTCATATGAAGACATCTCAAAATGGCTTGATTCGTGGATAGCCTCAAAAGACGAACACTTCTACCGTGACGGTATTCGAGCTCTACCAGAAAGATGGGAAAAAGTTGTCGCTAGCGATGGGCAATATTTTGAATGATTCATTTGTAAACATTTTTTCACAATAAAGTTGCATTTTCATAAAAAAAAAATAGCGGGAACTTAGTTGCGCACCTAATAACATGCATCGTCTCGTCCGACGACTATTTCCGCGTCGTACGTACAACGTGAGTAATGTAGACGATCTATGGAAGGCTGATTTAGCTAATCTTCGCTCGATAGCTACGTACAACGATGGGTACGCATATCTGCTTGTTGTTATCGACGTATTGAGCAAATACGCGTGGGTCGAGGCTTTGCGTGACAAAACGAGCGCAAACGTGGCCTGCGGTCTCACACGCATACTCGCACGCAGTAACAATCGTCGCCCGCAGCAATTGCAAATTGATCGAGGCAAAGAATTTATCGGCACTCTATTTCAGCAACTTCTCAAGAAAAAGAATATCGATTTTCGCGCTGCTCGCAACCCCGATATAAAAGGCTCGATTGCCGAACGCTTTAATCGCACAATAAAAGAGCGAATATGGCGTTAGTTTACATACACGCGAAATAAGCGTTACATCGATGTTTTACAAAAAATGTTATGTGCGTATAAACACACTAGACACACCAGAACGCGTATTCCTCCGAGCGATGTGACTCTAGAAAATGCCTCTAAAGCCCGAGAAAATTTAGCACTGCGTTACGAGCGTAACGCGAGAAAAACTAAAAAGCCTAAATACAGTGTCGGGTGACTTGGTACGTATCAGTACAGCTAAAGCAGCATTCGTGAAAGGATATGAGCGTGGTTGGAGTAACGAGTTATTCAAGATTCAACGAATATCAGTGAATCGAGAATCATTCGTATATATTTTACACGATCTGAATAACGAGACTATTGACGGTATTTTCTACGAGGCAGAATTATCGCGAGTACGAGTGCCTCCGTCACCTGAGAAGGTGAAAGGGAAGAAGAGGACAAAGAGGAAGAACGCTCCTAATCACCGTCCCTGATAAATATGAGCTCCAAGGATAGTTCTTTCTTTGTCGTACTAGTGAGCAACAATACTGCATAATAGCAGTATTTTCCGGATAATACGACGACAAAATTTATTACATAACTACCGCATTAGGTACGTTTGCACGGAGAATGGTCTGTTCCTTTTATGGAAGTTGCCTATCCGATGACTCTTTTACATGTTCCTACTGCAGGCAAACTCGTATTTTTTGAGGATGGTGATTATGATTTATCGAGTTTAAATTTCTCACACGGAGACGCGTAGATAGAGACCAAGTTCGATCTGATCTATATCGCGCTATAGACGCTCTTTTGGAAAGTATAAATAAGTTACCTCACGTGGCCGGTCATCTGCGCTTTAAATCGCTTCCGAGCGGGCGGGTCGAAGTGGCGCGCGTTGTGACGGAGTTACTTGTAATAGGAAAGGAATTAAACAACTAAATTAAAAGAAAAACATTTTGTTAAAAATTTCATTTATTTCATAAAATAAAAAGAAAAAGACTCCAATACAGAAATAGAATAACAAGAAAACCCAGGGCTTTTAAGAATTAGAGATGCGGTGAGTCCGAAGATACGTCACATCTCCGTAATGTTCCCTCACTGCCAAAAAACAGAGGGCCAGCGACCAGCTGACCTCGCTCGAGCAGTGAGGGGAACGGCAGGGCACGGTGGCGGGGAATCTGGAACAGACCAAAATCACATAAGATATTGTAATGAGAGGAGTTAGAATAAGAGAGTGGGAAAGGAGTGTGGAGGATATATAAGGGGACTGCGAAAAGAGAGAGCTCTTTTCTCCGGTCAAACTGTCTACCGAGAAAGAACTCTCTTGTGCGCAACAGTAAAACTTTGAGATATCTGGAATTTTATTGTACATGAAGCCTTTTCTTCATAAAGATTTTTTACATAAAAAAAGTGTGAGTTAGCCCATTAATATTTTGGAAATTTTATAAAGAAAGAGAAAGGCAGTTGAAGTGAGTGGAGAGACGAAAAATTAATAGTAGAATAAAACAGAATCGGGCCGTAGAGAGTAAGAAAATAATTCTGAAAAACTAATCAGAGAACAGAAAGTAGGAATCATTAAACCGTAGGAATAGAGTTAGCCTAAGAGTGTTAAAAAAAATATTACAAGGAAAATTTAGTAGAATAATTAGGAATAAGTAGGATAATAGTATGTAAGAGAGATGGTTAGCGCAACCAAGAGGGTTCTCGACAGAATCTGGTGAAAGAAAATAGTAGTGGAACGCAGAAAAAGAAGGAATAGAAATCTACAACATCCAAGAAAATCATAACACAAATTAAAGGTACAGTAGACTCAGAATACTGTAATAAGTCTCCGCACCAGGAAGAGAGAGACTCTTGGAGTAAAATTTTGGAAAAGAGCTAGGAAAATTAGTTAGTAAGAGAAATTAGGGGCTCATTACCCAACCGAACCCAGGAAAAAGAAATTAAGAATTTAAAAGCCGGTAGAACAATAATTAGGAGAGAAACAATTCTACCAGCCCGGTCAAGCGCGTCGGATGGGAGTGACACCACTCTACGGGACACTAAGGATGAAAAAGAAAAATTAATAGAACAACTCACCAAGATAGAAGTATCACAGGAATCATCCATGTCAGCCACCGAGGATTGTTTATAAATCTATTAAATAAATAATTTTTAAAAAAAATCATTGCAAAATAAAATCCATAGGCGACGCATCACAGACAAAAAGGTACGTCACTCGCGGTACAGGGAGAATATTCCCACGGGAAAATACACACCCGAAAGCCGAAGGATTTTAATTCTTTTGGAAACAACCCGGACGCGAGCACAGACCCAGTGTCTATATCAGCTGACCGCGCGCCAGCAACAGGTCTACGAGCCAAGCAGACCGCACATCTCAGCAGCCAGGAAGGCGAAGATCAAGATGGACGAGCTCGATTCCGCCTAGTTAGGACGTTCGCCGCCGATCCGGAGAGCCCACAAGTAGAAGTCCAATATCGTCGCGGATAAAGAAGAGCAAGGAGCCTTCATATCTATCTTTAAGTCGCAAACTAATTGTACGGTCAACGGCGTCAACAAGCCGAACACCGCGTATTTTCATATTATTTGTTAAATAAACCCTACTTATACCTCATTCAGAAGTCTATTACTAATTATCTAGTGTTTGAGCCCGAATTCTTCCCCTCGGAAGATAAAAAATAATGATAACGTGAAAATACTGTTAAAGCGTATGCGACAATCTACGATACCACGACTTTCGCGTATCGCCCGCTATCGCCAATTCTCGGAAGAGGCCTGTAGGTCAGTAATGATAGAACTACATTGCGAATGCGCGAGGTTGAGGCCTGCATCTCTCACCGGTGCTATACCAGGCAGCATGTTTCTATACATCGATATCTGCGAGAGCTATATTACAGGCGATGTACGAACATCCTTCTTACGAGTTGTTCCCATTGATGCTGACGACTTTCAGTATGAATCGATAAAAATTTAATTGTTTTCGGTGCCACGATATACTACCTGCACAACAATTTGCATTCTATCGAGATCGATATAAGAGACGAGTTTGGAAATCCTCTACGATTCGAACAGGGAACGTTGACTGTGACACTACATTTCAAAAGGTCTCTCGATTCATTACGCCTCTATGGATAATATTGACAGTGTGCAACACGGATGGGGTCGTCGCGGGTACGGCGGCATTAGCCATGTGTATATCGGAACACCTAATCAAGAAGGACACGGTATCGGCAGGTTTCTCGGGGGCATGTTTCGCCAAGTGTTACCACTTTTAAAGAAGGGCGCTAAAGCAGTTGGAAAAGAGCCATTGCGAGCTGGTGTAAACGTAGTCGGTGATATCCTCGATAGAAATATTGCTGTGAAAGATGCTATTCGCGAGAGAGCGCGAGAATCAGGCAGTAATCTCAAACGCAAAACCTCTGAAAAAATTGACACTCTCATGCGAGGGTCTGGTTATAAAAAGTGCAAAATTTTGCGAACTCCTCATTCATCGAACGAACGTAAACCACGACGTATCTCCAGTAAAAATAAAAGTGTAATAAAGAGAAAAGTAATAAAGAAGAAGAAGAAGAAGAAGACCCGACAATGAACGGTTGCACATATTTTTGGATAGCTGAAACAAGATGGCTTTTCTACATGCGCACTCATGCGAGTGTCTTAAGGGCGAGGTGTGGCCTTAAAACTTTTTAAAAATTTTATTTTATGAATGCACAACATCTCAATAATGTTGTATCAAATATTTAGAGCAATTGGGGCAAAACTAACGGAGATATGGAATTTTAACCATCCGAGGCTCTGAGTCGCTCCGCTCCTTTGCGAAACTTTAAAGCGATTTTCCCACACATCATGTTTTCAAAGTCGGTGACGGCTGTATTTGAAAATCTTTTGCACCATACCTTTTCAAACTTGGTACACTCCTTCGCTGTATAATTCATGAGGTAACGCCGTCGAGTTTTTTTAAAATTTGTTGTTATTTTTTATTTTACAATAATAAATTTGCCGATTATTTAAGCGAAAATCGCGTTTTTGACTTTCCAGTGTTACCAAAAATTAAAAATCAATTTTAAAAAAAACTCGACAGCCTTACCTGGGGAAACTCATAAACTAAATAATAAAATCAATTTGATTTTTTCATTTCCGATGATCGAGTGAT
Source organism: Cylloceria caligata (assembly GCA_963942595.1). NCBI lineage: Eukaryota > Metazoa > Arthropoda > Insecta > Hymenoptera > Ichneumonidae > Cylloceria > Cylloceria caligata. Next base: position 24,610,448 of record OZ012706.1, read on the forward strand.
GAGTTACAATCATCACCGCAATACAACTTTTTTTGGAGACGTCTCCAGAGATTTGCTGCCAACGGCTTAGTTTTTAATATTTTCTGCTGAACTTTTCAGAAAATATTCTTGAAATGTTATTCTACAATACTGTAATCATTTAATTTAAAATACTGTAACGGTATTTTTACGTTAGCATTACATTTTTATCTTCTGAGGGGAAGAATTCGGGCTCGAACACTAAGATAATTAATTGTAGACTTCTATAGGAGGTATAAGTAGGATTTATTTAACAACTTGTAGAGAATTCTGCAGTGTTAGGCTTTTTGGCGCCTTTAACCGTACAACTTATTTGTGGCGTATAATCTTTCTGAAGGTTCCACGCTCTTCTTTACCCGTGGTGTTATTGGATTCCGACTCCTGCGCTCAGCCGTGGATGTCCCAACTAAGGAGAATCGAGCCTGGCCGTCTTGATCTCCCGCTCGCCTGGCTGCTAATGCGCGGTCCGCTTGGCTTAATTTGCTGTTGCTGGCGCGTCGGTCAGCTGGTATGGACGCCGGGTCTATGTCCGTGTCCGCGTTCTTTTGTAAATTAGTCAAATTACTTTGTTTTTCGTGTTGTTCCGCGTTCGAGCTTTTTGTTTGTTATAGTCGTGCCGTTCCCGTGAGATTTCTAGTGCGCTTTATAGCAGTGATAGTGATTCCGGTTCGCGAATAATAGACTTTGTGCCTTGAATGATGACAGTTACCGTCTCGCAATTTTTCCAAGGACCCTTAATTATTTATCCATTAGTTATCGGATCTCTCAAGAAATCTTCAGTGTTAGAAGTGGACGTTCCTGTTGTTCTTCTCTTTTGGTGAGTTTGGTCTTTTAATATATCTTTCTCTTATCCTCACTATGTCTGTTGAGTGGTGTCGTTCTCCTCCGTCGCGCTTGACAAAACTCTTGAAATTGTTTCTCGCCTAATTATTTTCCTACTTATCCTAAATTTCTAAATTGAGTTTCTATGAGTCGGGCTCACTAGTACCCTCCTAATCCTATTTATTAATTAATTTTCCGAGCTCTGTTTTAAAATCTTGCTCCAAGAGTCTCTCCTTTCTTTAAGCGGTGAGTTATCACAAATTTCCAATCTACCGTACCCTGTCCTTATGTTATAATTTTTCCGAATGTTGTTTGTTATTCTCCTTTCTTTTTCTGTGTTATTTCACTTTTTCCTTTCTCAAGGCTCTGATTTGAAGACCTCTTGGTGCCACAACCGAGTCTTTTAAACGTCTCGATGCGCTGCGTTCACAATACTTCTTATAACTATCCGGACTTATTGCTAATTATTCTGCCTAAACTTTCTTATACTATTTTCTTAATTCTCCTAAACTAAACCCTAATTGTTTATTTTAACGCCACTAACTTTCTTTTCTTAGTCTGTTTTTTAGAATATTTCCTGTTTTATTCACACGGTCTGATACTGTCCGCTCTTAATCTTTATATCATTTCCTCCACTTACTTGTACTGTGTTTCTCTATTTGTCAAGGTTTTAATCACTTTGTAGGGCCGACTCGCACCCTTTCCCGTTAAAGTCCTTAGATTTGTTAATGGATTTTTCGATATTTCAAAAGATTTTCTACTTGTGCACCAGCGAGCTCTAACTCTGTAGACCGTTCAAAATTTATAAGAGAGTCTCTCAGTTTGAAGCTGGCTTATATACCTTTCTATCTTTTCCCACTCTCTCACTTTAACTCTTCTTTTTCTAATATCTTGTGTGATTTCTTTTGTTTCAGCTTGCCCCGCCACCTTGCCCCTTCGTTCCCCTCACTGCTCGAGCGAGGCCAGCCGGTCGCTGACCCGCTGTTTTTTGGCAGTGAGGGAATTCAACAGGATTCAGCCTGTTTCGCGGTCTCGCCTGGATTATACTGCGAATTTATCTTTCTTATTTTACCTCTTCTTGTATTCTCTTTATCTATTCTGTATTTATTCTGATTTTTGTATTCACAATTTACGATTTTTTTTTATCTGTATTAATTTTAATTTTTATTTAATTCGTATTCCTTTTTCTTTAATCCTTCCTATCCCTTAGGATCTGTGACTACGTCACAATACATTGCCCGTATCTTGTAAAAAAATTTTTGAAAAAGTGTCTTTTTTTCACCGACTTGACCGTACCCCGCCCTTAATTCGGAGCTTAAATTATTATTACTCCCACCGACGCAAACTACTATCGAAGGCTCCAATTGGGTGTATTATAAATCAATTTCTTCGCTAACAGATGATTCACCTATTGAATTTGTTATTCCTGGATAGGATGATGAGTATATCGATCTCGCGCATACTATGCTTAGTCTGAGACTGAAAATAACATCTCCTTCTACGGAAATTGCTGCGGGTACAGCGCCAAAAGTAAGTACCGGTCTTGTAAACATTCTCTTGCATTCTATGTTTAATCAGGTGGATGTATACCTGAATCAAAAACTAGCTTCACCTCCAAATAATGCCTACGCTTATCGAGCGTACATAGAAACACTTGTCAATTACGGTCGAGCTGCCAAAAATTCGCATTCCACGAGCGTTCTCTGGTACGATGATACCCCTGGAAAAATGGATCATATAACATCAGGAAATGCGGGGCTTGTAAAGAGAAAACAATTATTAAATGTCGGAAAAACTGTAGACTTGCTCGGCTATCTACATTACGATATATTCAATCAAGAACGGTTCCTATTAAACGGTGTCGAGATGCGACTACGGCTGGTGCGTTCTAGAGATTTATTTTGTCTTATGGGCAATACAAAGAATGGGCAATGCGGCTTTAAAATTCTCGAGGCATCGCTTCTCGTTCGTAGAACAAAAATAGCTACTGGTGTGCTGCTCTCGCATGCTAGAACTCTGGCAAAATCTATTTAGTGAAATACTAAATATCCTCTTACGAGAGTCGAGGTAAAACCCGTTTGAATACACTCCGGTGTTCATGGAGAGACTATCGATAATATCGTGCTAGGTCGATTGCCGAAGCGTATAAATATCGGTTTTGTCGATAATAAAGCGCTTAACGGCGACATTAGTATGAATCCATTCAATTTCCAAAATTACAAGATAAATTATCTCTCGTTGTATGTAGATGGTGCTCAAATACCTTCGAAACCGTTACAACCTGATTTCACGAAAAATCATCTGTATGTGGATGCTTTTCAAACGTTGTTTTCGGGAACTAGAATACATTTTTTCAACGATGGTAATTCGATCGTTCGCGATGAATAATGTCTGTTTGCTTTTGATTTGAGACTCAATCTTTCGGCGGATAGCAATTCACCTTGATATTTTTTAAAGTACGGTAGTGTGAGAATAGAGGTACGATTTAATTATGCGCTTGCTTCAACGGTAAATTGTGTAGTCTACGCGGAATATGATAATGTCCTTGAAATCGATGCCTCTCGGTAAGTAATGGTGGATTTTACCGGATAAGCGAAAAATGTGCTGATGTCGGCATAAAATTATTTCGTGTTAAGAGACGTAGAAGCGTGTCTGTAAGTAACTAATCAGTCGAACTCGAGCATCTATACGGATTAGACGTGAAAATGGATATCGTCGTGGATATACAGGGAATGCGTGGTAAAGACTCGGAATTTATTTCGAAAGAAATTGCCGTGGTAGCAGTGGATAGACCGTACTCTGCTCATTCGATCGTCGCAGCGCCGTGTCACTTTGCCGAATTACCACAGCATTCGAGAAGCCAGAATAATTTCCTCTCGAAATATTTTCACGGTCTGGAATGGTACGAGGGCGATGTGAGCTGTAAACAGGCATACGCTAACTTGCGTGAAATTTCGCGAAAATCAAGACGTATCTATACTCGCGGTCACGAGAAGGCTATACTTCTTTGCGATATCACGAGTCGTGAAATTTCCAACCTGGAGGATGAGGAGGGCGCCTTATCGTACACATTTATGCCGGAATCTTTTCGAAAATGCTTCAGACACGCTATGATAAACGATACAGCGTCTTCGCATTGTGCAATGCGCCAGGCTTTCCAAATAAAAAATTGTCTTCGCGAGCACCCGTTTAAAGGAGAATCATACATGGATGTTTGGTCAGCAGACGAAGAGGAAGAGGACAAGAAAGAGGAGAAATCTTCATCATGTAGTCGTGACACGATCGACGATGCTGTGAAATAAATTTTGCACATATATACGTCTTTCAAAGCGTATCGGTCATCATTTAATCATTGACTATGTGTTCAGCATGAACACTAGACAAATCTACGAGAGTCTGCAGTAGCTACCACTTTCAATCGTTGGCGTATGACCGGCTGACAGAATTCCTCGTGTATGGTCGTTACCTGCCGGACTCGTAGTTAACACGGATAACCACGACGGACCTGGAGAGCATTGGATCGCCATGTACGTTAACCATTATGGAAAAGGAATGTACTTTGATAGCTATGGGCTACCACCGGTTATACCGCAACATCTCGCACGACTACGAAGAAACTGCAAGTTCTATCGGTACGGCCTCAAGCAGCTACAGAGTAATACGTCGGATGTGTGTGGACAATTTTGCATCGTATTCCTACATCTTATGTCGTGCGGCTTCACCATGTCGCGATTTAATAATCTCTTTAGCGATAATGTAATGAAAAACGACAGATTAGTGCGTGAATATTACAATGCTTTTGCCTCTCGACGATCAGACAGTGATAAAAATAAATTTAACGGTGGAGAAGTCTCCGAGCGAAGATTACCATGTTTGCAGGGATGTTGCATACGACGGTAAATATGTGTAAAGTGATTTAAATAAAATATTGATCAATTAAAAACAAATACATCGTCTTACTGTGCCTCTTATTTTATAATTATATATGAATTTTAATCGAGGGCCCTCGCGGTACGGTATCATATTCTGCGCCTTTTACTGCAGAGCAAGTGCTTCGCGAGGAGAACAGCGCAAAGCGGTACGCACGTGCAAAACCGCTGTCACTGCATTCAGAGCGCTGGACACCTTAGTTATGATTCAGACGGCGGTTTGCTATCTTCAAACCCCGTGATACCAACCAGCAGCATCCTGAGCATTTAGTCTGTCTTCAACTTCGTGATCGCGCAGTCAAAAACGTATTTTTCGCAATGTATCCTCGTTACGACGCTAGCGGGTTTCCGGAGTCCTCAGTGCCGAAATAGACATCGGGTACGATGGCGGCGACGTGGACGAGGGCTTCGAGAACTTCCTGAAGCAGACGATGCTCGGTTATGAGAGTGTCGACGCGCGCGCGAGCGTGTGTGTGTGTGTGTTTGTGTGAGTGAGATAGTGAGAGACAGGAGTTTAAAATCGCCGTCGAAGGAAGGTGGACGTCAACAACAACAGCGGTAAGTACCCAATTTTTTCCCTTTTTTCAAGTGTGTGTACACCTTTGCTCCATCCTGCTCTTATCTCTAGTCTTTCTTGTTCACCAGAGTACCCACACCACCTCACTTCACTATCTCCACGTTACCGACACTGGTTAAGCAGAGTGGGTAGCGCGACGGTGGAAAAGTGGGGTGGTGGGGGTAGCCGCGTGGTGGGGGAAGGAGTGGGACGGAGCAAAGGTGTACACATACTACTGACGATATTGAAAGCACGTTATACCTGTGAGTGGAAGAAATACAGAGTTTGCCGTGTTTGAAGCGAGACAGAGTCACACTGAAACATCAACGGTTCCACTCTGTGGCCTTGCTGCAACGATCCCGTGAAATATCGCATTATAAAACAGCTGTTCCACTGCCAAACACGACAGCTCACTTAATTGAGTTCTGTCGATCACGAGCCGCTCCGGTTCTACGAAATTAATTATTTGCAGCCGAAAACGCGTGCATCCTAAAAAGAGTGAGAAAAAAAGACATAAACCGCCGACGGGAACATCCATGTAAGAATTTAGACGGCCGAGTAACGTGGACTGGCTCTATGGGGGTTACGCGATGGCGCGGAGACTGCTGAATCAGCAGTCAAGCGAGCGCGAGTAACCCGCAAACGGTCGATGGCGATCTTAGACCTTGTTCCTCACAACTCACAAGGAAAGGTACTTTGGTGTCTCCCTCCGATTTTAATGCAACTCACGTATGTTGTAGAGCATCGAAAACTAAAAGACACGTATTTTTTTTTATCGGCGGAAAAACATTTTTAAGGGGTGAAATCGCCCTTCAAAGTTAGGGGTAATTATGCAGTTTCACCCCTGAAAAAGAATTTTTTTCTTCAACTTCACGTGGAATTTTTATTGTCTTCAATGAGGAGTATTTTGGTTTTTGTTTCATAAAAATCGGTTGACGCCTTCTGGGTGAAACTGCATAATCACCCCTCAAAATGCCTATTTTTGAAGGGCGATTTCACCCCTTAAAAATGTTTTTCCGCCGATAAAAAAAAATACGTGTGTTTTAGTTTTCGATGCTCTACAACATACGTGAGTTGCATTAAAATCGGAGGGGGACACCAAAGTACCTTTCCTTGTCAGTATTAAAACTTGCATGACGTCTATACGAATAAACCCTACTTTTACCTCCTGCAGAAAGCCTAAATTAATTTCCTCCTTGTTCGAGTCCCACCCTAGAATTTTCAGGACGATAAAGTAATTCTAACGAGGAAATACCGTTACAATTTAAGCTTGACTATTGAGTTATTAGATGCAAGTCGCAAAGGATATTTGTAGCTTAATTATTGTCGTGAATATTCGTCGTGCCTTCCTGCCGGTGTGCCTCACGTACTGGGCGAACACGAGTCCGCTGAGATATAAACACCTCCGAAATACTGCTCTCGCTAACTTGCTCTCATGATTCCTCGTCTCTTTCCAGTGGAGGTTTTTCACATCTCGACTATACGGTTCGTACTACCTCGTTCTCTTACTACCGTCTTCCTTTTCATTATAATTTGCATATAGTTCGATATGATTGTTCGCTGGCTCTTGTTATCTATTTTTTTCATTATATTTCGCTTATTATTCGATGTTATTCTCGTCCTCTGGCGAACTAATTTTTTTTTATAATTGTGAAAGCTCGCTACCCCGCACTCAGCTTGTAGTTTCTACCTTATACGAGCGTTTTAATATTACGAAGAATATAGTACTTAAAAATTAAGAATATATTTGGCTATATTTGACCAATATGACATAATTTTTTCATAGAAAAATATTGAGATCCAAGCGACTTATGCGCTGCCTTCGGAGACGCAAAAAAAAAGTTTCTCCACTGCTGACATGATTCCGGCCGATTGAGTAGGTGAAAGCGAAAAAGGAAAAAATGTCGTTGAATGGGAAGGTATTTCCTGTACAATGACACAGGATTTTCGAAAAACATCAAAATCTAACAAAATGGCGTAGTTATGAAAAAAGTCTGTTTTTTTACCTGTAAAGTGGTCGTTTTTTTCAATGCCAAATCGTCCATTTTCATCCAATCAAAAATATCCTACGTCATTGTAGAGTAAATGTATGCAAGTCAATCGGATAATTGCTCTTTGAGTTACAATGTCAGCAAATTTGAAAAATCTTATTTCGAAAAAAACGCGTTTAAAGATTTAACTATCGATTTTTGCAAGATAAAATTAGATTTACTATAAAAACTGCTAGTCAGCTATTTATGGCCCATACAATGGACCCTCCTCTTCCTCGAATAATACCTGTAAAGAGGCTGAAGCTTTTCTCCGAGCTGTTCATCCCTCTTTTGAGAATGCTTCATGACGTAACTCCGCCTGGTTGATTCGGCTGTCATCTCTCTCCATGGCATATTCTTTCGCAATAAGCCCGATGATAACGTCAATTACTTGTAGCATTTTTAAAATAGCATAAAAATCATCGTTAAATATTGAGACTGCAAGGAAATTAGCGAGCTCGATCGTTTTCAATCCATTATGAAGGTGCTTTGGAGCAAAGTGCCAGAACAAGCCGTTATAACTTTCATTATTATTCTGCGTGTTCCCTCCTTTGCATCGCTCTAGTAATTCCCTTGAACTCAAGTCAGTATAAATAGGTTCCAAAGCTTTCGTAACACCCTAGTCAAGTGGCAGATAATCATGTTTGAACTTTGATTCGCACCTGCAGTGCAATTTCCGTGGTTCGGATTTTCGTCTGTCGAAGACAAATGATGCAAGGTAGCCCAAATTTCTTGATACATTCCATCAACATTACCTTGATACCTGGTAATTGCCAATCCATAGTATTTCTGGAGTTTATTAATAACTTTATCAGTTAGCTTCACGTCATTCTTACTGCTTCCTCCTAAACCTTTGGTATGTTTTTTGAGATTGCGGCATCGTGTTCCCATTCTTTTTTTCACATGTAAGTAGTATTCTAGTTTTTTTACATTCATATCGTATGGATTTATATTAAATAAACCTTCGTATGTGGCACTGTCACCGTCGCCAATATAGCGCGTACATTTTACTCCATATTTATCGATCGAGAGACTAAACATTTTCTTCACACTATTAACCTCCATTTTTCCAGCTCAATATGATTCACATCGCAATCGTTATGTCCTTCACGCCATTCTTCGTATTCTTCAGGATGAGTATCTTTTTTATTTTCCCATACTTCACAACTCTTACAATAAGTCGATTTTACGATGGAATCGATGATTTGTTTGCTGAATTTACCTGCAAGAGTTGTAACACCGAAACGTGAAGTGTGGCCGCGTTTTTTCTATGTGCCATCTCCGGAAACTGTCAAATTAATATCTGAACCTTTATTGTCTAAGGTTTTAGCTCTCTCCTCAGTTACGGCTTTTTGTGTACTCCATTCATAAACGGTTTTAGCAGCTATGGTTACATTTACAAAGCATCCAGCAAAAGTGTTGTTATGAAATTTTCTAAGAAGATCCATCAAGCCACAAAATAGAGTTAGTCCGTTGGTACCGACGCCTACAAGTCGCATCACAAACACTATACGACGATTTATTTCATAAGCATTACCAATCATCGGTCCAGAATTCACATATGAAACATCGAACTCACATGACACGATAGGAGTATCGTGAGAGCCTTTTCGATTCGAACTTGAACTGCTATTACTTATTTTCGCTCTGTTGTGTAGTGTACAGCAGCTACGAGTAAACTAAACAGACCCTTCCAGAATAACTGCGGTAAACGACTCCAGAATATCTTTAAATGGCAACGCTGTTTTCAAATGGCCCTATAGAGTCCCCTCTATAGTGTCTCCTCCCCTATAGTGACCAAAGAATCAGGTAACAACACTTCAGCTCCGAGCTCCGCCTCCAGGCAGATGGGTCATTTTATACCTACGAGCGGCTGCTCTTTAGAAGGCTGCCATGGTAAAGATAGGTCTTTGACATTTTTACAGGATATTCTTCAAAGTATAAACTGTCGAAAAAGGCAACAAAAAAAATCGATTTTTTGAAAGTGTCACACTGGTATAGCCCTTTAAATTCCTTTCACAATACACCTTACGATCAAAAAGTACCCGTAATTTGTCAATAAAATGGTCAATATTGTACCCGTAAAATGTCAATAAAATAAACGGTTCAATTATTCAACGTGTTTGAGAATCCGACCAGATGTAGTTGAGCGAATCTGTGAATGTATTGAAAATTATGAAGCTTCACTCACGACAGGGAAAAAAAGAAACTAGACTGCAGGATGTTTTGTAGAGAAAGTGGTTTATTTTACCATCCTCTTGGCGGTTACAAAATATGTCAAATTTAGAAGAAAATAAATGATATAAAAATAAATACACAAAAAAATAGAAAATTAGAAAGTGGACACAAATAAATAAATTGAATTGACTTTTGATTAGAGTGACCAGCACACAATTGTAGTAATTGTGCGCTGTCTGTTAATGAGTGAAGTGTATTTTGTTCAGCCAGCGCTGCATCGCACGCCACGGAATGAGAAATGTGAGAGCTTATAAGATGTCACTCATTCCCAGTAAATTCTCTGTAGAACTGCAAAAGAGAATGTACAGGGAAAGAGTGAGAGCACTCGCAAATATATTGCTTGAGTGCTCGAATTTTTACTTGACAGACCGTGCCGCAGCCAACGCTGCAGATCATGGCCGAGTGAGCTTGAGGATGCACCAATGAATAGGATAAATTCACAGTACTTTTCCAGCAAGCTAGGTTGGGGGAAAGTACAGTGAATTAGTACAAACACACTCAAATATATTAATTAAGTGAGCAACAGGTGATGTGGAAAACGTGGTACAGCCCGCGCTGCAGATCACGTCACAGAATAAGAACTTTATGTTGATATACCGATGAGATTTACTCGCCTCACCGTCATTGAACTTAGAGAAATTGTAACGATGTACTCTTACCGTAGATTTGAGTCCTGGTAAGCACGAAAATGTTGAGAAGTGCGCCAGCTGATTTTCCAACACAACGATATTTATTTCATTCACTTCAAAGTAATCTCCATCGTAAGCAATACACATATTCCTACGCTTCCTCCAATCTTTAAAACACTTTTCATAGGCCGATTTTGGAATCGCCTTCAGCTCCTTCTGCGAATTCTCCTCCATCATCTCAATCATCTCAAAACGCTATCTGCGAAGTGGTAACTTGAGTCGCGATTACAGGAAAGAGTCACTCGAGGCCATGTCAGGTGAATACGGAGCTTGCGGAACGGTATTAACGTTGTTTTTGGTCAAATAGTCGCGTACAAGATGAGATGTGTGAGCCGGTGCATTGTCGTGGTGAAGAAACCACGAGCTGTTTCTCCACAATTCCGGGCTCTTGCGACGAACATTCTCCCTCAAACGCTTCAGTACGTTCACATAATACTCCTTATTTACTGTTAGGCCTGGCGAAAGGAATTCGGAGTGGACCACACCACGGCAATAAAAAAAGGTCAACTAATCCTTGATTTTTGATCGACTTTGTCGTTGTTTTTTTTTTTTTTTTGTTTTTTTTTTTTTTTTTTGTTTTGGCTCATCTGAGAAGCGCCATTCCGATGATTGTTGGTTCGTTTCGATGTCATATTCATAGACCCATGTCTCGTCACCGGTAATAATGCCTTCAATAACATTTTGGCCCAAAGAAAGCATTTCTTTAGCGACTGCAATGCGATGCTGTTTCTGCAAAAAAAAATCAGAACTCTCGGCACAAGCCGCGCTTGAACTCGTCTCATGCTGAAAACATGGTGCTTAACGCTCTGCACCGATCCGAACGAGACACCAAGATCGGCTGATATCTTCCTGATGCTCACACGACGATCTTCGAGCACAATTTTCTTAACTTTTTCGATGTTTTCGTCAGTCACAGAGGTGGATGGACGACCGGAACCAGGCAAATCATCAACCACAGTACGGCCCGCTTTAAACTCTTTGTACAACTCGTATGCTTATGTTTTCGACATTGTCCAGTCCCCGTAGGCTACCGTTAACATTTTCAACGTTTCTGCACATGATATTTTGTTTGAAACACAAAATTTTAGGCACACTCTTGGCTCAAATAAATTCAACATAGGGAAATTCACAGAGTACACCAATAAATAACTTGTTTACAAAGCTATTACGCACAAACTATCTGATACATTGCGCTTAAGAGTAACATGTAAACAACTATCAACCAACCTAGAAGAAAATGATTTGGACAGTATATCAAGGGTGGCAGGTTTAAATGAGAAATTCCGAGTACTTTTCGATCGTATGGTATATACCCATGTGTAAGCTTCACTTAAAAATAAATATGCGGAGGTACATCATGAAATTGCGAGAGTAGGAGAGAGATAAATATGTTTATTCCGTGCTCCGGAGCAAGCTCCCTAAGAGTACCGTGCAAATACAGATTATAATACAACTTCAATTAAAGTATCGTATTATAAATAAAGAGTCGTTAACCTATATGTTGGAAAATCAGCTGGCGCACGGCGATCGATAATCGTCGTGCGCCTACCTGTTGCGCTGCTTTACTACGCGGTGTTCGGTTGAGTCGAAGATAGCCGAAGCATGGGCTTCGCGAAGCCGAGAATGTGCCTCGTGGGCACGCCGCGTCGAGCGAGAGGATGTCTCTCTCGCTTGACTTCGGTTTTGCTCACCGGCTATCTCGCTCAACTGACTCCAGCGCCCAACGAAACTTTCATACTCGCAGCCATCTTGAGAATTCGGCACTTTTGCGACACACATCCACTGGACAGCACGCGCATCCATAGGACTCAAGCATTTTCCTCGGACATTTATACATCGGACTCGCTCAACATCTCGCTTATCAGGACTCATCTGCTCAAGGTAAGAGTACATTGACATAATTTGGTAGAAATTCAATGTCAGTGAAAAGAGAAATACGGTGCATCACCACTTTGGCTCACTCGTGGCATGCGCTGCAGCACATACGGCATCATGCTCTCCTCACTTGCTTTAGCCGGTATAATTAATACAATTATACCGGTGTGGTCTGTTCACTGTACTTTCCTCCAGAAATTCTGCTGGGAAAGTACAGTGACTATACGCAGTTCATTTGTACAGCCTCAATATCTGTTTGTATTGTGCTACGCAGTGCTGACTGCATAGCTGAGTTCACACAGACCAGCACTCCTGCAACATTTACTGAGAGTGCTCTCATTATTAATTCATTGCAACTACTCTGCAATACAGTGCTGAGTGGTTGCAGTGAGTTACGCACACATTTTCGCACTCAATGGCATCGGCGTGTCGTGCTGCGTAGCTGTTACTACGTTGCACGCACCGCTGTCTCAAAATTACATTCAGCACACAATTAATATAATTGCTCACATTATCACAACAAAATTCCATTTACCAGTTTAATTCATGTTTTCGCACTCAGTGGTCGTAGCGTGTCGTGCTGCGCAGTTATCACTGCGTTGCACGCACCGCTCTCTCATGTCAAAACTCAGCGCACAATTAATATAATTGTGTGCTGCTCACATTCTGAGTCCAAATTCAATTGAATGTATTTATTTTCATTATTTTGTATTTTAATTAAATTTACATTTTAGACAACTTTTTAAATTAAAGCCTTTTGGTATAAAATTTCAATTATCTGTGTTAAACTGGTACTGTTTGAAATAATGTTTTGGATACTGCTAAGGAAGGCAGAAATAAACCACTTCCTCAACATAACATCTATGTGTCTGGTTATTTTCCTCTTGCCTCGAGTGAGTTCTCATCCCGTTCCAATATATTCACAGATCGGTCAAGGTTCATCTGGAAGGAATTCTCAACACTATAACTATAACTAATACTACTCTAACATCCAGGTTCCAATGCATCCATCTGCCTACACATCTCGATCAACAGTATATTGCTCACAGCTCGCCCGAAACCCGCGAGAATATTACACGTTCTTACACCATAACTAAGCTAGTTCCATCCATAAGATATTGTTGTACAAAACGATTTAAAACAGCATTGCGTCCGATACGTGGGAATTACAAGGTTACGGCTTCTGCATGGCACCGAAGCTGTCGTTCAGGCCCATCCTCCGAACGCACAAAACACTGCACCAGATAACGCGGTTGATCTGCTGGCACATAGAAAAAATGAACGTCGCAAGTAGCAGCTTATGGCGTTCAGCTACTTTCAACCATGTTAGCCTACAATAATCAGGCGTTATGTGATCATCACGACGCAATCTGTAAATAAAGCGCACACTCACATGTAAGACCCGTTATAATTTTACATTTATTTTCTCTGTAATGTCAGTGAACAAATGGCAGCAGTAGTCCAAGTGCGGTAGGGCTAGACCAGTCGCGAGCATCTTGTGAACCTTCAAGGGCAATTGACCAAGGCATAACTTGAGCTGATACAAAGCTCCTTTTACCCTCCCCATAGGTCTCACGATATGCTCATACCAGAAGAGGGTACACCCAATATGTACACACAAGCAGGTAACTGAGTTTGACCACAATATCTCATTTTGTCCTACTTAAATAGATGACACAGCATCTGTACATGTCAAAAGCACGCAGACCCAATTATTATTACATTCGTCTTATTGTTAGTCGAATTAAGTTTCTGTCCCAATACCTCTGCCCACTCACAGATCGCCTTTATGTCATGATTCTACAGTGCAAATAAATCTGCAGATAATCCGCGTACAGGCTGTGTTAGTAATCAGTTATAAATTTACCAAAATTATTCAGGAAAATCGAAAACAATAGTGGACCCAGTAGAGAGCCCTGCGGTACACTCGTACGCAGATACCCCCCGCACCTATATCTTCCTTCCACGATCATAGACCGCCTGACTTTGCCCAACCAAATATGCATAAAGCCAGCTTACAACACTTATCGAGAATCCAATATCCACAAGTTTTTGAAGCTGCAAATCATGCGAAACACAATTGAACACGTTGGAAAAGTCAAATAAGTACTGTCACCGTACGCCTAGCAATGACAACCCGCGCGTCATCTACTATATACAATAGCGCTATCTGAGTGCTTTTTGAACGCCGACTGATATAAATCCCGCAGATCGCGTTCCACCAGGTAATGAACAACTTGATCCACCACAATTTCTCTGCTGTGCAATTTTATTGCAGATTTTATTTTATTGCTGTGCAATTTTATTGTCCTAAAGTAGAACCTACCAGTAACTGTGGGAAACTGTCGGCCAATTTCTTTGCTGTGCAATTTTATTGCACCAGTTACTGTGGGAAACTATCGGCCAATTTCTCTGCTGTCCAATTTTATCGCAGTCTAATTTTATTGCTGGTGCAATAAAATTATCGGACAATTTCCCTCAGTTACTGGCGGGTTCAACTTTAGGACAGGGCACACTGGCGCTTTCTCCACTGCATAGGGAACTCACAATATATATGAGGCGTGTATGAGCGCACAATTGATCAAATGTAAGATTTTTCAAGTCGGTGTTTACTCTGTGATAGCCGAAGAAAAAGTGAGATTGACAAGGAATATCGAGAGGCTACACATAATGCTCGATATTCTTACAGACCGATTCCCTACTTATAAACTTATTGGTCACGTGATTACCCAAAATTCAAAATTATTACAAAACTCCTCATGCAGATGAATCCTTCGACTCTCGTTCTTCACAAAGGCTCGACGTAGACGCTGTTGGTGCCTCATTCGTTCTTGTAGCTCAGCTGTGAACGATGGAGCTAACCGCTGCTTGATAGTGACTTTCTTCACTGGGGCAAACTGATCAAATGTAGCAATATACTCGTTCAAAAAAAAATTTTTTTCATCACATGATCGTATATCATAATATGGCATCCAGTCTATCGCAGCAAGGAGCCTAAGCAGCGTCTTAATATATGTATAATTGCTGAAAAATTCGATAATAGAAAGATGAGGGTAAATATCTCAGTATTTTTATGTCATACTGAATATGAATAAGGTCTTCGACATTGATAAAAACGCTTGTCAAAAAAAATTTGTGATGTCGCCGGCAATACAGTCATCAACGCGGATATCTGAAGCAGCCGAAGGATGTGTGCACTCGTATGGCACTAATTAAGTAGAGATAATTTGTTGCAACAAATTGCGCAAGTTGCGAAGAGTCAGACATCGCAGAAGCAGGATCACAATTAAAGTCGCCCTACTCCCACGGATGCGGACAGTCCGGAAGTAGCTCAAGAAATATTGGGTTGTTCGGAAAGTAATTTCGTTTTTTTTTGTTATAAAAATGAAAGACGATTTTCTTATAGTGAATTAATATTTTATTCAATCCAATATTGTCCATTATGATCCAATACCTTTTGCCATCTTTCTAGCAGTAGCATAATTCCACGCTCATAAAATTTTTGTTCTTTGCTGGCAAAAAACTGATCCAAGTGACTTTTGACCTCCTCATTTGAGTTAAACGTTTTACCGTCTAAAAAATTTTGTAGAGACCGGAACAGATGATAATCTGAAGGTGCCAGATCTAGAGAGTATGGTGGGTGTGGCAGTATATCCCATCCAAGCTCTAAAATTTATTTCCGAGTAGTCAAACTTGTATATGGTCTTGCATTATCTTGTTGGAACACTATACTTTTCCTATTAACCAATTCTGGCCTTTTTTCTTTAAGTGAATCATTCAATTTGTCCAACTGATGACAGTACACTTCAGAATTGATCGTTCTGTTGCTCGCTAGAAGCTCAAAATAAACGATTTCTTTGAAATCCCACCAAACAGATAGCATAACCTTTTTTTTATGAATATTGGCTTTCGAAGTACTTTGAGCCGGTTCATCTTTTCTACTCCAGAATCTTTTGCGCTTAACATTGTTGTAGACAACCCATTTCTCGTCCCCAGTGATGGTACGCTTCAAAAATGGATAATTTTCTTGGCGTTTGAGAAGCAAATCACAAACGTTAGTGCGACGTCACAAATTTTTTTCCGTAACAAGATGACGAACCCATATGTCGAGCTTTGAGGTTAAACGTAGCCGTTTCAAATGATCATGATCGGTCGAATTCGATAAATTTAATCTCTCGGCGATCTCACGAGTTGTTATTCGCCGGTTCGCATCAATTAATGCCTTTATTGTGTTTTTATCAGCTTCAACTGGCCTTCCAGAACGTAGTGCATCTTTGAGATCAAAATTGCCGGATCAAAATTTTGCAAACCAGTTTTGGCACTGGCGCTCACTTAACACATCTTCTCCATACACATCGGATAATTTTTTTCTTGCTGGAACTGAATTTTTACCTTTTCTATAGTAAAAAAGTAAAATATGCCGAAAATGCTGTTTTTCACTTTCCATATTTTAAAGGGTATCAACCAAAAACTACTGTGCAGAATCAATTGATTTTTTTCACAAGCAAGCCTTGCTATATCAGCTGTCAAAATACATATGATTATGTGGTTGGTTGTGAAAAAATACAATTAAGTCCTCTGTTGGGAAAAAACGAAATTACTTTCCGAACGATCCAATCCATCTATAAAACGCAAAAAAGAAAGAGAGAGAGAGACAGAAGAAAATAGCAGGGTTACAACACTTAATTGAACGCTTATTTATATCATTGTGATTAATATTTACAATTTGAAGAATCACCAACGCCTTACCGCGCGGTACCGATACATTTCAGTACAGACATTTTTCCATTGGCAATCGCACACGCGTTCGCGAAACTATTTGAATTATGTGGCGATATTTATATTTTTTTCATTCACACGCCTATTATTCTTTGTACTTGTACTTACTTTCTTTTCATTGTCGTTGGGAAAACAGTAAAAGCTGAGCTCGGAACTCGTCTGAGAATAATTACTGCACCCATTACAGGCACATTTATCAGTTGCCGGCATCGTTAACAAAATTAGAACTCATGCACAAGTAGTGTGACAAAATCCTCCATCGACAAAGAGTTATAAAATATTACCCAGAATATAAAAATGCTCGACCAGTTAATGTTTAATTGATAGTTCTATGAATATCCAAGAACACGTCCTAGGCATGTCAATTCTCTAACAGATGTAAGTGAAGTGGCTACGAAATTCTTTATCGTAATACGTATATAGCAAGAAGGCACTAGGACCGCGCCTAAAAAGAGTGGAACGATTGAGATGAAACGAATGCGAGAGAGACGAAGCGATAACAGATCGATCAAGCTCGCCAGGCAACGAGGACTCTGTTGTGTCGGTACCGCGTAATTGGATTATTCGGTATTCGGTATAATATTTAAAAAGTTATTATTTTTGGGATCGTTTGCCGATGAGGAGATGAATCTCGAGTTATCGATGAAACCGCGAATCTATATGAAAGGAAGTGTTTATTATAGGCAACAGAAACTTTCCGTTGTCTATTTAAAAGTCAAAGTAAGAATGTACAATAATATGTTGTTTCGAGTATTTAACGAGGAACCAACCCGTTCTCTTTTCAATCTAATTTAATCCTGCCCTTTCGTAAAGCAGTTGTTAACTGTCTTCACGAAAATCCCTTAGTTTGCGTTTTTAGTGTTAGCCTGTCGTCGAACGCCAAGCGAGTCGCTTCATGCTGCGTCAGCGTTCCTGGTGTCGATCGTACCATCAGGCATTGGACTTCGTTTCCTGTCTTGAACGAATTCCAATGTTGCTTTGCTATGGAATATTCCCGAATGTACGAAATACGGAGTGGAATATTCCGCGGCACAACATCCCGCCCCCCTTAAAAGGAATATTTTTTTTCTCTAAAAAAATTTTTTCTTCGATTGGTTTCCCGTATTTCCTCTTACAATTTGATACAATTTTACAGTTTGATGTTATATAACAATACAATAAAATTTTTCATTTTTTCATTAGTTAACGATGAAGTTTTTTTTTTCTATTGCTTCTTATCGTCTTTCGTGCCAAGCGAGTCGTTCTCGGTTGGGGGGACGGGTGCATACTCTGGCCAGCTCGGATCGCAGTTGCTCCTCTGGCTGTTGTCGTCCGAGCGGCTCGAGGTTGATGTTTACCTCGGCTGCTGCTGTGGTCGTTGCCTCGCTTGTCCTTGTTGGTGTTCGGTTTCGCTGATACCTATAACATTTAAACAGAACATAGCCAACCAAGGCTATTGGTGCTACTGCACCCAGTGAGTAGAAACTCAGATTATGGATGTGTTGCATCCCGTCTCCGTCTGTATTGAGGTTGTCCATGATTTGGTCGGCTCGAGCTCCGAGCTTTCGAAGCTCTTCTGGGTCTCGCAGCACGCTCTGTAATGGAATTGTCCTCTCGGTCTGCGTAGGGGGTGCCTGAACTTCAATTTTCGTTAATTTTAAATTGAACGACGGGAGGTAGTTTTTTCGGATGATCTGCGATGTTCGCCCGATGGTTTTGATGCTGAAATCTCGGGCGGTTACTATACATACGCCTACCAAAGCCAGTATTCCCGTATTATTTACCATTTTGAGCCGAGTGGGATTTTTCCTACAATTTTTCTAGGGTTGGCGCGACGTATAGCCATCATCCTTGCTGTTGCATTATGACGATGAGGGGATGGGTTAGTTGGATAACCCTTTTCGCGCATTTCTCGCCGTTATCTATGTCCATTTTCGCTGTAGGCCTTTCTGTGCTCTATTCAGCGTTGGGACTAGATTGTCTACGCGTGCCTTCTTTCTCACTCTGCGGCTTATTAACATGTGTATATCAACCGAATAAAGTGTGCACGTTATTCTTTTTACACTCTACGCTGAACACTATCCTGTGTCAGTATTAATATGCTATATATTTTTCGTGGTGCTTTTCTGGCACGGTCACAGTATTCCGTCCCCTCCGGATTGCGTAATGAAATTGCAATTTCTTTTCAATTGTTTCGTTCAATATATTTTTCCGATATGTATACGCTCTTTTTCCTGTTGATAAAATTAGGTCTCCTAAGACCTCTTCTACTTTATTGGAGCTCCCTACCCTGCGTCCTGAGGGGCTCCTTCCCACATTTATTTTCTAGCTAATATTTAGTTTTAACTAGCTATAAGTTAGTGCTCGATATAGAGCTTCATGCGGTTTGCGTGCACCGCCTGGATTTTACGTCCCTTCCGGACCACGTAGTTGACGGGGGTCTCTTCTCTACTATTTCGTGAGGACCCGTCCTCTTCGTTGTCAGCTTGGCTGACCGCCTCCTTCCACCGTCTCGTCACGGAGGAGTACGCGTTCGCCGACGCGGTACTCCTACACCTGTGCGCTATGGTCGTATGTAGTCTTCGACCGTCTGTTCGCGCCTTCCAGATTATCGCGAGCTACTGTCCATGCGGCGCGTAATCGCTCGCGTACCTCTTGGACGTAGTCGTCGTAAGCATAGGTGCTGCGTTGTTCTTGTTTCACGGCGGTCGGCAATTCGGCCTCGCGTCCGTACACCAACACGTGGGGCGACAGTCCGGTCCCCGTATGTGGAGTGGTGTTGTACGTGAACATCGCGTACGGCAGCCACTCGTCCCAATTCCCTTGATCCTTGTTTATGAAATTTTTCAGGTACACAGCGAGGGTGCGATGCGATCTTTCTAGCGCGTCATTTGATTCTGGATGGTAGGCAGTCGTTTGCATTTTCTTGATTCGGAGCAGTCGACACATCTCTTTGAAGGTCGAGCTGAGGAAGTTCGTGCCTTGATCTGATAATATTATTTCCGGTGTTCCGTGCCGGCAGATCAATTCTTCAACGAGCGCCTTTGCTACTGTCGAGGACGCTTTCCGGTAGCGGTCCCATGATGTCGACCGCGACTTTTTCAAATGACCTTGATGGGGTGTCCGTTACCACCATCGGCACTCATTCCTCTTTCCTGATTTTATTCTTTTGGCAGGATTCACAGGAAGATATATAATTTTCTGAGTCTCTTCTCAGGCCGGGCCAGTCGTATTTGGTCCGAATCCGATGTAACGTACGCCGTATACCCTGATGCCCTCCTATGGGGGTGTCGTGGTATTCTCTAATTATTTTCTGGCGGTCATCGGCAGAAGGAGTGGCTACGCCACTGCGGCAGTCGCTATACCTTTTTATAACGCTGTCTTCGTCCGTGCTGCTGGAAGTTCGTGGGCTACGGGCCCCGCCGTGCCTCGCTTCCTCAGCAGGCCTTTGCGGTGCACTGTCCGTAGTTTCGTCGCTCGGTGTGCCCACCGTTAGCTCCGCCGTTGGGTCGCTCTCTATCTCGAGCGGACTTGCTACGTTGGCTTTTCACGGCCTTCCGCGCTTCGCGGGTCCGCCATGCTGTACTGGGCCCGCTTCGTCCTTGTCAGCGGTGCTCGCAGTCTCATCAGTGGCTTGGGCATGTAGCTTGCGTGGTCTGCCCCTTCTCTGACCGCACGGATTTTCGGCGGGGCTGTGGGGTTCAGTTGAGCGATCTGTATGCACGCTGCGGATCTCTCTATCTTCTTCTGGCGCATTGGCCAGCGCGGCCTCTGTCTGCCGCGTTGTTGGGCTGGTCCGGGGTATTCTCGGCTCTCCGCTTTGTGCGGCTATCCGTACCCGGGCGGTCGCTGTCCTCGTCTCTCTCGCGGGCGATCTCGGCCTCTCGCTCCAGCGAGCTACCATAGCTATACGGGGTATTTTCGGCTGTCCGCTTTGTGCGGTCTTTCGTTGTGCCTACTTGCCCCGTCGTGCTGTCCTCTTTCGACACACGGACTTCGTTCTTCGCTCTCGCTTGGGCCCTCGTAGTAAGGCATATTCAACTTAGCGCATCTGCATTCGTGTTGCGCTTTCCTGCCTTGTACTCTACGTTAAACTCATGTTCCGCCAATTTAATTTTCCAACGCATCAATCTCGAACCTGGGTCCTTTACTCCGAACAGCCAGGTCAGCGGTTGGTGGTCCGTCACATCTGTGAAACAGGTACCATAAATATATGGCCGGAATTGAGTAAAGGCCCATATTATCGCGAGTAGCTCTTACTCCGTGTGTTACTATGTCGTCGAGGTACACATAGCATTTGACGCCCTGTAGTCCTGCTAACGCGGAGTTCATTAGCCGCTGGGCAGTCGGTGGTGCGTTCTTCAATCTGAATGGATTCAAAATGACCCCGCGGAGTAGAAAATGCCGTTTTTCAATGTTTTCCTGCGTCATCGGGATTTGGTGAAATCCTGAGGCGAGATCCAAAGTCGTATAATATCGGGCCCGTCTCAACTGGTCCAATATTTCGGTGATATTGGGCAGTGGGTACGAGTCTCCGATGGTGGCTTCGTTCAACTTTAGAAAGTCCATCACTACGCGCATTTTCTTTACTCCGGCGGCATCGGGTTTCTTAGCCACGACCATCAGCGGCGCGTTACATTGACTCCTGCTGGACTGGGCTATTCCTTCCGCTAGCATATTGTCTGTCGGCATCTTCACTTCTCATTCTCGTGGGCGAGTTTAGCCTCTCGCTCCGACGAGTTATAGTGGTTGCCTTGGGTAACTTAGACTCTCCGCTTTGTGCGGCTGTTCGTATACCCGATTGCGCTATCATTCCCTTTTTTGTGGGACTTTCTTTCCTGTCCCACTTGGGCTCGTGTGGTCGCATATATGCGACTCAGAGCGTCTGCATCAGTATTTCTTTTTCCGGCTTTCTGCATTTTACCGGACCCATGCCCCGATTTTACGTTCTTCCCAGGCGAGGGTTGCGATCCTAGGTCCTTCGATCCGACTTTAAAGGGTGCGCGATACTGCACCTCGTGCGTGCGCTGTCGTTTGTTCCCTCGTAGTTGGAATACACCGTTGCATTCGCACACTATTCCTGCGCGAGCTGCTTGCTTTTCACTGCTAAGGGGCACCAAATCGGGCTTCCGTTGGCGCTGCGCAAACCGTTTGGCTTTCTTCCTCGTGATCTCGGAGCTAACGCGCAGTGCCTTGACCTGGCGGCTACGTACGGTCTTCGCTATTTCCGACGGCTCGCATGTCACCGTCGGCTGTTGCACTTCCCCGTCGCATTTGGAAACTTCTAAACTCACTCTTTTGGTTCTTGACCGCGTGACACGAGGTCTCTATGATGCCTCGGCTGATCCCGCTCCTTGTAGGTAGTCTGACAAATGTATTTTCCTTGGCTGCATCCATGTTAGACCCGTTTCCGGAAGGAAGATTTATCTTTGTAAGCAGGCCTATGTATTTGCACGCGGCGGCAGTTCTACTGCGTGGTGACGAATATATCCTCGTCGCGCCGTCCCGTAGCGGCATGCAATGCCCATACAACTTGAGCATCTCGCCATGCAGGATGTCCGCTTTATGCTGCTTGATAAAGTCCATGCCAAGTAATCCGTTGACCTTCAACGGCACATTGTTCGGAACGATGTAGAACCAATGCTCTACATTTAAAGCCGGTGTCTCGAGTATAATTTTAGCTATCCCGATGGGGGTGAATTTCTCGTCCGCTACCCCCTGCAGTTCGACAGTGCAGTCGCTCACCATGGTCTCTGGTTTGAGACAGCCTTCCTTGATTATGCTGCACTGCGCTCCGGCGTCCGCTTTGAGGGTGAGTACCCCGGTCGTGGCCAACGGTGCATCGATATCGAAGTCGCTGGCGGTGGCACTCGACGCCGGCAGCGTTACTTGTAGAAGCTGTAGCGTTGTTTTCTTCTGCTTGCACGCAGGTCTCTGCTGGACAGTTAGCGTGTTCAGTCTCAGTGCGCCCAGCGTGTTCACGCCTGCAGTGGCTGGATCTGGCCCCGCAGTTACCGTATTTTTTGCATCTTTGTAGCCTGCGTTTCTTGGCTGTCGGGGCGGCTGCGTTGGCTCGCTTTTATTCTGTGACAGTCGCTTCCGGCAGTCCTTCCACATGTAGCCTTTCTTCTGGCAGTAATTGCAGGTTATTTCCACATTGTGGATTGACTTGTTTTCACTGGGTACTGGTAGGCTTACTCGTCCCGTATTGTGGGTGCAGTCTCGAGCCATGTGTCCAGTTTTTCCGCAGGTGAAACAATTTTCTCCCTGCCGGGGTGATGCGCCTTGGGACCTTCTGGGGTGGCTTAATACTCCACCTACCCCTCCCTTTGGCTGTACCAAGTTGGTTATCTCTATGGCCCCTGCCACAGAGTCATGTAGCGATTGGTAATTTCTAGCACGCACCAGCACTTGCACCTGGCCGTGCAGGCCGTTTTCGAAGTTAGCCTGTGCGCTTCGTCGTGTGACGCTCTCGACGGTGATCTTTTGATCCTCTGTTTGCAATGGTTCGCAGAGTATTTCGGCGATGTCTACCGTGATCCTCTCCGTCCTTGCCGCGTAGGCGGCGATGTCCTCGTTCTGTCCCTGCCGGAGGGAGCTGAACTCCATTTGCAGCGCGGCCAGGGACTTCCGTTGTCCGTACAACGCTTCCAACTCGCTCCTGAGTTGCGCCATGGTACTGATGGTTTTGTGCTGCAGTTGCCTTGCTGCCGCACCCTCTAACTTACTCATGACTATCAACTCCAGGAAGGTGTCATGCTCCTCCTCTGCTACCCTGCGGAATATCGTCTCGTAGGACTTTAAGAAGAGCGGCAATGCCTTCGAATCCTTGCCGTCGAACGTTTTTACCATTTTTATACCGAGACTGAGGCTGAGCATATTTGAGGGCCCCTGCGTCTCCTCGAACCGCGTGCGTCTCGGGGGCAGTGCGGGGGGCGGAATGTCCTCCATCCTTGCTCCTCCTAACCGTCGCTGGAGCTCGGCAATTTGCTCTCGTAAGGGGTGGATGAGTTCGTACTCGTCCGCACCACCCTCGTTTAGCGTAACTGCCAAATTACGTCTTGCCGACGGTGTTTCAGCCTCTCTGACTTCGCGATCGAGTTCGCGTTGGCCTCGATCGTGCTCGCGCTGCAGCCTTTCGTACTGGCGTCGCGCTCTTTCCATTTCGCGTTGGCTTCGATCGACCGCCTCCGACCGATCGCATACTCTTGCTGCTACCGACCGGGCTGTCGTACCGGTAGCTGCAGAGAAACCTACTCGATCTATAGTTCGCATATTCTCTATTTCCTGGTCAACCATGTTTTCGGTAACGCGCTCGGGCGTTCGTTCGCCAGTTGCCATATTAAAAACGTCGTCGCTAACGTCGCTGTCGAAATCCCTGAACGACGCACCCCTACGTGGGTTTACGCCAAACTGGGCCGTTAGTCGGTCTGCAAGGGCCTCTTGTCTGGTCGAGGGGATTCGCCCCGACGGCGAGAGCTCGAATAGCGCCCTGCGCGCTCCGTAAACGATGTCTCCTACGGCCGCGGCTAATCCGGCTGTGGGGTCCACCCCTGCGCCAGGCAACGTCGTCTCTAGCGAGTTGCCCCTATGTCTTGATCGGGCTCCTCTAGACTCTGACATGTTTGCTAATTTCGCGGCGAACTCTACTTTGAAATATTCCCACAAAATCTCAAGAGAAATATATATCTAGCGGAATATTTTTCCAAATTTCGGTTCTACTCTGGCTTTGGCAAAATTTATTTATTTATTTATTTTTTTATTACGGCAATATGTAATAGTAATGTAACCGCCACTTACAGAAAGATGATCTAGTAGACGGTCCTTTCCATGGCGTTGTTCTCGGGTGCAGTTCCTCCGGTGCTGTAGACCTGTTGTCTCGCTTCCCTCGAAGGCTGGTCCAGTTATCCTCCCTGGTACCGTTGACCCATATCTTCGTTGGTTCCTTAGCACGTCGCCAATGGTTGCACGTCGGCTTCTTCTCGAGTAGCCGCTTCGCGTACTCGCTTGCACACTTTGTGCGTTTTTCCACGACTTGACGTAACACCGTCAATCGGGATTTTAAACGGTTGACCGATGTCACACCGCACCGACGTTCACTTCGCGTCTTCGCGTTAGATTAGTCGGGTTTTCACAAACTACACTGGTGTCCTTGCACGCGTCGTAGTCGTCGCTTCAGAGTCACTCTTAACTTTGTCCAAAACACTTTTGTCCAAATAAATTACGAATCACTTAACTTCGGCAGATCCCACCGCTGCCACCAAATGTTATGCCGGTACCGCGTAATTCAGTATTCGGTATAATATTTAAAAAGTTATTATTTTTGGGATCGTTTGCCGATAAGGAGATGAATGTCGAGTTATCGATGAAAACGCGAATCTATATAAAAGGAAGTGTTTATTATAGGCAACGGTAACTTTCCGTTGTCTATTTAAAAGTCAAAGTAAGAATGTACAATAATATGTTGTTTCGAGTATTTAACGAGGAACCAACCCGTTCTCTTTTCAATCTAATTTAATCCTACCCTTTCGTAAAGCAGTTGTTAACTGTCTTCACGAAAATCCCTTAGTTTGCGTTTTTAGTGTTAGCCTATCGTCGAACGCCAAGCGAGTCGCCTCATGCTGCGTCGGCGTTCCTGGTGTCGATCGTACCATCGGGCATTGGACTTCGTTTCCTGTCTTGAACGAATTCCAATGTTGCTTTGTTATGGAATATTCCTGAATATATGAAATACGGAGTGGAGTATTCCGCGGCACAACAATTCATATTGCCACCATTCAAATGTAACCAATATAAATGAAATCGGATTTCGAAATTAGCATGTTAAAACTGCAGTAGTATTTATAAACAAATTTATTATTACTCCTTACACAAAGACAAGAATACAAAAGAATCGCACGACACGCGATCTCGTACTGAAAGTTAGAAGGCATCATTTGTCGACTTAAAGTTTCACAACGATTGTTAATAAAATGTAATGTATATTTTCGAGCCTAAACTTGCGAATGGCGCAAACGTTACCTAGATATGAGTGATGTATACCGTGCAGGGTATTGCAAACTCAATTAGTTAGTACTACGGCCATTGATCTTTTTAATGAAATCGGATAATATTTTTTTCTTTATCCGTTTAATAATAAATGAAAAATGGTTATCATTAAAATAATCTTTGCAATTGTCTTTAAATCCAATATTGTATAATTATTTGTAATTTAAAAAAAACATCTTTTCCAGAGAACGCAGACAACTTCTATTTAACTGTACGAAATTCATAATACGTTGATAGGAACTCGTTATTGTTTATATTACAACAATGTATGTTCGGGATACTTTCCATAAAGTATGAGATAAGATTAGAATAGAAGTAATGCCACCTTGAATCAGGTACATACACCCATGAGAAAAGGATTAACGTAACCATCCCTCTGTTTGTTGTTCTTTTCTATTTTTTTTTAAATTAAGATTTTAAATTACAGAATCAAACTGGGACCTCCCTGTTCTTGGGATAAAATAGAATGAGGCTTAGATTACTCAACCGGCAATTCGCTATTTATATGAACTGTAAAACTAGCTGAAAAGTCGTGAACCCGCATGGTTTCAACGTCAATTGTATGCTTGCAAATGCTTATAATTTCATTGTATCTACTATTATCGACTCAATTAATTATCCAAAACTTCATTTCCATGTTCATTCTGCTTGCTTTATGGGAGTTAAGCATGATTCCGAGCGGGAACGAACCATCATATCAAACATTCAAGATACATAAATGGCTGCGAAACATCACCGCAAGCACTGGAAGCGGGTTAGTACGAAAGGCGCTATCGCCCTAGCGTAGTAGCTCGTAGCATAGGAAGAGGCGGAGCTACCCATGCGGTAGTGGATTCGTGCACACCGATATAGTCAGTGCTCACGGTGATTGGAGCGCTCACTTACCTCGAATTATGCTCACCATTAACATGGACCCTGCACTTCCATGTAATATATGTTCTGACATCACGTTCGGACACACATGCCGACATCTTGTCGACACTTTGAACTTTGAAAAACTTTTATTGGGCAGGCTAGTCACTGTTGGGAAATCAGCTCACGCATGGCGCTGGATCGCTGTGCATCGACTTGTTGCTACTGGTGTTGTGCTACGCTCGGCTGTCGTGCGAAGAGCCGAGGCAGCGCTTCGTAGGCATGCTACTAAAGCGAGAGACCACGATCTCTCGCTTAACTTCAGCGTCTCACAACGACGCTTTCATACAGCTCAGCCACCTTGAAGATTTTGATACCACTCGCGAAAACCGCATAGATAGCTTCAACCACTGCTCTCAACTCGGACTTTTTTATCGCTTCACTCAGGATCTACTTAACTCAGAAGTGCTCAACAAGACTCAAAATACTCGGTAAGCGTGCACCGTCACAATTTAACAAAATTCAATGTCTGTGAGGTGGGGAAATCTTAATTTGTGCATCCTGACAAGTCTCACCTTGTGACGTGCTTTGCAGCACGGGCTGCTTCACGTTTCACCTCACATATCTCGGCACACAATTAATATAATTTTATGTGCAGCTCATTAAATTCACTTCAAATTTATTCGTTCATTTATTTTATATATTTTTTTTGTAGTATAGCGAGTCAAGGTGGAATAAAGGCTACTTTCTCTACCAACATCTTTGGTCTGGTTATTTCGCACCTGTCGTGAGTGAAAATTCATTCTCTTTCAATATATTTCAGATGGTGTTAATCACCAAGCAAGGCAATCCTCAACATTTCGCTCCTTCGAGCCGGATTTTTGACTCACGCACAGGAGACCAGACCTACCACCTTCGACGCTCATCTCAGCTCATTGCTACGTGGGACTCTGTGGAGAATCTTCGCACTCTCACCTCATCGGCTCATCCTTGTACTCGTCAGCCAAGCAGATTGGATAATGTAGAGCTCTGCGGAGCAGCTTCGTTGTTTTTTATCTGTTCAAGGAGGTTGTCAGAACAATAATGTCTGAACGCAACTCATCAGACACCGGGGTGGCACCCAGTGATCTTGATGAGAAAAAGGCATTGCTGGTCCCCGATGGCACCACCACGGCGAAACGAACCTGATCACCAACTCGCCTGGCAACCGAGCTGGTGCTGAAGGTTCAGTCGCAGCACAATAAAATCGAAGCGCTCCACCACATCTGCACGACGCTAGTTGACGAAGCTCAACCGACCACGCTGGCGTTGCTCGACACGCTGATCGAGCAGATAGACGAGGTGCATGGGGATTTTCGTAAGGAGCATGAGCTTTTGGAAAGTTCATGGCCCGCATCATACCACGACCATGAGTACTTTGTAAACAACTTGCAAATGACCGAGGCAACGCTTGCACTCAATGGCAAGATTGCAGTAAGGCAAGCAATGGAAAAACTAGCGTAACCACCGCAACCTGCACCAGTATCAACTCCGCCTCGATCTCAATTGGACACATTCTTTGGCATGACACCCGTCGTGGGAGATGCGAAGTCGCTCGCGTCATTGGTGACGAACGTGTCTGAAGCCAACAAAGTTTTGACTTCACTGACCACGAAGGAGCAACTTTGGGACTACATGTTGGTAAGGCAACTGAGCAGTCAGCTGGATCGAACCACACGAGAAACTTGGGAAACATCTGTAGGGCCTTCATCGGAATTTCCTCAATCAAACGTTTTTCGGTGGCACAAACGCTTAAAAAGTGGCCGTAGGTCGGTCGAGGATGACGAATGCAGAGGCAGGCCATCGACGTCGAAAACCGATGAAAACATCGATAACATCAAAGAAATGTTGGCCGAAAATCGTAAATTGACCGTCAGAGAGCTGGCAGAGGACTTAAACATCGCTTATGGATCCGCTCAAGACATTTTCGTTAGTGATTTGGGCCTCAGACGTGTCGCTGCAAAACTGGTTCCGAAGGACCTCAATTTCATGCAAAAAAAGAACCGCGTTGAAATCGCGAAAGACATGATTTCCAAGACCGAATCCGATCCAACATTTATCAAACGGATCATCACTGGAGACGAGACGTGAATTTATGAGTATGACACGCAATCCAGACATCAAGCGATTGAATGGCATGCACCCAATGAGCCGAGACCGTAAAAACCATGTCGCTTTCAGTCAAAAAAGAAGGCGATGCTCATGGTTTTCATGGATTACAACGGTGTTGTGCATCATGAATTCTTGCCAGAAAAACAGACAGTCAAGAAAGAGTATTATTTGGGCGTTATGAGACGTTTACGTGAAGCAATTCGCCAAAAAAGACCAGATTTGTGGAAAAACAACTCGTGGATTGTGCACCACGATAACGCACCGTCGCACAATGCGATCCTTATCCGTGAATTTTTATCCAAAAACAACACGAATACTATCCAGCAGCCTTCGAATTCACCTGATCTGGCTCCCTGCGACTTTTTCCTGTTCAACCAACTTGAAAAATCGCTTCGCGGAACACGTTACGGCACCCGAGAGGATATCATGAAAAAATCGAAGACGGCTCTGATGGACATACCGAAAATTGGGTACCAGCGGTGTTTCGAGGATAGGATCAAGCGCTGGCGTTAGCGCGTTGCAGTCGATGGTGAGTACTTTGAAGGAGACCATATCGATTTTGATGGATATATTTGTATTTTCGATTTTAGGAATAAAGTCCTAAAACTTTTTGATCAAGGTGGTGTAGCCGTATCTGTCCGTGTTGCTGGAGGATTGCGGGCTACGGTCTTCACCGTGCCTCGCTTCCTCAGCACTCCTATGCGGCAGGCTTTCTGGGGTCACTTGCCTCGGGGTGCCCGCCGGTAGTTGCGCTGCTACGAAGCCCTCCTTCTCGGACGGCCTTGCAGCGTTCTCTTTTCGTGGCCTTCCTCGCCTCACGGGTCGGCCATGCTGCTCGCTCTCCATCTTTTTCTGTGGTGCTCGCAGTCTTACTCTCGTCTTACGTTACTCTGGTGCATGGTTTTCCTCTTCATCGTCCGCACAACTTTGCGGCGGGGCTTTGGGGATCAGTAGATCGACTTGCATGCACGCTGCGAGTCTTACTGTTCCCGCCCAACGCATTAGCAAGCGTTATCTCTCGCTCTGCCACGATGCTAGGCTTACTCAGGGTATTCTCGGCTCTCGTCTTTGTGCGGCTGTCCGTACCCCGATGCGTGCTTTATTCTTTTTTCTCGTGGGCGACCTCGACCTCTCGTTCCGACAAGCTACGCCGGCTGTAAGGGGTATCGGCTCTTCTCTTTGTGCGATCATTCGTACCCCTGAGTGCACTGTCCTTCTCGCTCTCGTGGTATCTTTCTTTCCGTCTCATTTGCGTCTCGTGTAGTAGCGAATATGCGACTAGGAGCGTCTGCATTTATGTTTCTTTTTCCAACTTTATATTCCTGTATATATAGAAATATAATTTAAGCTTTATATTCCTATTGTGACGTAGTCACACTCGCTAACCTGCATGATGATATATCGCTATTATAAGTAGCGAGATTACGTGCTAACGCCTGGTGCGAATTCGAGCTCTAGGTCGTCGAACTCGAGTGAAGAGGCAAAAACGAAGTACGTCACGCCGAAGGAATTCCCTGGTTGCCGTAAACAGCAGGTCAGCGACCAGCTGGCCTCGCCTGGTGGCGAGGGGAAGACGGGTAGCGCGGTAACGGCGACTGGAAAAATTAGAAAACCTCGTTAGATTAAAAATAAAATCCTAAAATGATGTAGAGGGGAATGAGGCAAGGGGGCAAGATATAAAAGAGCTTGCGCGAGAGGAAAGGCTCTCTTACGTGGTCTTACTTTGATTTCGCTGAAAAGTATACAGCACTTGCATTTTTGGAGTTCGGTGATATTAATTGTATTTTATGAACATTTCGCGATCTAATTTTACGTGTTGGAACTGAATTTACTTCACATCAAAGTTTTCGAAGGAACTAATAAAAAGTGGGTCAGTGCATAATAAAAATAATTATAATCCAGAAAGACATCAAGCTCAGTGACCGAAGAAGTCTGAGGAAGGAGAAAAGAAAGGCGAGTAGACAGTTAATAAGAAAAAGAATTAGTGTAGTTACAGAGACAATTTATAGGAATAAGACCCGATTTAAACGAATAGAATTTAAGCGAATTGTATCTAAGCGCGTAGCATTTAAATAGGTTGAATAAGCAGGTAGTATGTAAGCAAGTAGGATTAAAGCCGATGGAAAGGAAGTGGAACAAGTGATAGATAGAAAGGATATAAGCATAATAGAGGCATCGCCTTTAAGAGCAAGTATGACGCGCTTGCTTTGAATGTGTATGTTGGATGACAGGCCGACTACCAACAAACAATACGAGGGTCGATCAATAAATAGTCGGCCTTGCGCCATCTGTTGGTCGAGGAAAGAAATCAATAGCGACGTTTAGTAGTGCCATACTTCACATGACTGTTGTCAAAGCTTCAGCTCACTGCGATGTTTAGTTTGCGTTTGACAGCCATCGAAAGACAAACAACTTTTGTGTTTTTACGAAAATGGAAAAAATTGAGTATCGTGCAGTGATTCGATTTTTGTTTTTGAAAAAGAAAACGAACAATGAACTCAAAGCGGAGCTAGACGAAGTTTATATGGACCTTGCACCTTCGTTATCAACCATTAAATATTGGACACCTGAATTTAAACGCGGTCGTACGAGCATTGTTGACGATGAACGTCCAGGTCGTCCAAATGAGGTCGTCATACCAGAAACAATTGGAAAAGTCCACGATATGGTGTTAAATGATCGGAGACTAAAAGTGCATGAGATTGCTGAGGCCACAGGCATATCATATGGCTCTGTGATTTCAATCCTGAGTGATCAGTTGGGTATGAAAAAGTTATCCGCAAGATGGGTGCCGCGTTTGCTCACTGTTGACCATAAAAAAGAACTTGTAGCTGATTCAAAGGCGTGTTTGGCGATCTATAAGCGTGATCCTGTTGAGTTTTTGCGTCGTTACGTAACCGTGGACGAAACATGGATCCATCACTATACACCAGAGACAAAGGAACAATCGAAACAATGGACTTCACCGACCGAACGGGCTCCGAAGAAGGCGAAGACGGTGCCATTGGCCGGTAAGGTTATGGCCACAGTTTTTTTGGGATGCACGTGGCATAATCTACATCGATTACCTTCCGCCGAAAAAAACGATTAATGGCGAATACTATGCAGCCGTACTGACCCGATTCAACGACGAATTGAAGAAAAAACGTCCACATTTGGCAAGGAAAAAAGTGATATTCCATCAAGTCAATGCACGCGTTCACACGTGCCCAGTTGCCATGGCCAAAATGCATGAATTTAAATACGAATTGCTTTCGCATCCACCGTATTCTCCAGATTTGTCCCCCTCCGACTACTTTCTGTTTCCGAGCCTGAAAAAATGGCTTGGCAGAAATAGATTTGGTTCCAGAGATGACCTCATCGCTGAAACAGAGACCTATTTTGAGGACCTTCCGAAATCGTATTATTTGGAGGGCATCAAAAAATTGGAAAATCGTTGGGATAAGTGTATCGAGCTAAAAGGAGATTATGTTGAGAAATGAAAAAGATTTTTGTCCAAAAAAACGCGATTTTCTTCACCAAGCCGACTATTTATTGATCGACCCTCGTACCAATAACAGGCTACATCGCAAGGTGTATTAAAGAGACACACGAACGAAATACACGAAAAGAATTGTAAAATAATCGCAGAAATTCACTGTTTGAAATGCACTGTACTGGCCAATGGTGCCAATAAACCGACATTGATGTTCTTTTTCAATTTATAAATAAACCCTACTTTTACCTACCTCGAAGTCTAAATTAATTATCCCTGTGTTCGAGTTCGAATTCTTCCCCTCGGAAGATAAAAATTAATGTTAACGATAGAAATTACCGTTATACTATATAAATAGGAATATAATTTAAGTTTTATATTCCTATATATTGGGTCTGGGAAAAAGTTCGCGGCGTTTTTTTTTTTTTAGTAAAATTCAACTGGTTTTTTATAGTGTGAAAATGAATTTATTTAAACCAAATATGCTCTATTATTATCGGCAATGTTTCGCCATTTTTCGGGTAGAGCCATGATGCCATCGGTGAAGAACTTCTGTGGTTTCTGGTTTAAAAACTGAATCAAGTGGTTTTCACAGGCTTCTTTTGAAAGCAGCTTAATTCCATTGAGAGAGTTCTGCAGAGATCGAAATAAGTGATAGTCAGAGGCTGCTATGTCTGGTCTATACGGTGGATGCATCAAAACTTCCCAACCAAGCTCTCGCAATTTTTGACGGGTCATCAAAGAAGTGTGTGGTCGGGCGTTGTCATGATGGAAGACAACATTTCCTTTCCTGTTAATCAATTCGGACCGTTTTCTTTCAATTACTTGGCGTAATCTCTCTAGTTGTCCACAGTAGAGTTGAGAATCAATCGTCTGACCAATTGGAAGTAGCTCATGGTGGACGATTCCCTTCCAGACCCAACACACACACAGCATCACCTTTTTCGCCGTCAATCCTGGCTTCGCGAACGCTTGTGACGGCTCACCATCCCTTGTCCACGATCGTTGATGCTTCCGATTGTCGTACGTGATCCATTTTTCATCACCGGTTATGACACGTTTCAGAAATGGCTCGATTTCATTGCGTTTCAGCAGCGCATCGCAGATCTCAACTCGGTCTATCATGTTTTTCTAGCTCAACTTATGGGGAACCCATACATCGAGCTTCTTTTTGTAGCCAGCTTTGTGTAAATGGTTCAAAACAGTTTTGTGGTCAATGCCTAGCTCCATACCAATATCGACACTGCTGATATGCTTATCTTGCTGGACTTTTTCAAGAATTTCATCAGCTTTTTCAGTGATTGGACAACCAGAGCGTGACTCATCTTTCACATAAAAATTACCAGAACCAAAGTGAGCGTAGCAGATTTTCATAAAGTACCTTCACCGTACACAGCACACATTTTTTCACAAGCCTGCCCAGCGTTCTTTCCTTTGTCGTAATAAAATTGCAAAATAAAGCGCAATTTTTCATTATTTTTCTCCATTTTCAAACGCAAAGAACTTTCCAACCGCACCAATTTCGATGTTTATTCACTCAAAGTAACGCTCGAAGTGTCGCCTTTGCAACGAGCGTTTAGTGGTGTCGCTGCGATCTGTGTTTCCTGACTTACCATATATGCAAATGATGCCATCTATCGGGAAAAACACCACGAACTTTTTCCCAGACCCAATATATAGGAATATAATTTGAGCTTTATATTCCTATATATATATATACAGGAATATAAAGCTATAGAGCCTGGTTCCTTTACGCCGAAGAGCCAAGTGAGGTGCTGGTGGTTCTTTCTCGGTCGTCGTATAGTTCTGTTCCGGTTTCGACATCATGCGACTCGCGTATCAGATAGGCAGATCGTCACCAACCTTGTACAATATCGCACAAATCGCTCTGTCGGACACGTCGGTGGTGACTATGAATGACTTCTCGAAGTCCGGATATTGTAATGCCGACGCCGTAGTGAGTGCTGTCATTAATTCCTCGAAGTCGGCATCCCTTACTGCTGTCCACTCGAATTTAACTCCTTTTTGGGTCAATTCGGTAAGTGGTTTTGCGGTCTTGGAGAAATCTTTTATGAATTTCCGGTAGTACCCAGCTAATCCGAGGAAGGGTTGCACTCATTTTACGTTCTTTGGTACTAAGAATTCTTTGACCGCCACCAGCTTCTTGGGATCTGCCCGCACCCCTGCTTCGGAGACGATATGACCGAGGTATTGCGACTCTTTTCGTAAGAATTGACACCGGGTTGAATTGCCATTTTGGCCTCTCTCAACCGCTGCAGCACCTCTCGCAAGCTGTCGTTATATTCGTTCAGGGTCTTACCGTGAATTACAATGTCGTCGAGATACATCGAGATTAGCGCGGAGTTCAGCAGCCGCTGGAACGTCGGTGGCGCATTCTTTAGACCGAACGGCATTTGGGTGTATTCGAAATGCCCCTGCGAGGTGGAAAACGCTGTTTCCTCCTTATCCTCTGAGGCCATAGGAATTTGATGAAATCCCGATGCTAAATCCAAGGTCGAGTAGTATCGTGCTCTTCCCACCTGGTCTAATATTTCGTTAATATTGCGCAGTGGGTAGGAGTCACCGATTGTGACTTCGTTCAGCTTACGAAAATCCACTGTATTATGCGTAATTGGATTATTTGGTATTCGGTATAATATTAAAAAGTTATTATTTTTGGGATCGTTTGCCGATTAGGAGATATATCTCGAGTAATTAGTGTAAAATGGTAGTATTTATTACAGACAACAGCAACTTTCGGTTGTCTATTCAAAAGTCAATAAAACAATGTACAATAATTTCGTTGTTTCGAGCCCGTTACGAGGACCGAACCTGTCTCGTTTGAATCTACTAATAGAATGATTTCCGCAAAGCAGTTATTCACTCCTTTGATCGAAATCGAGTGTCGCAATGAATTTCACAATAATCATCGCTTGCACATTCCAGCAAGTCGTAGCTCGAGTTCGTAGCGGTCATTGCTCGCAGCTCGTTGCTTACGTTTGTTAGCAAGCTCTCAGCAAATTGTTGAAGAGAGGTTGCAGTGAATCGATGAGAGCACTTGCAATTAAAATTGCTTGAGTGCTCTACATGTATGAGACAAGCTACGCAGTCAGCACTGCGCAGCACAATACAACATATATTGAGGATGCACGAGTGAGCAGTGTATAGTCATTGTACTTTCCCAGCAGAGTTTCTGGAGGAAAGTACAGTGAATATACAACACCTGCATAATTATATTAATTATACCGGCGAAATTAAGTGAGGAGAGCGTGGTGCCGCATGTGCTGCAGAGCACGCCACAAGTGACCCAAAGCGCTGATGTACCATAATTTACTCCTCACTGATAGTGAATTTGCGCTGAATTATACCAGTGTCCTCTTACCTTGAGCTATGAGTCCTGGTGAGCGTGATGTTGAGCGAGTCCGATGTATAAAGTCCGTGAAAATAGTCCAAGAGTCCTTAGAATGCGTGTGCTGTCCTCGGATGCATAGCGAAAAAGTCCCAAGTTTCCAATATGGCTGCGAGTATGAAAGCGTCGTTGGGCGCTGAAGTCAGTTGAGCGAGATAGCTGGTGAGCGAAACCGAAGTCAAGCGAGAGAGACACCCTCTCGCTCGACGCGACATGACAACGAAGCACATCCTCAGCTTCGCGAAGCCCTGCCTCGGCTATCTTCGGCTCAACCGAACGCTGTGTGCTAGAGCACCGCAACAGGTAGGCGCACGACGAATATCGATCGCCGTGCGCCAGCTGATTCTCTAACAACGGGGGAAGGTAATTTTTCCGGATGACTTAAGATGTTCGCCTCGTTGTTTTCACGCTAAAATCTGGGACGGTTACAATACATACGCCTACCAAAGCCAGCATTCCGGTATTACTAATAATTTCTTGTTGTATGGGTTTTTCGCCGCAAGTAATTCCGACGGCCACTGGGGTCGGCGCGACGTATATCAATCGCCCTGGCTGTTGCTGCGGGATGATGAGAGTGCGAATCAACTAGACTTCTCGTTTGGCGCAGCTCTCGCCGTTGTCCTTGGTGATTTTGGCGTACATAAATACTTCGCAGGGGGTATATTCCAAGAGCAAGATGGACGGGTGCTTCGACGGACAAATGTATAATTGATTCAGTGTCATGTCATTTTGCAGGTCCTCCGCTTCTAAATGTAGAACATTGGTTCTACAAAGTTCCGAATACCGTGCCGCTAGGGGTCAATGGACTCTTAGGTATGGATTTCATCAAATATCACAAGGCAGATATCTTGTACGGAGAGATGCTGAAATTGTACGGACACTGCATGCTACTACTGGACGGCACGACGAGGGTATCTCTCCCGCCACGCAGCGAGACGGTCACCTACGCTGCAACGACGAGCAAATTCGTAGGATTGCTCTCGAGAGTAGAACTCGAAGACGGAGACCAAGCAGGTGGTCGAGGTGCAACGCCCCGTAGTGAAACTCGAGTCGCTCGAGGATGTAGCAGTAGGTCAAGCGGCCGAGGCAGCCTCAATGCAGGTATGCACCGTCAGAACGGAGCGAGGGGCCGACCGCCTCGCCCGACTAACCAGAAAGCTCGATACAACGAAATCACTAGGAAATACGAGGATGTGTTCCACTTACCAGGGGATAGGCTGCCGTATATGCCTATCGCAGAGCATGTGATACCCCTTAAGGAAGGGGTGCGGCCCATTAAGGTGCACCCATACAGGCTGCCCGAGACCCACAAAAGGGAAGTGGAGAGGCAGACCTGCAAAATGTTAGCAGAAGGCATCGTCAAGCCCAGCAGAAGTCAGTGGAACGCGCTGCTTTTAGTTGTGGCGAAGAAACCTGATGTCGCCGGAATAAGGAAGATGCAAGTAGTGGTGGATTTTTGAAAATTGAATGAATATACCATTGGGGACTCGTACCCACTGCCCAACATCACCGAGATATTGGAGCAGTTGGGACGAGCCCGATATTATACGACTTTGGACCTCGCTTCTGGATTTTACCAAATGCCGATGGCGAAGCAAAATAAGGAAAAAATTTGCAGTTTCTACAGGGTCTCCATAGGGTCATTTCGAGTACAACCGCCGCATGCCTTTTGGACTCAAGAACGCGCCGCCGACTTTCCGGAGGCTGATGAACTTTGCACTGGCTGGACTACAGAGAGTCAAATGCTATGTGTACCTAGACGACATAGTAATCCACGGGAAAATCTTCAAGGAGCATACTGACAGGCTGCGACAAGTACTGCAGCGGCTAAGAGAAGCCAAATTAGCAGTGCAATCGAGCAAGTGCCAGTTCCTGCGCAAAGAAACGCAGTACCTCGGCCACGTCATCTCTGAAGAGGGTGTGCGTGCTCCCAAGAAGCTGGAAGCGGTAAGGAAATTCCCGGTGCCAAGAGACGTAAAGGGGGTACAATCCTTCCTTAGACTAGCCGGGTATTACCGGAAATTCATAAAGGATTTTTCGTAAACCGCGAAGCTACTCACGGAATTAACCCAGAAAAGGGTTTGATTCGAGTGGACTGCAGTAAGGGATGCTGCTTCGAAGAACTGAAGACAGCACTTACCACAGCACCGATACTGCAATATCCCGACATCACGAAGCCGTTCGTTGTGACAACAGACGTCTCAGATAGGGCGCTCGGCGCGATCCTTTCGCAAGGCAAGATCGAGGACGATTTGCTCATATGCTACGCGAGCCGCACCATGTTAAAGGCCGAGTTAAATTATACAACCACGGAAAAAGAGCTACTCGCGATCGTTTGGGCCCTTGCGCAATTCCGACCATATATCCTTGGCACTCGTTTCACGGAACTGACAGACCGCCAACCGCTCACCTGGATGTTCGGGATAAAGGACCCAGGTTCGATATTGATGCGTTGGAAAATAAAATTGGCGAAACATGAGTTCAATGTCGGATACAAGGCAGGTAAGCGCAACACGAATGCCGACGCGCTAAGTCGAATATTCATTACTACGAGGGCCCAAGAGAGAGCCAAGAACGTAGCCTGTGGATCTGAGGAAGGTAGCACGAAGGAGCAACTCGGCACAGCGAACGAACAAAGCGGGAGCCGAGAATACCGCAAGCCAGCACAGCAACGAGGCAGAGCGAAAGGCAACGCCTGCCAATGCTTTAGAAAAGGATAGAGAGATCCACAGCGTGCATGCAGGTCGCTCTACTGATCCCCATAGCCCCACCGCGAAGTCGTGCGGTCGGGGAAGGGGCAGACCATGCAAGCCAGCAGCGCAAGACACTGGTAAGACTGCGAGCATTGCTGAAAAGGACAGAGTGAGCGCAGCATAGCATGGCCGACCCGCGAGGTGTGGAAGGCCGCGAAAAAAAAACGTTGCAAGGCCGCCCGAGACAGAGAGCGACGCAACGGCGGAGGTACCGGTGGGCACACCGAGCAAAGAAACTGCGGGCAGAGCACTGCACAGGCCTTCTGAGGAAGCGAGGCACGGCGGGGGGCCGCAGCCCGCAAAACTCCAGACTGCCGCAGTGGCGTAGCCAGCCCCTCTACCGATAACTGCCTGAAAATAATAAAAGAATACCACGGCACCCTCATATAAGGGCATCAGGGTATACGGCGTACATTACATTGGATCCGGACCAAATACGACTGACCCGGCATGAGAAAGGATCTGGAGGAATACATTTCATCCTGCGATGAAAAGAATCGGTCCTGTCAAAGGAATAAAATCGGGAAAAAGGAACAATTGCCGATGGTGGTAACGGACACCCCATCAAGGTCATTCGAAAAAGTAGCGGTCGATATCGTAGGATCGATACCTGAAAGCGCCTCTGGAAAAAAAAAATATAATACTAACGATCCAGGACACGCTTACCAAGTACAGTGCGGCGATACCACTGCCGAACCAAGAGGCTTTGACAGTTGCAAGAGCACTGGTTGAAGAATTAAATTGCCGGCACGGAACGCCGGAAACAATATTGTCGGATCAGGGCACCAACTTCGTCAGCTCGGCCTTCAAGCAGATGTGTCGACTACTGAAAATTTAAAAGATACAAATGACGGCCTACCATCCGGAATCGAACAGCGCCCTGGAAAGGTTGCATCGCACCCTCGGCGAATACCTGAAAAATTTCATAAGCGAGGACCAAGGAAATTGAGATGAATGGCTGCCGTATGCAATGTTTACATACAACACCACTCCACATACGGAGACCGAACTGTCTCCGCACGTGCTGGTGTACGGATGCGAGGCTGAATTGCTGACAGCCGTAAAGCAGGAGCCTCGCAGCACGTACGCTTAGGCCGACTATGTCCACGAGCTACGCGAGCGACTACGCGCCGCATGGCTCGCGGTAATCTGGAAGGCGCAAAAAGTTAGTTGAAACACGCGTACGACCGCAGCGCGCAGGTACAGGAGTACCACGTCAGCCAACGTGTTCTCCTGCTTGACGAGACGGTGCGCAGGGGGGCGGTCAGCCAAGCGGACTCCGAAGTAGACGGGACCTCACGAGATAGTGGAGATGAGGCCCCCCGTCAACTACATCGTCCGGAAGGGACGGAAAACCCAGGCGGTGCACGCGAACCGCCTGAAGCTCTTTATTGAGCACTAAACTTAAATAAAACTGAGTAAATGTAAGTTTGGGAGCTCCGCTTAGCGCTAGGTGAAGAGTTCCAATGAAAATTAAGACTTTGAAAGTATAAAATAAAATCATCTCAAAATCATCTCGAAAGACAGTAAAATTTACAAGAATTCAGATTTGTTCATACAATTTTTATTAAAGAATAATAATCAGCCCAACACGCGGGACAGGTGATCGGGGGCCTTTCCCCAAACAGGCGACGTAGGCCTATGAAGTCAGGGTAGGGCTCTTCGTCGTCGCCGACCCAGGGCCCCAGGCCTCACAAGCAATAAACCGCCCGACGACAACCCTGACGGCGACGGCGAACGACTAACGCCGAGGACAGGCGGACATCGCCCAGGTAGCAGCTATTCCTCCGCCCTGGAACGATCAGACCGTTCTGCAAAAAGACGGAAAACAAAAAAACCCTTTAAGAAAACCTAGATAAATAAATAAACAAAAAAGGAAAGGAGAACACTCACCACTATATCGGGCGCCAGGAAGGATGTCTCGACCAATTTTAGAGAGGAGCTACATGACAGCAGGTCAACAGTACCCAAGGAACAGCACACGAGGTACCGCCATGGAGAGGACCATCTGCAAGATCTTCTATCTGTAAGTGGCGGTTACATACTAAACATATACATATAACTTAGTAGTGTCAAAGCCAGTCGATCCGAAATTTCAGAAAATTTTCCACCAGATATACTACTGTGTTCAAAAAGTAAGGTGAATTTTGTTTTAAAATTGAAAATTTTTATTTATTCTTCCAAATCGATTTCGTCCCCCTCAAAATAATCCCCCCTAGCTACAATACACTTATGCCAACGTTTTTTCCAATCTTTGAAGCATGCTAAAAAGTCGTCCTCAGGTATAGCCTTCAATGCGCGTAGCGATTCACATTTGATCTCTTCAATCGACTCAAAACGATTTCCCCGGAGTGGTCCTTAAGCTTTGGGAACAGCCAGAAGTCACACGGTGCTAAATCAGGCGAATACGGTGGTGGTGGAGCGACATGAGTGGAGTTTTTGGTGAAAAACTCACGAAGAACCAGTGCTGTGTGCGACGGTGCATTATCGTGGTGCAAAATCCAAGTGTTGTCTTTCCATAATTCTGGCCTTTTCTTGCCAATAGCTTCACGCAAACGACGCATAACACTTAAATAATATTCCTTGTTGACAGTTTGGCTAGTGGGAAGGAATTCGTAATGCACCACACCACGATAATCGAAGAAAACTGTCAACATGATCTTGATTTTCGAGCGACTTTGGCATGGATTTTTCGGTCTCGGTTCACCTTTGGCACGATATTCGCTCGATTGATCGGTTGTTTCCGGATCATAGGCATAAATCCAAGTCTCATCGCCCATAATAATCTGTTTGTAGACGTCCTGATAGTCAGAAATCATTGATTCACATGCTTGAACGCAACGCTCTTTTTCGAAACAATTGAGAAATTTTGGCACGAAACGCGATTTGACTCTTCTGAGGCACAAATGATCCTTCAAAATTGCTTGCACTGATCCAATTGATATTGCAAGCATGTCGGCAAGGTCCCGAATTGTTAATCGACGATTTTCGAGCACCAATTCTTTGATTTTCTTGATGTGTTGCTCATCAATTGACGTCGATGGTCGTCCAGAGCGTTCCAAATCATCAACACGTTCTCTGCCTTCTTTGAAGTCTTTGTACCACTTGTAAACATTTTTCTGTGACATAGTCTCGTCACCGAAGGCCTTTTGTAACATTCGATACGTTTCAGCGGCGGAATTTTCATTCCGCAAGCAAAATTTAATTGCACTTTTTTGCTCAACAAAATTCGACATCGTAAAAATCGCCAAATTCACTTTTCTTTGTTCACAAAACCAAGCGTAAACTAAAAACTAATTATGATATTGACATGTAATTTGTCACAGATGTCACTAACAGTCCTACCAACTTGAAAAAAAAATTCATTTGTCCGATTCGGTTAACGCGGGAAGTTTAAATTAAAAATTCACCTTAATTTTTTACCACAGTAGTATACAGGATGCGCCATCTTTTATGTCAGTATGTAAATATTGAATAACTTTAAAAAAAAGAACCGATTTCCATATATGAGGTATTTTTATTTAATTTGGTCTTTTACAATTTATTTTGACTAGTTTTTGAATACAAGATCAATCAACTGGCCGCCTTTATTGGCCAAAGCAAAATGTGCCCTTTTTACTGCGTTTTCCATCACTTTTTCGAGCATCTCGGGCGGTATAGCGATGATTTCGGCACGAATGTTTGCCTTGAGTTCGTCAATGGTCTGAGGCTTGTTAGCGTACACTTTGCTTTTCGAATAACCCCACAAAAAAAGTTCGGAGGGGTTAAATCTGGAGATCTGGGTGGCCAGTCAATGTCGCCATTTTTTGACATCACGTGCAGAAAATTTTCGTTGCAGAAACTGTATTGTTTGATTTGCAGTGTGGCATGGCGCACCGTATTGTTGAAACCAGTAACTGTTCAGACCTTTTTCACATATTTGTGGTCAG
The DNA here is from genome assembly GCA_963942595.1 of Cylloceria caligata. Lineage (NCBI taxonomy): Eukaryota > Metazoa > Arthropoda > Insecta > Hymenoptera > Ichneumonidae > Cylloceria > Cylloceria caligata. The sequence goes on from OZ012706.1 coordinate 24,652,980, forward strand.
ACATAATGAGTCAACATCCACCGATATCGATTCCCATCGACTGTTTCGCCTTCTCTGAAAAAAATGGCCCAATCATAGTTTTGGTGCAAACGCCGGCCCAAACAGTCACTTTTTGGTTATGCAATGTTGTTTCATTGATCTCGTGTGGATTGTCCGTTCCCCAAATGCGGCAATTTTGCTTGTTAATGGCGTCAGAGCGTGTGAAATGGGCCTCTTCGGTCATCAAAATTTGCTTCCAAAAATCAGGTTCAGTGTCAACCATTTGAGCGACTGTTTGGCCGTATTCCAAGCGACGTGGACGATTCATGGTTAAAAATGTACTGAATTGACGTTTCAAAAACATGTCTACCCAAGTCAATCGGTTGATAAATGTCAAAGTTATTCAATGTTTATGTACCGACATAAAAGATGGCGCACCCTGTATATATATATTGTTGGATAATCAGTTGGCGCACGGCGATCGATATTTGCCGTGCGTCGACCTGTTGCTGCGGTGTAGCACGCTCCGTTCGGCTACGCCGGAGATAGCCGCGGCAGGGCCTCGCAGAGCCAAGACTGTGCCTCGCATGCATGCCGCGTTAAGCGAAAGGTTGTCTCTCTCGCTTGACTTCGGCTTCGCTCACCGGCTATCTCACTCAATTGACTCCTGGGACAGCGCACACATCCTCGGTACACTCGCTCGGACTTTTCACCATCTCACCGGATCTTCTCAACATATTCGTGCTTATCAGGACTCAAAACTCAGGCAAGGGTACACCCTTACAATTTATCGTAATTCAATGACGGTGAGGAGTGGAAAACTCATCGGTACATCAACATAAAGGTCTCACCCGTTGACGTGCTCCGCAGCGCGGGCTACACCACGTTTTTCACACTACTTGTTGCTCACCCAATTAATACAATTGCGTGTGTTCTTATTAATTCACTGTACTTTCCCCTAACTAAGCTTGCTGGAAAGTACTGTGAATTTATTCCATTCATTTGTGCATCCTCAAGCTCACTTTGCCGTGCTCTGCAGCGCTGACTGCATCACGGCTTGTCACATTAAAACTCCAGCACTCAAGCAGTACAACTGCAAGTGCTCTCATTTATTCAATACATTTCTTCACATAATTTGCACAGAGAATTTATTAATAGTAATTTAGATTTTTTACACGCTCACATTTCTCGCTTCGTGGCATGCTCCGCAGCACTAGCTGCGGCACTCTCAAGCGCACATAGCACACAATTAACACAATCGTGTGCCGGTCTCTTCCACCAAAATTCAATTCAATTTCATTGAATTTTTGTATTTGCTTTCCTATAATTTTCTGTGAATTTTCTGATTTCAATGTATTTTTGGAAGGAGAACAAACCACTTTCTCTGGATATCATCTTTGTGTCTGCTTCTTTTTTTCCCTGTGTTGAGTGAAGTTTCATAATTTTCAATATCTTCACAGATTCGCTCAACTACATCTGGACGGATTCTCAAACATATATATATCTTGAGGTTTTTGGGAATATTCTAAAGTAAAATCTACCGCGAAAGTAGCCACATGCCGGTATCTAGAGGCGCCCGACCAAAACGTAGGGGCAACTCGCTAGATATGACGTTGCCCAGCGAAGGGGTAGATTCCATAGCCGGATTAGCTGCAGCCGTAGGGAACATCGCGTACAGAACGCGCAGGGCGCTAATTGAGCTCTCGCCATCGGGACGAATCCCCGCTAACAGGCACGAGGCCCTTGCAGGCCGTCTGACAGCCTAGTTCGGCGTGAATCCACTGATGGGTGCGTCATTCGGGGATCATGACAGTATCGCTAGTGACGACATATTCAATATGGCTACTGGCGAACGAACGCCTGAGCACATCACAGAGGATATGATCGAGCGAGAGATCGAACAACTGCGTACGATATATATATATATATCACTTGGAATATTTTTCCCGAATTTCGTCTCTGACTAGCTTTGGCTCTATCACAACTATATGTATTAGTAATAATTGTAAGAGTCACTTACAGAATGTTGATCTCGTAGACGATCCTCTCCATGGCGTTTATCTGGGTGCTGTCGACTTGGTGTCCTGCAGCTCCCCTCTGTAGATTATTGACGTCCTTCCTGGCGCCGTTGACCCGAATCTTTATTATAGACAACGGCAACTTTCCGTTATCTATTAAGTGACAATAAAAGAATGGTACAATAATTCGTTGCTTTCGAGTACTTGACGAGGAACCAGCCTGCTCTTTTCGAATCTACCTTAAGACTGATTTCGGCAAAGGGAGTTATTTACTTCCATTGACGAAATCGATGAATTTGCAAAAATGTCTATGTTGCAAGTCGTAGCTCGAGCGGTCATTGCTCGCGGCTTGTTGCTTACGTTTGCACATTCTTTCTACTTCGGGTAAGTGGCCTCACGCGATAGAGGAATAATGGCGAAATAATTATACTCGAATAATTCGCTGCACAACAAACCGTTGAAAGTAAAAGAGTAATTATTCATTATGGAAAAATCATGTTTTAATTGAATAATTTTATTGATAACGTGTAATTTGACTACAAAGTAAAAAATTTAAATACATAAAATTTTGTTGTCAAAATACGCTTGTAATTAAATTGCATAAAATAATTAATAAACTAAAAAGAGAAGAATACTTTACCATATAGTTTAACCCTTTATAAGTCAGAAGAATATGCTCACTTCTCGGCTCTACCGTAGCGAGGCGTTACCTTCAATTGTGCTCTTCATAGTCCCATCCCAGAACGGTTTTGGGCGATGTGACTTATAAAGGGTTAATGGAAACAAGACATTAAATAATTCTCTTTACAAAATCTACTACAAATTTTATATCACGAATAATGGACAGAACGGTTTTGGGTGATGTGACTTATAAAGGGTTAATGGAAACAAGACATTAAATAATTCTCTTTACAAAATGCAACTACAAATTTTACATCACGAATAATGGAAGCGTGGGACTCCTGAATAGCGAAATCTAATAATCGATTTGCATTGTCCAAGTATAAGCCTGTGATGCTATTTCTCCGCAAGGGGGACGAGATAGGTCAGCCAACTACCGTAAACGCGAATGATATTCCCTGGGGGAGGAAGCAATTGTGCAACGGGGATAAAAACAATACATCAGAAAAACAGGTTAAAGAAAAAAAATTATTTGGTTAAAATAAATACCGAAATAACAATAATTATATATATAATGGCAAAAGAACAACGTGATTGTCCAGAAGGGGAGAGATAAAAGTAACAATACATTATTGGTCGTTGCAATTGAATTTGACAGGAGCAAATCGCAAGTGAAAATAAACAAAATAGAATCGCGGAGAAATATAACCAACATAACGATGAAGAAGATAACCAACCTCGAAAATAGAGGGAGGGAATGACAAAATAATAATAACAACTTAAAAAGGGGAGAAGAATATAACAAAGTAGTAGCAATCGATGTAACTATAATAACAACAACAACAACAACAACGCAAGATAGTAACTCAAAAGAATCACGGAGTAACAACGCAAGAATACTCTAGAAATAATAATGAAGAATTCTCTAACAACAAAAAATAGAAATAACTGAAACAGTCACGTTGGTAATTGGGTGCCAGCTACTTTTCGGTGTAGCACCGTGTGACTATTCGCGCGAAACGCGACGAGACACCCTAAATTAAAACAATATTAAAAAAAACACTAGGATCGCACGACGTCGTAACGGCCGACTAGCGAGGGAACGGCGCAGAGAAGTTCAGAGGGAAGGCTGAAAGTCCTAATCGAAGGCTTCTTATAATATTACCTCCGTGTTTAATACTCAAAATAGGAACAAAAAGGGGCACAGAAATAATGGGAAAATAATCAGCAAGGGAATTGAGGTGGAGAATTTCTCATTTACATTACCTATAAAACTAAACTATTCACCACTCACTACGCGCGCTAACACTCTCTACTCGACAGAAAAAATGGCGATACCGACAACACGTGGCAGTAAATTCTCAGAACTAATCATCTACAACTAATACGGGTCGAAGTAGACGAAAATGGGTATCAATAGGTAGGGAAAACTCAAGCAAAAACTTACAGAATAAATTCAATCACTCAAATTTCACACACTTTACAAAGTTTCTGTAACTGAGTCGGTGACACACACGTGTTTTTGCGGGGAACGCTCGGCTTGAAGCTCCCGAGATCCTCGTTGCCGCCTTCTTCATTGAAGCAAGTCGTCGGTGATTGGCTCAGGTGGGTGAGTGGGAATATAACAAAATCATAAACTAAAATAATACTTCAAATAAATCTTAAATTATATCACCGAAATAAAGCGGAGATGATAACGCAAAAATAAAATCCACGTGATGTACAACGTTAAACCAAAAAAACTCAAGTGATATTACAAAGTGGGCGGCAAAAACAATACTAAATACGAACTAGAAATACAGGGCTAAAGGACGGCGAGGATATAACAATACGGTAAAATATAGATTGAAATAAACTCAAAGATTGGGGCGCCAGCTACATGACGGTGTAGCTCCGTGACGACACAATGCTATACGATAAATGCCTGCTATGGGAAGGGGGGAGGGCTTACTCGCGGGGTGATACAAGATAATTTCCCAAGGGTGTGGACTCCCTAACACGACGGCTACATATCTATTATCTCGGTGTAAGGGATTTCACTAATATCTACTGACTCGTACTCGATATGATCTAGAATCTTTAACGAACGCAATAAGAAAATTGTCATGACGGCAGCTCAACAGCACTCGACTGGCAATACTTGCATGAGAACTTCCATAAATAATGGCCGGAGGTAGGGGGTAGGGGATGGATACGATAAATCCTGGTTAATTAAATCATGTATTTTTCCTCTAATTGACTCGAATAATTTATTCGCTATATCGAGCATAAACACCACTTACTTTGCACGCGTACTAATGTGAGCCACGCGGCTCCTGTAATGTCGGGTTTACGCTCCACGCTGTCGTATGTTCTAATTCTACAAACGCCTTCTTAATTTGCTATATTGGGGGCTTAAATGGAATATAACGGGAAGCAACCACACTATACTCATGCACGAGCTTACTTCTCGATGACTACTTCGTCCAGACTCCGTCTTTCTTCACGCTATTCGTCTCGAAATAGATTCGGTAATGTCTCGATATCTCCCGTTAATGTACGAATGTCGTAATGCCTCGATATTCCCAGTAAGTTGTATTAAATCTCTATATTCTCTGTACGTCTGCTCGCACTCGCTGTCTGGCTCGACGTGTTTCGAATGGGAAATCGTTTTGGCGTGGAGTGTGGTGTGCATGGCCGGGTATATAACGACGTGGTCGGTGTGGCGTGTAAAGTAGTGTGCGTAGCTGGGTAACGGTGCTGCTGCCGATGTGTTGGGCGGCAGCGGGAGCACGGGATGTAGCGGGGTGGCAGTGCCGGTTTGCTGATGGCGGGAGTGCAGGGTAGCCTCGATCCAGCTCGATATACTGCTTGCGGTGTGTAGGATGGTGTGCCGCTCAAAAAAAGATGGCCGCGCTAAGTAAAGTGACAGACCGACGATATAGCCAACGGCCAAAAGGCTTCACCTATTGTACGGTGAGTTGAAAAAAGTGCTGTCCTCCTGGGTCGTGGCGGCTTCGGACGGCGCGTGAGTACGGGTGCTCGAGGATGGGTTACAAGTGGTGGTACGGTGAGGGGATTAATAATAGTCCTACTGACTAATCTAGAGGTAATATAGAATAATATAATAACAAAAAAATAAATCTTAGAATAGAAACAATAGAAATAATTAATAATAACAAAAATAGAACTTAGAATAGAAATAATAGAGGAAATTAACTACTGCCTTACTATATTTCGTCGGTGAGTGGCAGCCCTCGAGCCACCCAGCGAGGGATAGACGTTCAAGTGACATATTTTGTCACAATTTATGGTAACAAGTAAATTTCTTCGGATGAAAATCTTAGAAAGTGTCCACAGGGCGGGCGATGGCGTAGCAGTCCCAGGGCACACGGCCGCAAACGGCAGGATCTATACCAGGCTGAAACTTTATCTGAAACCAAAACAAACATGTTTTTGTTCAAATATATCTCGCTGACTATGGGTTCACGTTCCCACTTCTCAAAATGTTGAATAATTTCAAAAATGACAGCTTCTTGAAAACAGAACGTAATTTAGCCCTTAGAAAAAGCATGCTAATGTCAATTTAAAAAAGCGATTGTGAACCGAAAATGACTACTGTCTCAACTTTATTTGTACAAAGCCAAGTCAATTGGGTGACGGTTACTCAAGATATCAATCCCGCCGTGTCAAGAAATGTAGTTTCGAGATAATCGCGTTTAAAGTTTTGATACGTATTTTCTACGGTCTTGCGAAATATTGTCATCTTACCGCTAGTCAGCGATTCGGGCACCATATAGCTGTCCTTCCTCATCATCCACATCGTGTTGTACACCCAATCTCTCTAATCTGCGAACAATTCAGGCCTCTTTCGAGCGTTCCTGTGCTTTATTCTCCGCTTTAGTTACTCGCTAATCATCCTTCGTTTTACCCGACGCGTACGCTCTCCAACCGATTTTTAAATTCAAAACCTGCATTATGTCAAGATATATCATTGCCCCATCATTAAATGTACAAACAGCAATATGCATAGCAGTATCCACGACTGCAGCACCACTGGAGCAGATTTTTGGAGCCATTTCCATGTAACAGAATTGATACTTTCATTGTTATTATTTTGGTGAAAGCCTCCCAGGGATCGTTTCAATCATTAATCACTGCTTGGTGCTGTGTATATAGGACGAATGGCATTTTGTCGATATCGCTTTCTTCCAAGTTCGCCAGGAATATATTCCTGCAGGGCACGAATCGTGCTGTGGTTTCTTGTCGCTGGAAATCTTATCGAAGAACGGGCCGATATTGCATTTTTCACCGCTTCCACGGATTGATAATTTCGTCGAATGGCGAAGCTGTAATAGACAATTAGCTCATCGATCAATTTTCCTGTGAAGTTTCCTGGCTATGTGAACTTGGCATTCGACTTTGGAAAATAGAAATTTTTCATTTTTATTTTTATAGAGTTTCGTTTGTAGTTGATTGTAGTAACAATTTTTTCGTTTGTAGTAGCTCCAAACAAAAGTTATAGAATTTTGAAAAAAGCGCTGCACCCGACTTTGTCGGTACTCAAATTTTGCAGTTCATTCTTATAGAGAATCATTTGTAGTTGATTGTAGTGAAAGAATTTCCGTTTGTAGTTGAAAGGAAAAACGTTATAAACATTTTTTTGTTATTATTTTTTTTTTATGAATAAAAAAAAGTTAGTACAAACGAAAAAAATTCAAAATATTGCCCATCGCTAGCGACAACTTTTTCCCATCTTTCTGGCAGAGCTCGAATACTGTCACGGTAGAAGTGTTCGTCTTTTGAGGCTATCCACGAATCAAGCCATTTTGAGATGTCTTCATATGAGCTGAACTGCTGATTAGCCAGACCATGTGCCATCGAACGGAACAACTAATAATCGGACGGCGCAATATCTGGGGAATATGGCGGGTGGGGTAGGACTTCCCATTTGAGCGTCTCTAAGTAGGTTTTAACGGGTTTGGCAACGTGAGGCCAAGCGTTGTCATGCTATAGAATCACTTTTTCGTGCCTCTGCTCGTATTGTGGCCGCTTTTCGCGCAGTGCTCGGCTCAATCGCATCAATTGAGTTCGATACCGTTCCCCAGTAATGGTTTCGTTCGGTTTCAACAGCTCATAATAAATAACACCGCCCTGGTACCACCAAATATACAGCAAAATCTTCGCAGCGTGAATATTCGGCCGAGCCGACGACGTAGAAGCATGACCGGGCAGTCCCCATGATTTTGTTCTCTTTGGGTTGCCGTAATGAATCCATTTTTCATCACCCGTAACGATACGATAAAGAAAACCCTTCTTTTTGCCGCTGGAGCAGTTGTTCACAGGCGAAAAAACGACGCTCAACGTCTCTTGGCTTCAAATCATAAGGAACCCAAGTTCCTTGTTTTTGAATCATTCCCAACGCATGCAATCGCTTGGAAATGGCTTGGCGGGTAACTCCTAATGCTGAAGCAAGCTTTTTGTGCGTTTGGCACGGATCCTCATCGAGCAATGCCTCCAATTCAGCGTCTTCGAAGGTTTTTGGCCTTCCTTCACGCGAACGGTCGTCAACATCAAAATCACCGTCTTTGAAGCGACGGAACCAATCAGGGCATGTTGTTTCACTTAGAGCAGCATCTCCGTAAACTTTTTGGAGTTCGCGATGCGCTACAGCCGCCGTTTTCTTCGAATGAAAGAAGAAAAGCAACACTTCCCGCAAATGAAGATTATTTGGCACAAAATCAGACATTTTCACACAACCAAAAGTATATGACGCAAAAACAAAATCACTAATATGTCAAAGCAGTTTGTTTACCATATGTCTAAGCTTGGTTCATGACGTTTTTTTATGTCCCAATCGACCAGCACTTACTACTGGAGCCATCTCTTGAAAAACAGCGGGAACTTAGTTGCGCACCTAATATTTATGCTTAAAATAAATGAAAAGACTATGAAATGTATATTTTTTCGTTTATTTATATATAAAGCACAAAAGAAAATACAAAATTACAAACAAATAGAAGAGAATACCAACAAAAAAATGGAAACATCGAATTAAAAAAGTATAAATTTTACAAACAATTATAAAGATTACAAAAAATATATATTTTGTATTTAGATACACAATAAAAAATATTAAAAAGTTGACAATTACAGAACAATACACAAAAGCACACAAATAAAAGAGAAATATTGAGTTTAAGAAAAAAAAATATATATATGTAAAAATTCTAAACTCAATTTCCTTGTGATATATTTAAAAACAATTGTTGATACATCGTGCTACCTTACAATCTAGACACCAGTATGTAGATTCTTTCCTAACACCTTTTTTGTAGCAAACTCGGCATTTCCTGGATTTAGTTTTTCCTATATCGCTTTTCATTTGTTCTGGAAAATTCCTTTTAACTAAGCGTGATGGTTCAGGTGTAGAGCGGCTTGTTGTTGTCTTTGGGTGGGTTTTCACTATGTTGTTATCTACCAATTTCTTTACACACTCTATCAAAAAGTGTAGTCGATCCAAATGACCTTTAGCTTCTTTGTATATAATATATGCATTGAAGCAGCAAATATCAATTAATCGTAGAAAAATTTTTTTATAAAATTTTTTTATAAAATTTTTTAATAAAGTTTGTCTTTGAATCTTACTATATGTTCATTTTTCTGTAATTTTTTTGTTTTTTTTTCACTGGGGATTCCGACTATTTATCCTCATTGTTCCAACAATGTCTGTATTGTTTTGACACAAGAGTTCAGCCAAATGAATTGACGTACTCAATTACGTATAGAAGTTATCTAAGTAAATCCTATACCTTTTATTCAGTAAGTCATGTGTTAACTCCAAAACAAATCTTATTGATTGTTTTTCTTGTGGGTAGCTCGAACCATAATTTGTGTCCTTGCCTGTGTGTAAAATTATATTTTGTACGTATCCAGATTGGCTTTCACTCAAAATAAACAACTTTATTCCAAATCTAGCTTTTTTGTAAATATATATTGTTTCCAAGATAAATTCCCTTTCCATAATAAAAGAGATTCATCTACGCATATTCCTCGTTCACATACATAAAAACTTTTAAACTTTTCTGACAAATTATTGATGATTGGATCAATTTTATATGTTTTTCTATTAGATGTGTTAGGATCAAAACTTAGATCGTCTGCAAAATGCAAAAACTTACATAATAATCCAAACCTGCTTTCGCTCATAGTTTCATAAAAAAATGGTATTTTAATTATTCTTCTTCTTGAAAAATAAAGTTCCAAAGCCGGTTTTCCAATTATTCCTTGTAAAATTAGGAGCCTAAAAAAAATCTTCATTTCAGTTTCATTTGTATCCTTCCATTTTCGAATTCTCGAACGTGGTTTCAACTCAGGACCATTATTAAAAAATTGAGCGGCGTACAAATGTGTTTGCTCTGTAATTAATTTGATAAGTTCCTCATCTAAAAACTTCTCAAGATAAAACAAAGGAACTTTTTTGGAGGAGTATTGAAAGTTTTTCCAGGATGTGCAGTGAAGGGAAATGGTGGTCTTTCTGTATTTTGAGGTAGCCATTCTTCAGAAACAATGCTGTTGCTAAGACCAACTTCCTCAACTTCTTCACCATCTTCATTCTCAGTATCGCCCAATTCCGTGTCGTTGTCAAAATTACTGTCAGATGACTCCGATGACGAACTCATAATACGTCTCCTTTTTCTACTTGCCGGTACGTTGATTTCGTCATCGCTGATATCGCTTTGATTCATTTTGATGGATACTTATAAAAATGTATTTTAAAATAAAAAGGTTCGAAATATAAAAAATATAAGTAAATAATATATAATACGAAAATAGGTAGGTAAGTGTAACAACGTACCCGTCACTGCTCACCCAGAACACGTCCACTACTCTCAATAGCGAAATGATACTGATTCCCTCCGTGTCTTAAATTCATGTCGAGACATGTATGGTTGACTAATACCTTTCTTGTTCGAAAATATACGTCCCGCCCGTTCCAGGGCGCAACATATATTTCAAGGAGGTATTCATATGTCCTACCCGTACCCGATATTCTGTACGTTTGACTTATTTATATGTCCCGTTCGGTTAACATATTAAGGAAACCATGATGTCGTTCCATCCCACCGAGTTGAACGCATTTTTGACGTCGAGAGTAACCAGTATACAGGCTCGCCGGGTCCTGTGATTCCCTTGACACGCTTTTTTAACTGCTTCTACGACTTTCTGGATATCTCCCACCGTTGACCTCTTCTTGCGGAAGCCGTGCTAGGAGTCAGAGAGTCCTCCCGCGGTGGCTACGGCTATTCGCAGTCTGCCATGGATGCATTTTTCCAGGGTCTTACCTGCAGTATCAAGCATGCACAAAGGTCGGTACGACGAATGGGTGCCGGGCAGACTCTTTCCCTTGTCGAGCAGGATAAGTCGCTGTACCTTCCACCTTGAGCTGAATACTCTTGTCCTGAGGCAGGCGTTGAACATGTTCAAGAGGAGGTAGGGATACTTTTTCGCTACTACCTTTATGACCTCATTGGGTATGAGGTCCGGGCCCGGGGCTTTCCTATTCCCAAGTGAGGTAACCACCACCCTCAACTCCTCAATGGAGAAGGGTGGAATGACCTCGGGTGTACTGGTTTCGGCTATCTCCCTCGGAGGGTGCTGAGGGAAAAGGGCGCAGACAATCTCGTTCATAGTTGCCGGGTCTTTCGGAGCTTCAGGGGCCAGTCTACCAAGTCTCCTCGCGACTATTTGGTAGCCTCGGCCCCACATGTCTTCGTTAACTGCCTCACACAGTATTTTCCAACATTTGGCTTGGCTCTTTTTTATAGTCTTTGCCAAATGTTTTTTTGCAGCTTTGTAATTCGCAGTTTCCTTCACTCGGTCGGCAGCATGTCGCCTTCTTGCTCTCTGCGCATTGTGTCTAGCTTTAAGGCATTTTTTCCTTAGCTCGTATATTTCGTCATTCCCGCAGTACGCCGGGGCACCACGTACTTTGGGGTGTCGCTTTAGCATTGAGGCTTTGCAGCCTCTCACAATGAGCCTCATTGTTTCATTGACAAGTGTTTCGTGAGGTCAAGTCTCGACGCCATTTCGGCTACCTCGTTTCCTCGCGTATCTGCCAATTCCATGCTCCATTCACGGGACTTGGCGTTGAAATCGCCGGCCACAATGAGTTCCCCTCCGATTGAGCGGCAGGTGTCCTCGATCGCTTCGAGCTTTTGGCGAAAGGTCGCGATACCCTCAGAGAGGTAGCAACTAACTATTGTCTGTCTGCCGCTGGTAATCCACACGAAGCCGCTTCCCTTGCCATTATTATGCGCTGGGAACGCCAGGCGGTTTCGCACCCATATGGCTACAGTGCCAGTAAGGTCCGAGTACCATACGCCTTCTTCCAGATTCTTATACTGCTCGCTGATGATAAAAAGGTCGGCGCTTTTCTCGAAAGCAAGCTGGAACATAGGATTTTGTGCCAGCCTGCTGCGTCTTAGATTTCCTTGCAGTATTATCACCATCGCGTCTTCTTGGCCTCGTTTCTCCCAGCTGACTGGTAAGCTGCGCACCTGGTCGTTCCGGGAACATGATCCACCGGGCTACTGTCCTGCCTCTCTGCACACAGGTAGCAATTTAGCCTATTGGAGCATTTGGCGGATTTATGCCCCTTACCGCCACACTTCCAGCACAAGTGCGTTCTGTCAGCTGCCTTGCAATCAAAAACCCGGTGACCAAAGCCATGGCAGCGGTAGCAGCGAAATACCGTGTACTGCTGGCGCACTCGGCAATTTACCCACCCTATCTTGATGTGCCCCGCCTTAACCAATTTAACAGCGACCGAGTCTTTTAGGTCGACAAAGCCGATTTGGCTGCCTGTCAGGCTCGACTTAGAGAGCGTGATGTTTGGGTCACCGGTTTCGCCTTCGCGGAGGACTTTTTCTAAGGCTACCGTGATCTCTTCTATTTCCGTGGCTGCACCAAAGTCGCGAACCTCGATCGTTGCCCTAGGTATGAGTTTTCGGACGTCACCCTCTTTTCTAATAGCTGCTTGTAGTGCGTTTCCAAACTTTGTTTTGCTTTCTCCAGCAGTTCCCAGCTTGACGAGGGCATTTCCACTTCCCGTTTTCCTGATGGCCTTGATTTTCACCTCAAACTCATCTGGTTTGACTTTTTTGCGCAACACCTTTAGGACCTCCGCGTAATTGTTTCCCACTGCTGGTCGTATTAGGAGGGCTTCGGGCCGTGTCCTCAAAGGACGTTCCTTCGGAACCGCTTTGGTCAGTTTTTCGTCCTTTCTGTTTTTCTGAGGGGTGTCCGCGTCGCCAGATGTTGATGGTTTCGGACGGCGGTTCCGTACTTTCGTCCGTCCATCCTCGCCCTCCTTTGGTTTCTTTGGCTTAGGTTTTGAGAAACTCTGTCCTTCCGGGCTGGGTGTCGCATCGGCCTGCCGCTTCCTTTTGGGTGTCGGGCTATTTTGGGCCCTGTCCTTTAGAGCCGGCGCTGACTTTTTTCGCGTTGCAGGATTGCCCTGTTGCTGCGCGTCTTCCAGGGAACGTAGTGTCTGCCTTGCCTGCCTCCATCCTTTACGATACCGACCGACAAGTTCGAGGGAGTCTTCTGCCTTCTTCAGGCCTTCTATGATTATCCTCTGCAAGTTTTTTAATTTCTTGCAAAAAGTCCTCAGCGAATGGATGGTCTCTCGCTGAGAGTCCAGCTGGTCCTGCTCCTGCTGTTCAAAGCTTTCGCATGTAGCTAGAAGCGATGCTTGTCGCACCCCTGCGTCGCCATTTGCTTTTGCGGTGGGCTTACTGGGCCCGGCATTTCGGGCACCGTATCTGTTTCTTCTTGAGTCTTGCAAAGCTCGAGGGGCCCAGTCAGCCACCTCTAGAGGACGGCGGCTCTTTTCCTTCTGCGGCTCCATGGGCACAGGCGCCAGTGACGCCACGCTGTTTATGCTTGTAGCATTTGACGCTCCAGGGGCCAAGTCTGTCATCTCTGAAGCACTATGACTCCTGTACTTTTGCAAGACCCCAGTCCCTTCCTGCAGGGTCGTCGCATTTTTACCCGGAGGCATGCGAGGGGTCCGGCTACGCCTGGCGAAAGGACCAATGGCGCACTGCGTTGGTAAATCAGCCGTTGAGGCTATTGTTGCGACTTTCTGAACAAAACGTGCCAAGTGGTCCACCCCTGTGGTATTGCGGTTGTTTGATGACGACGTCTGGGAGCCCGCTTTCTCGCTCCCTAATGACGCCGTTACTGGGCTCCCGAATCCCTGCAACGTAATCGATTTTTCTTTCTGTTGTGCCAGCGCAAGAGAAATGGGTTTCTTCTGGGTCCCATCCCTGCTGTTTGGTCCGCGGGGCGTATTTTTAGTTTCCGCCCTACCCGCTATATCTAGCGAGCGTTCCCCTATCCGCCACCTGGAGACGCGCCACGTAGAGGTTACAGCCTCACCCGTGGGTTTTGTTTGTAGTAGCGTTCTTTCGTTTGTAGTACTATTTTTTTCGTTTGTAGTAACTTAATTTCGTTTGTAGTAATTTCCTTTACCTTCTAGTTGTTTGTAGTACCGTTTTTTTCGTTTGCAGAAGCTTAGTTTTATTTGTAGTAGCGTTCTTTCGTTTGTAGTAGCATTTTTTTTCATTTATAGTAACTTCGTTTACCTTCTAGTTATTTGTAGTACCGTTTTTTTTCGTTTGTAGTAACTTTTTTTATTTAAAAAAAAAATTAATAACAAAAAATGTTTATAACTTTTTTTTTTTTCAACTACAAACTAAAATTGTTTCACTACAATCAACTATAAACGATTCTCTATAGGAATGAACTGCAAAAATTGAGTGTCGACAAAGTCGGGTGCAGCGCTTTTTTCAAAATCCTATAACTTTTTTTGGAGCTTCTACAAACAAATAAATTGTTACTGTAATCAACTACAAACGAAACTCTATAGGAATTTTTTTTTTAAATTGGATTTTCCAAAGTCGAGTGCCAAGTTCACATAGCCAAGTTTCCTTTACCTCCTATGCCTTTCGTTTGCCAAATTTGTAGTTGATTTCTACTTTGTGTTTTCATCTTTCCGTCGTCCAGTGCTGAATTTTGATCCTTTCCGGTCGACACAATATCGTTTGCTCATTTTCGTAAGATTCTTGCACTTTATAAAGACAATGTGTATGCACTGATAGACTAAAACAGCTGTAACGTCATAAATTCTTGGAATTTCAGGGTCCGGTTGATTAAAAAATACACTTAAAAGTTTACACTATAATACTATGCGGAAAAAAGCGGTTTTCCGAAATTTCCAGTCTGGGATAATCCCTTAACATTGAGCTATAGTGTCTATGTTGTTCTCGTATACTGCGAGCAACGTGATCGCGATTCTATGTACGGAAAAGCTTTATATATATCAGATCTAATTGCTTAAACCAATTAAATAAAAATCGATTCAGCAACCAGATTCGAAAATTCTTTAACAAAGGAACTGTTAAAAAAATCCCGTCACAACCCGATAGTGAATTGGAATCACCCAGAATTTCAGCCTTGACTATTACCAAATCCGCCACCGCAGCCGTGGCGTAATTGGTAACCGCACAACTGAAATCCAACCACAAAGAAATTCAAATAACACAAAGAAAATATGAAAGTTATCGAACACAACCATTTTGATAAAAGTTCAAAACTGCCGAAAATGGGAACTAACGTAATTATATACAACCAGTCCTATAGATAAAAAAAAATAAGCGAGTCTGCTAATCTCGAGATATAAAATACTCGAGATATTGACGTGTAAACATCTTGTGGCGAGAAAATGCGGAACGAAAGTGTGTTGAGGATTTGTGCACAAGGCGGATTCTATTCAAAAAAATAATTCCAATTGAATTCAATTTTAATGCGTTTGCAAATTTTTTATTCATTTTAAATCGCTGTACTTGAGACGATCGGCTTATGATAACTAAAATACGATACATATACACTCGATTCTAAAGAATCGAGAAATCTTTGAAAAACGGCATCAATTACAGTTACAGATTGTGTTGTAGCTACGTTTCTATTACTATTTAACTCTAGTTGAAACGTATCTTTTAAAAACGTTATCAAAGGGTCAGCTTCCGGAGTATTAAAATTAACATTAAAATCACCACTCAGAATCATGGGCATGACGTAATAGTCCTTGTTCAAAAGTGCTGCACCACCCACACTGAACAGCAGTAGTACAAAATGAATAAAATCAATTATACTCTGAACTGATTGATTTGGTGAGATGTAGACAACGACTGAAATAATCGTTTGTCCACTTGTGAGACGGCATTCAGCTGCACAAATATCGCCAGTATCTCGTACTGCTACTCCTATTTCTGTTATTTGGCGATAGTTAATGTCCATGTTTGGTGTGACAACGTGCGAACTGTTTTGATTTTTATAAATCGCTACCCCAGCGGAACGTCTCTCCTGTCGTTTAAATTTAACGCAGCAGTCAAAGTTTGGAATGTCAACGTCTTCTTCTTCGCCAAGCCACGTTTCAGAGAGCATGAGCACAATGCAGTTTTGAGGTACTTCTTCATGAAGATCGTTAGAATGTGTTCGTAAATTCTGGCAATTGAAATTGTAGAATGATATTTTATCTTTGATGAAATTCACTATTATTTCTTGACCCGTACGTAATGGATTTAAATTGAGGCGCTCAAATTCTATTCGTAGAGCAGCCGTTGAATTGGCATCTCGAACTCCATGATAGAATACCGGATCATTAATTGGTGACACTATGAACAATCCATCTACACTGGTGACTCGTGATAAGGCTACGTATACAAGTGATTGGCCATGCCCTATCTCGTATGAATATACAATTTGATCAAATGTGCCACCCTGCGATTTATGCAGTGTCATGGCACAGGCAGGGGTGAGAGGAAAATGATTCCGTTTTGCAGTGATAGTTTTGTTATTGTTCAGGTAAATTGTTGAAGTTCGTCGAGCAATTGGTACAAGTCTTGCGGGTATGTTCTTGTCTTGCATGTATTTTGCTGCGATTTGTCTAGCCTTTTGTCCTATCCTTTGATTACCCGCAAATTTCATCCAGAGTCTTTTTACATCTCCTTCTTTAAATATTTCGTCTTCAGTCGCATTTTCGATTCGCTCAACAAATGCTAAGGTTCCATATGTCCCATTTGACAATCCGTCAGCTACGTTGATATTAGTCGTGATTAAATACGGCTGGCCGACGACAAGTGTGAGCTCATAGGGCAAGGCCTCCTGTATCAATCAGCGACATTTTATGCAACTTTTGTCGTACAAATGCAAGTTGTTCAGCATCATGACCTCCAGAAAGAACGTCATGAGAAATGGAAACGATTTTTCCGGCGCCAAACCAAGTACAGTGTTATTGTATTCATCGACGTCTCTATTCCTTAAAAACAGTCTAACTCCATCAGGGCATCGCTCGTTTGCTTCTGCTCTGCGGAAAAATCGAGACTCGATTAGTCTCTGTTCGTTCTCCTGTAGTTTTTCTCCGTTGCCGATTTTCGTAAGTACGCTCGAGAATTCCTCATTTGATTGACGCATAACTTGATTAAGTTGGTAGAATTTTAACCCTCGCCAGATTGTCGGGCCAGCAATACTTGCTTTGATCTGTTGAAAAATAGGCGTTGCACGAACAGGCGGCAGCTGTCTCAAGTCTCCTATAAAAAATACGTCTATTCCACCAAAGTTTTTCTCGAACTCTCCTGTTATTTGCTTTAAGCGGGCATCGACTTGTTGTAACAGTTCCGCTGACATCATGCTTATTTCTGTTGAAACTGTTGAACAACTTCATTTGAAAGAGGCAAATTTTTTCCAATAGAAATTTTCAGAGCAGTGTGGATAGTCAAGCCATCAATGGCTACTGCGGCTTTGCCGGTCGATGCACATGTGAGATATGAGTTGGTGTAGCCATCCGTGTCCGAGAAGCGATTGTAAATTTCCATTAGTAACTTAATTACAAACGTTTTCCCACAACCTGCAGGTCCCGTAAGGAATATCTGAAGTGGCTCACCACTATCTCGATCGAGAAGGGTACTGATGACATGCACCATGAGGCTTTTTTGTCGACTGTTAGCCATGCGCATAAGATTATTAAATTCTGCCCTTGGCATGAGGTTCTCTCGTTTCTTAACAACAGGACCAAGACGACTGAGTAAAGCTAACCTCATATCTTCATTCATTTCGGCATTTGCATAACCATAGAATTCAGCAGATGGATCAGCTTCCGCAACGCGTGTGGCAAGCAAATCAGCCATAGCATTGTCAATATCAGGTTCTTCCAGAGCAATACACATTTGTTTACAAATTTCAATCGTCTTGGTTATATCCAATTCTTTATTCAGATTAATTAATTAATCAATATACGGTCATATGTTTCTTTAGAGTGATAAAATAAAGCTGACAAATAATTAAAGATTCGATTGTTAGAGATCTTTCTGAGATCGATAACACAGGGATCCAGGCGGCGCTGACTCTAACCGGGTTGCGAACTGCCAAAAATATTCCATCATAGAAATTTGGTCAATAACATTGTCGCTTAAGATTTATCACTCTATATCTAATTCTGACTCAAACTCTTTCCTCCGTTGTAAAATGATCACCTCCATTTCATCAAATAGCTGCACAAATTTTCTCTTCGCTAGAATCTCCGTTTCTTCATGACGGAAAGGCAGATGCAGAGTTACCATTTCGCGCTTGTACTCGTCAACCTCAGCGACCATATCGCAATTACGATAGCGAAGTATTCGGGGACCTGTTTTGCGTCGTTTCCATTGGTTATTATCACTAATCGTGTAATATGCGGCAGCCTGTGCCAAAGTAAGTTGTTCAAGATCGGGTGGCCGCTTTTCGTATCTTTCAAACCAATTTGTCTTGCAGACATCGGTTGAATTACTGTCAATCTCTTCATTATCCAATTGTTCCGTTGTTTTCCTTACCCGTTGTCGTTCGATTGGCCGAACTGTTGGTAGATAAAGGACTACGGTTGAACTGTATGACCTTCGCAGTCGTAACAAATACCAAGCGGCTTCTTGACTCGTCATTTCAACAGCGTTCAGTATTTCAATACTGAGCTTTCGTGTGATCTCCATGAAACCAAACTCTGGATGGACATCCATCGTTTTGATAATCTCACGTTGAAGATTACTTATACCACGATTAGTCTTATTTACGTACTCAACAACGTATGCGGCACACGAGTATTCCTCAGTTATATATTGAAAATCAGTGTTCGACCCAAGGACGTTTAAAATGAATGGATTAAACGGATTGATCCATTTCTCTGTGGTTTGCCGTTTGATAAAAACCTTAGGTCTGTTAATTCCCGCTCGCAATACATCCAAGTAAAAATCATCCGAAGTAATATTGTGCTCTTCGAAGAAATGTTCAATATCTCTATAGTCGTTCTCTTCAAGTGACTTCCACATCCGTTTGTATAATTTTGCAAGCGCATTTTTTCGAGGATCATCGGCACTCATTGGGATAAGAATTACAGTTGTTCGGCTAGGCATGAATGGTGCTTCCAAACGACATTGTTGTGCTCGAGCGCTACGTATTTTTTTATAACAAGTAAATGTATGGTTGTGGGTTTGAAGTTTCGTGTGTCCGGAAGTGTTTTCTGGTGAGACGGATATTAACCGATCTATTAAATTTACAGCTGCTGACATATCTGAACGAACGGCATTTACAGGTGCATTATTTAACCATATCAGTAGATGAGCATGAGGGCTGCCACGATGTTGAAACTCGATACGCTTGAAGTAATGAACAACATAATTGTCATCGAATGGACTATATCGTTTCGATTGAACAATCCCCATTAAGTATCGACGAGTTTGTTAAAATGGATGGCACAGATCACGGGGTCTTCGTTGATTAATGTAGCTTTAACATTGTTCGAGAATTCAGTTGTCGGAGAGGTAATGGACTGTAAATATTGTGTTGATTGAATTAAAACGCAGTACACGGATGTTAACAACAATAGCATTTATTTCCTCCACCTGTCAAATGACAGTGGACAACACAAATACACATAAATAGCACAAGTAAAATAGGAAATAAAATAGAAAAAGCGTATAGAGAAGAGAATAGATGAGGCGTTCGGAAAATAGAAAGTAAATGAGGCGTTCGTCTTACCGCACACGATTATATTAATCGTGTGCAATTGCTGAGACTTGCTGTCGCGATCAAGCTGATGCCGGGTCCACGACACGATGAGCCAAATGAGGATGTACCAGTGTGCCGACGTCGATATATCAATGCAGATATGATGGCTGGGTTGTGTAGACTATAGGTCGGCTGAGCTGGTCGTTGAGTCTGATTTTTATGCACTTAATCGTCGAGAGAACGCATGAAACTCGATGACGGTGAGAGCTGTACGAGAGCAAAACGCAAGATGGCTGCGTTATACGAAGCAGCCGTTTTCTCGCCAAGCAGTCGTAGTGCGCTTGCGCGCAGCGACCTGCTGCTTGGCACGCTGACCTAGTGTAGGATTTACAGCTCCTGCGTGGTGCTGCCGCTGAGTGGCAACAGCAAGCAGCTGCCCATGCTAGCCTGCAGTGCGCAGTCTAGCTACGCGTAGCAGAATGCTCAAGCATTCTCAAACATTCCGCCCGCCATCTGCAATGTGGTTGCTGATTCTCCTCAACGTGATGTTCTGCTGAGGGAACTGGCAGCACTGCAAGCTTGGCAATGGGCCGTGTGAGCGTCGCCGTAGCTGTCTTAATGGTCACCACTCTTGTGAGCCCGTCACTGCTAGGATGCAGCGCAATCACTCGTGCAAGTGGCCACTTGCATGGTGGAAAGCGCTCATCCGTGAGCAAAACAAGTGAGCTGATCTGGATGTTATTGTTAGGGTGGTGCCATTTCTAAATTGCCTGTTGACGCTGGAGATAATGAGCAGACCACTGAGCCCAGAAACTTTGAAATTTCTGCTGTATGAGCTGCCATCGAGAGAGCCTTGTGATCGCCAGATCCTTTAGAGATGGTTCTGGGATCGTGGTAAGTGCGCTGCCAATGAGAAAATGCCCTGGTGTTAGAGCTGATACATCTTCGGGATCGTCGCTGAGAGGTTCTAAAGGCCTTGAGTTAAGAACGGCCTCAATTTGAGTCGGCAGTGTCGTCAACTCCTCGCAGGTGAGGACCGTTTCACCCACCGTCCGACGGAGGTGATGCTTCACCGACTTCACTGCTGTTTCCCATTTGCCACCCATGTGTGGCGCTGCTCGAGGGTTGAACCGCCATTGTACACGATCCTGTGAGAGAGCATTTGCAACGATGAGATGTTCAGATGAGCATGATGTGAATAGTCGTCGCAGCTCTTTGCTAGCTCCGATGAAATTCGTACCACAATCTGAGCTGAGAGCGCGAGGTATTCCTCATCGGGCCGAGAAGCGCCGAAAAGCAGCAAGGAATGCGTCGGTTGAGCAGTCAGTGACGACCTCCAGATGTAATGCCGTCGTGGCCATGCACACAAAGACACAAATCCAGCCCTTGTGTGTTTTGGCCCCTCGCCCTCTCCATGTCTTGAGTGTGAGTGGACCTGCGTAGTCAACTCCAGTCTCTGTGAACGGCTGTGCGGGTGTGACTCGAGAGAGAGGTAGCTGACCCATTAGTTGTTGAGTACGGATCCCTCTCTGCCGAGCACACACTACACAGTGCAAGATGTGAGCCTTGACTGGAGCTCTACCCCCAATGATCCAGTGAGCTTGTCGAACTTACGCTAAAGTGAGCTGAGTTCCGCCATGACACGTGCGCTTATGAGCTTGGTCTATAATAAGTGATTAGAGGCGAGACTGACGAGGCAAAATTGCTGGATGACACGCTTCAAAGTTGAGTGCTGATTGTTTAAGCCGTCCTTCCACCCTGATTACACCTTGTTGATCGAGGTAGACTGTGAGCCTACTGAAAGGATGAGAGGTTGGCAGCAGCATACCAGATGACATCACTTTGAGCTCGTGCGAGAAGTAAGCTGCCTGGGTTGCCTTGACCCAAAAAATCTTCGCTTCGTCGATCTCACGTGCTGAGATGAGAGTGACTGGTGTTGAGCCAGGTATCCTCTTGAGCCGTGCTATGACTCTCGAACAGAGAGCTGTGAGCCGATACAACTTGTTGAGCGATGAATACCTGTGCACCAGATCCCAATGACAGTCCTGATTCGATGTAGCCACCACAAGGGCTACTCCTGGCCGAGACTCCAACACACCTGGGTTCTCGGCCAGTGCAGGCTGTGCAGGCCATGATTCTTGAGATTGATTGAGCCATGGTGGCCCCGTCCACCACAAGGGATGAGCTCTGAGTTGTTCTGTGGTTATGCCTCTAGAGGCACAGTCTGCAGGATTGGAAACGCCAGGAACATGTCGCCACTGAGCATGCTCTGTAAGTTCTTGTATTTGAGTGACTCGGTTCCTAACATAATCCTTCCAACGCGACAGATGAGCTTTGATCCACATGAGCGTGACTGATGAATCCGTCCACAAATGAGTAGATACAATGTTCAATTTGAGTGTGGCTTGAACACTTGAGATGAGCTTGGCTACAAGCAGCGCTGCTGTGAGCTCCAACCGGGGTATGGCGAGCTTTTTGAGCAGTGCAACTTTGGTTTTTGAGCACACGAGTGACGTTACTTTTGTTGCGGACGGTGAGATGACAGTGATGTAT
Organism: Cylloceria caligata; assembly: GCA_963942595.1. Lineage (NCBI taxonomy): Eukaryota > Metazoa > Arthropoda > Insecta > Hymenoptera > Ichneumonidae > Cylloceria > Cylloceria caligata. Next base: position 24,675,233 of record OZ012706.1, read on the forward strand.
ACCACTGCCGACATAGCTAGCTGAGAGGCATCTGAGAATCCATGCAACTCCACTGTGGAGCCGCTCCATGAGTTGAACCAACGAGGAATTGAGATCTTGGCCAAGTATGCGAGATCCTCCCTGATTGCTAGCCAACGTGACGAGACGTGGGATGGCAGTGGCTCATCCCATTTGAGCTTGTGTAGCCAAAGCTCATGCAAATCATTTTGGCACGTATCACAATTGGTGAGAAGAACCCGTGTGGATCAAATATCTGAGCCACTTCAGATAGAACGAGACGCCTGTTGAAGTTTGCAGGTGCTGAGCTGAACCGGCTTGAGAACACAAACTGATCTTCGTGCGGAAGCCATGTAAGTCCAAGTATTTTGGTTGAGCAGTCGTCCAATATAATTTCTGAGCAAGATGACTCGGTAGCAGCAATGCTGGCGAGTATTTCCGAGTCTGTTGCGTGCCACTTGGCAAGCGAGAATCCGCCCGCCATGCACAACTCCTTTAGCTGTTGAGCAATCTGATTGAGCTGTTCTACTGTGCCTGCTCCTCCAAAAATGTCATCCACATAACGGCCATGCGTGATGGATGGCACCGCGAGTGGAAATCTCATACCTTCGTCTTCCACTAGCTGGATTAGTGCTCGTACTGCCAGAAAAGGTGCAACCTTGGTGCCGTAAGTGACAGTTTTCAGCTGGCACCTCCTTGAGCTGGTCATTGATCCACAGTATTCTTTGCAAATTGCAATCCTCTTCGTGCACCAGGATCTGTCGGTACATCTTGGTGATGTCCGTAGCGAAGATGTGCCGATGATGACGAATCCAAATGACTACGTCTGAGATGTTGAGCAGCAGATTGGCACCAGTATGCATTATGTCGTTTAAGGAGAACCCAGATGTTGTTGCACTTGAGCCATTGAACACCACTCGCAATTTTGTAGTGGTACTCGCTGGCCTGAGAACTCCATGATGCGGCAGATAATAATGCACTGCACTTGATGGTAATGCTGGCGCCTTCTCCATGTGACCGAGCTGCTCGTATTCTGCCATGAATTGATGGTAAAGTTGTTTGAATTCGTCATCCCTCGAGAGTCGTTTTAAAACTCGAGACAGATAGTGATGAGCCGTCGAAAATGAACTCCCCAAGAGCGTTGCCGGTGATTTGAGCGGAATCCTGACGATGTACCTCCCTGTAGAGTCACGCCTATGCGTCGACCTGAAGTGATCCTCACACTCCTGTTCTTCAGGTGTGAGTGAGCTGTCAGTGTTGGCTGGTAATTCCTCTTGGACTCAGAACTTCATGAGAGATTCTTGAAGTGCTTGCTCCTCCTGTTGCAGGTGGGCATGATGGAATGTACTGGCAAGCGGTTGTGTTGAATCAATTGGTCCAAGTACCAGCCATCCGAACACCGGCAGCTGAGCAATTGGCATTGACGGTGAGCTCCTGATGATATTAGGCTCAATGATCTGCCCATAAACATCAGCCCCGATGATGATGTCGATTGATCGAGGGCGTAGAAATTCTGAGTCTGCCAATTTGAGCTTGATGATGTGAGGCCACGTCGGATTCTGTATTTCCACAGATGGTAATATCACCGTTAAAGTTCTGAGGATGTGAGCATTCATGGTGACAATAGCGGCTGTGTGCTGAGAATGAAGAGTGAGCTGAGTCAAGCCGCGTGTTTCAGCTGATCTCTTGCCACCAATACCAAAGATTGGAATAGATGCGCGCTGGCGTGTTAGTTTGAGCTGACTACAGAGGCTTTCTGCCACGAAAGATAGTTCCGATCCTGGATCTATGAGCAGCCGAACTTGATGAGTTGAAACTGTTGTTTTAATTAGTGCTAAAGCAGTTGCGAGGAGCGCCGAGCTGACTTTGTTGAGCAGTTCTGAGTTCTGAATGACTGCACCCCCATCTCATTGAGCTGCAGGTTGAGCAGACGTACCTGATGGCAGCAGCTTTGAGCTGGATGATGACTCCTGGTGGAGCATGGTATGATGCTTGGCACCACACTCCTTACACCTCCTGGTTGAGCGGCACGATGCCGCGTTGTGTCTTCCTAGGCAGTTATAGCATAGACGGCTCTTGTCGACCACCTTACGACGGTCAGTGGTATTACGTTCTCGAAACTCTGGGCACATAGCCACGTAATAGTCGCGAGATCGGCAACAATCACAGGGGTAGGTTTTATCAGTCCACTCCCTGCGAGCTTCCTTGACTGGTGCCCCCCGGGCAGTCGTGTGATGAGCTGTACTGGGTCGTACTGACCCTTTAGATGAGCTTGATGACGCCTTTGATATAGAGGCCTTGGTGTTAACGTCCGGTTGATTTGGAGTCGCCTCGATTCTTTCGAGTGCCCTGACCCGGGATGTGACAAACTCCTTGAGCTCGCTGAATGGTGGAAAATCCTGCGAAGCTCCAAGTGATGTCTCCCATGCTTCCCGTGTCAGCCTATCCAGTTTTCTTGCCACATGATGGACCAATACGCGATCCCAGAGCTGATCAGTGCTGCTGAGGCCTCTGAGAACGGTGTCTGCTTCAGACACTGTCGCAATAATTTCGGATAAAGACGTCGCGTCTCTCTCAGGTGTAGTGACGGCAAAAATGCTGTCGAGGTGCTCTTCCATTAACAGCCGTTTATTCTCAAATCTGTTCGTCAGAATTTCCCATGACGGTTGCAGGGACTCAGCTGTGAGTGCTAAGCCAGCGATGAGCTGTGCTGCACTACCGGTTAGGCTGCCCCGTAGGTAATGCAGCATATCTACACTGGACAGCTGTTGCTGATTCATGATTAAAGACTGGAACATATCTCTGAAGGCTGGCCAATCAGAATATATCCCGTCAAACTTTGGTAGATTTATATTAGGCAGCTTCGCCTTGGCTTGAAGTGGTGCTGCAGGTGCAGCAGATGGTTGACTGCGTGGTAAGCGATTTCGCAATGATGCAATTGCCATCCTCACAGCGAGTGTAAACTTGGCCTTCTCCAGATGCGTACCACGACTGAAATATTCGTGGTCAGCGAAAGCAATTGGCCATGTTACTTCAAAATACTGATGTACGTTGATGAAGGCTTTGTGGTGCTCGTCGACCTGAGCCCACAGCGAGTCGAGTTCTTCGTTGGACGTCTCATTTGCCTCTTGGGGTAGCGCTTGGAGCACCAGTGCTGCCGCTGAGTGGCAACAGCAAGCAGCTTCCCATGCTAGCCTGCAGTGCGCAGTCTAGCTACGCGTAGCAGAATGCTCAAGCATTCTCAAACAAACATTATAATGAAGTCTTCGAATTGCCTCATCATCAATTTCAGCACCATTGTTTCGAATTTTATACAGCAATTTGAGTAGTTTTGAAAGAATGTTGGCTTACCAAATTGTCGAATCATCGTGAACAGGTCTTTCTTACGTGAAGCCCAGTAATACGCTGAGTTGGGGATATGGCGTAAAAATGCGAGATTCTCTTCAATAGATCCGTGTACGTATTCTTCTGATTCTATCTGTGCTCTTGTCACATTATTATTTTTGCCAATGAACTTAAAAGACATTTGAAGTGAATCACGAGTGCGGATTCGCATAATTTTCATGGCCATATATAGCAAATGAGTAGGATATACGCCTCGACGATCAGCCCTGCGTAACTCGCTTGTTGCCATCATGAATGGAGTCACTCGAAGTTCTTCTTTGAAAGTTCTGAATTGGCCGGGATAGATGGACGGAAACAATAATTCTTCACAATGTTCATCAAAGAGAATGCATTTTTGTATGGTGTTTTCTCCGGGAGCAATACGAAGATACTTTTCTTTATTCCAAAGCGAGGACTGCTGTTGAGCTGTTAAACTTTCTTCGATGCGGATCTCTTCGCTCACCTCATCATGACTCGGTTGGTCTGCGGCTGCTATTTGCTGTTCGTCAGTTGAAAAGAACGCGTTATTAACTGTGATATTATAAAATTTGTACAGTTCTTGTTGCATTAAATACTCAAGCCAAATTTTGACGACACGCTTCTTTACATATCCGATAAGATAATTGGTTTTGTGAATTTTTTTTCGTGCTATATGGACATTAATAGCATAATCATCGTCAAGTTCTCGTGGAAGCGATTGAACCATATTATCTACTGATACTGGTACGTTTATAACTTGTCCAAGGATTCCGTACTGACCATTGCTATGTCGAAGCCTTCTGATCGTCATGAAGGGTAGTCTTGGTGAGATCAAGCGCTCCGTGATTATATCAAGCTCTGGTAAGTGAGCCGGCTTTGGTGGATAAGTAAAACCGTTCGATTTCGATAACGTTGGTATTGTCTTCTTATGTAGTGAGACGTAACAAGTACCACAGACGAGCGCAGTTTCGAAATTCATGTCAGGAAAATCAGCTGCAAGAATATCCTTTGAACACAGTGGCGGCGCTCTTAGGCCCATTTCAGTCCATAACCTATCGCATACGCTGCATATTGCACCGAAGTTGTTATCGAGGAATTTTTTTCTGAATTCAGCGTGGGCCTTAGCATGCTTTGTATATTCAAAATAATGAACTGCTTGTTGTTCTTCTTCATCACATGCAGCATCCTGTGCTTCACCTATATCCGATGTTGCTTCTCTTTCCATAGGGTTGCCGTCTGCTGCTGTTGAAGTCGATGGGCCCACATGAAATGCCGATGTCGCTGGTCTTAAAGTTGCATGATCAACGATACTTCTGATGTTATCCAATCTACTCGTTGATGGTGCAGAATTAAGAATTGAATTGGCAACACGTGCTCTAAAATCTCGCGTACGTTGAGTGTTAGTGTGAGCGATATTTCGCTGCTCCACTCGTCCTGCTGCCAACTTCTCTTCACGTTTTCGTTTCCTGTACATTCTCATGTATTCTGCTGAAATTTTACCCATTTCTGAAATTAACAAATTATACACTTAAAAAATTATAACGACATCATTATGATTATTTTTCAATTTTATTTTATTGCAAATTAAATATTTAATTAAATTTTTTTTTCATTTTTTCACAATTTTTATTTATATATGAAGCCAAGATGTCATTTTTTGAATTATTTCAATCAAATTATTTTTCAATTTGTTAATATCATTATTCTCATTGTAAAATAATTAACCTTGAGAAATCATTCATTTATTTAGAAAAGTTGATTTTTTTGTATAAAGATAGTCAATAATCAGTTGAAATTTTTATTTTTCAGTTTCAAAAATCAGTTAAAAATATTAATTTTCAGTTTTTTGTAATGAATTTGTATATCATTAATGAACTTTCAATGAATCTGTTTGAAATTGTTATCTTTCATAGAAGTGGTTTACAACACAAAAACGCCATACTAAGCGTATAGCTGAACAATGTGTTTTAAACAATTACATTTTTCAGTTAAATAAATTGATTTTAATGAGAAAGTTTTTTAATTAAATATTTGAAAATTAATGGAAAATAATTATTTTTAGTTTTTTATTTGAGAGATATTTTTCATGAAAACGGTTCACAACCTCAAAATATTTTAATAGTATAACTAATCGACGTGGTATATATTTTTAATAAAAATATTTTCAGTTTACTTACTGGCAGTATGTTATTTCACTTCAAAGAATTAAATTCACTATATAAACTTATATTTGAATATGTATGTAATATATATTATATATATCAAACAATCTTATATAATTATTCACACGTTCTCAATACGTTTAACGACGCTAAAACTAACAACTGATTCTCAGTCCGCTAGGGGAAGCAGTAGCCGAAACGTGGCTAGGCTTTGTACACGTCACAAATCTACTATGTGGGTCACTAATTTCTCTGGCGATCTTTTCTACCGACGCCTAATCGCATTCTAATTCTATGCCGTACTGCGAGCGCTTAAGTAGCTGCGCACTAGGGTATTGCGCATAGATAGATAGGGCACTTCCCCTTACATACTTCCGTTTCATTTGCTCCAATTTAGACCCATACCGCCGCTAAAGATGTTTACACATCAAAAATGTGCGGCCCTTGTCCCAAAACGTGGAGAAGGTGGACCGAAAAGAACAATTTTTCGAAAAATTCGAAATGAAGAAAAAAAATCCCCTTTCACGATTGTCGCCAATCCTAAATATCCTACTTAATCCTACCTAATCCTAAATATCCCCGCCCGCTTTGGCTGTGTGTAAAAGAAGACTGGCAGCGCAAACTACAAAAACGCAAACAGAAATATTTTTGTTAATAACATTTAATATAAAAAACTAAATTTTACAGGACTGGGGTATATTGAAGTCAAAGTTGCATGAAATACCTCGTATATACGATTAGACAAAAAGATAAATATCCATTATACTACTACTGCTGGCAATATTGTTATTTAAAAAAAAGGTCAGATGCTCCGCCTTATGCCCGAAGTTCTAAAAAATAGAGAGAAAACTATTAAAACATCGCGATTACAACCGTACGCGATTTGCCGATCTCGCATACACGCACGCGATCACGCGCCTATTAAAAAATCGTGCAAATCAGAAACTTCGAGATTGCTTTCTTATTATGTTATCTGGAAACCAAAATTGAAAGACTTATGCGATGTGCCACGATGAGAAAAGGGCACTGGCATGTGTTTTCGTTCTACATTAATTATGATTTCGTACTAACACGATTTTCCGGATTTTTTCCTTTGAGCAAGATATCACAGTTTTATTTTTTTACAGTAATTCGGTAAAACTTCAGGATTGAAACTTAAATAATTTCCAAGATAGCGAATTTTTTCACTAATTTTAATGTGAAAAAATTATGATCTCCCAACTTTATTTTCGTATTTCTTTATATTAACTCGGCACCAGTAATTTAAGGGCAAAAAATTGGGATTTCGTATTTTTTAAATATATGGGGCATTTTACGTGAAGGAGAAAGTTTGAGGACGGAAGTCAGCGATTTTTACGTTCCTCTATTAATTTCGTTTCATTGCGTAAAAAGCCTTCTACAGTTACGTCGCAATCATAATTGGTGTAGACGGTGCCTTGATCACAAATATACCAACGTTTATCATCTTTCGTTACTTTGTAGGAAATTTATGTAGGTGCAGTAATATATGTACAGTATAGACCATTTCGGCGCAAATAACACATGTGTATATATATGCATATTTTGCGAGATATTTCCGAAAAACTGCGGATTCGTCAAAAAAATCAACTTTGATCATCTTGCGGCACGTGTTATTTTCATCTTTTCACGAAAAAAAAAAATTCCGTCACGTTTTTACATGAAACTGAAACTTTTTAGGGGGCGCCTGAAAAAATTTCATTTTTAACGACCACCCTAATATATATATAAAATATATTTTATATATCTTTGACAGATTTCATGTATATTAAAATAATATATTTCTCCCATGTATTATTCGTATACTATATGTGTAATCGTGAAATATTAGAGATGTGCGAGTTCTCGAAAAACACGGTTACCCGTCATTCAAGTCGGGTTCTTCGGGTTCGGGTCGGGTTCGGGAAACCCGAAAGAACGTGTAAACCCCGAAGATTTCGGGCAACCCGAAAATGTCGGAAAAACCCCGAAGAATTAGGCAAAACTCGAAATTTTGAGACAACGGGCGTATTCGAGTAAAATCTGCAAAGAAAGTGAAAAAATTGAGATAGCTGGACCTCGATGGTAACAAAGCGAGGTTTCTTTTTCTATCTAGAGATGGTTTATATTTTAGAAGAAAACAAATTAGGTTGTTATGTCGGATGATCGGACGCATGAAAGTTTAATTTGCATTCTTAAAGGTTGGTGTAGGTGCTTTCGGAGAGGATCATAAATGAAGGAGCAAGAATTTCCCTTGCATAAAATTTATTCGTTATGACGCTAAAATATTTTCAAATTTTTTCAATCTCTGGATTCTGAAGTCTGGAGGAGCGAGTGCCGGGAATCGTACAGGATTGTTGGTCTATCACTTCAAAATTTGTGCGATAACGGATGATTGAACTAATTCATGATATGATTGTTTTTCTTCTGCCGACGAGCATAACCGATCTTTAAATCGAGGATCCATTAGCATCGCTATTGTTAAGCAATCTTCACGGATAATGGTGCTGAATCGTACTAATGATCAGCTAGAAGAGTTTCTGTTTCCATTCTTACCGTCTCTACTATTTCCGCTTCCGTTCCCTCAACGTCAGTATGGTCTGTTTCTATCTCTCTTCGCTCGGCTATCATAATCTCCTTCATCGCAGATATAACACCCAACAGAAAAGGGATGTAATACGATCGAGTTCACCACGTTAACATACGCATCAAGCTTAACCCACTCTACATTGCAAAAGTTGTCCGGCATACTCCTCTCTGCTGAGCAGTTTTCGTAGTTGAAGTCATCGTTGCAATATATCGGGATTCAAAATTTCGAGTAATGAAACTAAGTTTTAATTGTTTTTTTAAATGTCTGTGTACAAGAAATATCAATTACATTTTCTTTTATTTGATTGTTATTACTTTCAATGTATAAAATAGCTGTAACTTCAACCAAAAACAAAAATGCTCACTTTTTTAGGTCATGCAAATCGGACATACTGTACATTAAAAACATTTATATATAAATCGGGAGAAAAATGGCGTTTTTATAGAAACGTTACTTTTTATATTTGAATTTTTTAAAATTCCAATTTTCAAAAAATGTCGGATTAATGTTTTTTCATTGACTCCTAGAGTCCATGGTTTTCAAGATATTGTAACTTACAAATTTGAAAATGTAAAAATCAAAAATAAATAAGTGTCCGTAAGAAATATGGTAGAAAAAAAAATCAAATTGCAATACGACGAAATACGTGTCGACTTATTTTCGGGCCGATTAAAAATGGTGAGCGTTTCAAAATAAATTTCCTGGAAACTCCTCCACATATTTTATTTTCTATACTATCTTCATGTCATGAGGAATAAAAACAAGCATGTGGTATATAAAGAATTTTTATAAATATATCGTCTAGACTCATTGCTTCGCTTCCAAATTTAATTTCGTGTTTCCTAATATTGCTTCCCAATGGCCCCATTACAGCAATATTCTCCTATTCACCTATAACCGCATTGTCCAACTCGCGAGAGCTCATTTACAAATCAGCACTGAAACTGATGCCGTATTATAATTTTCATATTTTAATCACCACAAGTACTTACCGTCGGGCACCGTTAGCTCAATCGAAGGCCCAATCTTTCGCACAATGTCTCTTTCTTTTTTTTTTCCCCCTTTAGTTAAAGTTGTATATACATCGATGGTTATTAGCGACTTGACAATACATTCATAAGAATTAATACAGTTTGGCGTATAATTTTCAGTCCGAATTACAGGCTTCGGAACACGTTGGTTTTTTTGCAGAAGTTCAGCACTTTACCTGCATTATTATTGTTCTTTGAACACTCTTTTAACGTTGCCGGTAAATTTGTTGTAGATCGTTCGGTTTGGTACTCAGGGCATTTTTCTCGGGGTTTGATCGAAAAGGTGTACGTGGGTTGGTACCCACGTACACCGTTTTGGTTGGTACCCATACCAAGTCTACTTCTTTGCTCGAGTCCTCAAGAAGTGACATTTTTTCTCGGATGTTAAGATCATTGGGCTTACCTCGTTCATTATAGTTTCCAAGGTAGACATGGAGTCTGTAAATCGCTGGTGACATTATTCCGGTTTCATCGATATAGGTAAGCGCCTGCAAAACTGCGAAGGATTCACAGGGAAAGATTGAGAATTCCGGTGGTAATTTGAAAAGTAGAGAGGAGTCCGAAGTAATAATGCCGCAGCCGCGTTTGTCATTGATTATAAATCTGTCAGTGAATAGTTTTATATGGTGCTCGTATTTTTTAACACTTTGTGGTATAAGCTACGAAATTGGGCCTGAAACGTAGACTCTTTTCCGTGTGAGACTCGGTGTATTTCCAGGTCAATATTCAGACGTGGACGTTTCCAGGCTGGTCGACTTCGAATTTTCCTAGCCAGGACTTTTGGTGGCTGGAGGTTGAAGTGTGCCATGTTTTATTTTTTCCTTAATTGAAGCGGTTGGATCGGAGCTGTGGTCTATTCTCAAATATTTCAAAAGATGAGTTGGGTATCGGTTCAATCGTGGTCCTCGATATGGTTTGTCCCATTCTTCGCTGACTAAGGGGAGGCTCGTAGGCTTCTGCCAGGACACTGGAGTTTGGGCTGGATCTGAATACTCCGATCGATAATCGTATTGCCGAGGTCTGGATGGGGTCTAAAATGCTCATTACGTGGTCAGATGCTGACCCGTATATAGCCGATCCGTAGTCGATTTTTGCTCTAATTGTGGCTTTGTATGTAGACATGAGGACGTCGCGGTCCGCACCTCAGCTTTTCGATGATAGAGCTTTCATCAGATCGAGTCCCTTTCAACATTGAGCTTTTAATAGTTTGATATGTGGGGCCCATGAAAGGTTGGTGTTGAAGGTTAATCCCAATATCTTCACGGTGTGGGATCTGTGGAGCTTTGCTCTGTCCAAGTAGAGGTGTCCGTCTATGTCTGTCAGTTTTTTAAGTGGAGATCGTGATAATGCCATAAACTGGGCTTTGATTTGAGAGAATTTAAAGCCTGATTTATTAGACCATGACACTAGTCTGTCGAGCGACTATTGGAGGATTTCTTGAATTGTTTTAATGTTTTTACTTAAGCAGAGGATGGTTAGATCGTCCGCAAAAAGGAGGCCTATTGTGGGGCGTTCGATCGTATCGAGGATATCGTTTATAGCCAGGAGAAAAAACGTGACAGTGATTACCGATCCTTGTGAAAGTCTATTTTGAACGTTGATTTTGTCTGATAGGCAATTTTTGACACGCACTTGCATAGATCTGTTGAAGAGAAAGTTTTCGATAAATAAGCTGATTATGTCTATTTAGGTATTTTTCCTTTAGTATCTGTATCACTCTGTACTTCCACCAAACTCTGCTTGGCCTCAGTCATAAGCGGAAGACTCCCAATCCCGTGGACGCGGATTCGAGTCTAAGCTTTCTCACCTGCCGCACATATGGTGGCTTAGTCGGTGTAGCACATCACCTTCAAGTATGGTAAATATACTTGTCCCGGTGAAAATTAAGCAACCGATGGGCGTGTCTTTATGATAATTGTCGGAAAATAATTATATCTTTATTATCGTTTCCTTACCTCATTTTAAACCAAGCAACTACGATTATTTCATAAATAGATAAACTTCACAATGATGCTTTTGATTTTTTGCAGGTGAGGCTGTTCTTGCAAACCAACAGTTGGTACAACACGTCGACAGTGAGAACATAAAGTCGGTATTGTTTAGCGAAGCTGCTCAAAAGCTAGCATCGGGCATTAAAGATATTGCGTCTCCTTTTTGTTCTTTGCAGCATGACAATCAATCGCCATTCGTGAGGCAGGCTTATCCAAAACCTCAAGATTTATTTCTGGAATTCAATTCTAAAATTTGGATGCACTTTAAATTTGATAGGCAGGCGGTACTTAATTGCTTCTAAGAATATACTCACCAGATTAAATTTTTACTGTCTCAATTTAAAATTCTTAAGTCTCACTCCTAGCACTGATTCCATCGTCGCCAATATGTTTATTATTTTACACCTATGAAATTAAGCTTTCTCAGAGCCAGTTTGCCAATTATGGGTCGACAGATGTCTCATTTACCCGTTGAAGATTCGGAAAATATGTGATATTCCATTTGTTATGCACATAAACCTCGGTGATGTAGACGTAGGAGACCCCAGATCTCAAAAATAGTTCATTGTCTGAACTAGTTTTTTTAGACGATAATAAGAATTCATAATTTGTTGGATTGTGAATAAACGTCGTGCAACGAAACTCTACGAAACAATAAATTGCACCGCAAACTTTTGTTTTTTTTTCTCCTAAGGTAACATTTATTTTACCCGAAATTAATTTCGGCCCTATCCGCTGTTTTAAGTAAGTTACTGCATCAGCGAAAACAAAGATTTTTGTTTGACATAACATTATGTTAGTATATAGAGTAGTAAACGTAATTCGGACAAATTTCAAAGATTCACCACTTAGTTTCTGCAATATTGGCATTCAAAGCTGGCTAGTTTTACATCAACTATATAAGTGATAGGTGTAAAATCATATTTCACGAGATTTTACCATTATATTAAAAAAAGATCGAGATTTGGAATACAAAAGGCCTTATCCATTGAACCTTGACGAACAATAAACAAAACTTTAGCTTACCATTGCAATAACAAGATATTAAGACCAATCAAATCTGACTAAAAGGCAAGCTTTGGCTGGTCGGCCTTCGGAATTTGGCAGCAGCGGAATGTTCAGAAGCGAAACGGCATCTACCCTTACTGTCGGTGCCAATTTCTAAATAACCAGAGGCGCACGCAACGTGCTTTGTATCAATCCAACATACGAGAGTGCAATTTAGTTGCAAATTATTACTGACGTTGAAAAGGAAATTACCCAGTGTATTGTTCAATCGAGAATATAGAACCACCAGTTACTGCATGTAGCACGTATATACAACACAAGTCAACATGTGCTTCGCAGTTGACCAATATCGCAATGCTGCAGTACTGCCACATTTCGATTGCAATTAGGTACGCAAAAAAGCATAATTACCTATATAATGAATAATCTGAACCGCCAGAAAGTTACTTTTTATAATCATTATGATAGTTAAAAAACCCAATACTGTACTGTACTCAGGTTTTTAAATTTATTATTAGAGTCGATTCGACAAATACGAAATTGGTGCCCCCCGGGCAAGGCACTTCTTTTTAAATTAATTATCCGTATCTATAGTGTTATCATAATTGTCTCCAATGTGCGCGTTGCACCGAATACGGTGGTACCAAATATACATCATTTAATGTATCAAAGACCTTGTTTTCGTCTATCATGACTCAATTGGACCGCTACTTTAACTTGCGATTATATATTCGAAATCCCATTTAGTAATAAATCCTAGTTTCTCTCGACTTGCATCGTTTTTGCAGAAATGAAACTAATCGTAACAACGTTGTTCTTTTCTTAATGATGTAAGTATTTTGTTTTATTCGTACTCATTAATGTTACATAAAACATTGCAACAACGAAAATCGCATTTGTTCCGATAAAGTTTTTATACGCTCCAGGAAGCAGAATGCAATAAATTATTTTTTTTAATTATATACAATTTTCTTAACAAGGATTCGTGCTTTGCATGCACGAGAAACTTATTTACCTTCCAATTATTATGTACGTTCTGATTCGTAATGATACCTAGTTGAATCACAACTGATGAGGGCTGGAATTTCTAAATATATTATATATACAACGTTGGAGGTAGAATGTTTTTATGTACATCTATTTTTCAACAAGCGCCAGGAAGGTATACAGTAATACTAGAATGATAACGAGGTAAATAATTTTTTTGACTATCGCAATGCCTGCACCACGAACACTTCTGATTATCTCATTGTTTAGGGCATATACAATTTTACTCTCCTCGATGAGCTTATTTTTCATATCCTCATCAAGATTTTCCGCGATACTGTTCATCGTACTGCGAAGCTCCTCCTTCAGCTTGTGAATACTCTTGTCGCCGAAATTCGTTATCTCGTCACCACCACTGGGCGCCTCGTTAAAAGGCGATATTTTTTGGAGTAGTTGCCGCTTCTTACGCAAAATAATTCCACCACTGAGCAGTCCCATGTACAAATGGTAAATATATGCCATTAGTAAGACGGGATCTGTGTCTTCAACCTCTCTCAGACGCATCAAGTACTTTACAACGCTTTCTCTGTAACAAATTACCAGTAATTTTTCATTACTCTATGCACTACTTTTTAACTGTACTATGTTTTTGGGACAATCACAACTTATTTAACTTTATTATATAGCTACACCTTACGAAAAAAAGATAAGTAACATCCTATAGGAATGTGAAAGAACTAAGATTCCATGAGATCATGGGTGGGCTAACATTTTCATCTTTCGATAGTATCCTATTTCCATTCTCATTTTGGACCCCATGTAAGACCAATTATTAAGAAGCGTTTCTACCTTACAATCTTCGAACATGTGGTAACTTCTTGAATCAACAGTATACACTAAAAAGCAGCTGTAAATTTTTATATAACATATGCCTGGGGCTATAATTGTTTTCGGAGTTAGTTTTCAAAATCAATTATTCCTATCGAGTGTTTTCGAAATTATGTAAATTTTATCAATGCAGAACGGAGCGAAGATTTAAATAGTAAATCGAAAAAGTCGTATGGCTTTTCTTCGTTCATACTAACGACTCACGAAATTACAACGAATTTGGCGGCGTTCAATATCGATGTCTGTCAATCATTGGCGAAACACAAGTATAATGTGGGTCGTGTAAACTTCAATAAAGGTTTGAAATATCGATATGTATTTGTCCATTTTATTAAAAATCGTTACAGTATGTGAATATACTGCAAGCACAATGGTCGATACCTCAGTTCATAGTTTTTCATCCAATTTTTTCCCAGGTAAAAATCCAAGTCTCGTTGGAATGCTTCTGCTCGCTGAAGTCCAGACAGGTTTAGAAGACCGATTTTAGTACTTTTTAATCTATCCATCGCCCCTTCAAGGTATCTAAAAATTTCGTGGAATACCAGAAGTCCATCGGCCCAAACATTGTTATCCTGAAATCCTAAATACAAATAGTAGATGATAAAAACGATCTAATCATATATAAATTATTCTGAGAAAAAAAGGTCTGTGTTCTATTCTGTTGATCAACAAGATAGTTGTAACTTTAGAATAAAAAAATTGTTTGCTATTAACCCTCGTTTATCATGCCTCTAATAGGTCTCCCAATTAGGTGGGTAGATTGGTTACCCACCCAACCTACCTATGAGGTAGTTTGTCACACTAGGTGAAATTAACTATATTGGTTTGAAAACAGCTACTATTTTAAAACTACCTGTCCAATTCATAAAAAAAAAACTGTGAAACATACTTTAAATATTGCAGAATATGTTTTCTTTTTTAGTATGTAACAAATGAAATGAAGTGTTCCATAAAAATTGAATTTAAATAAGCCTTAACACTAGTGTAATTATGACTACTTCATTTCTTAACTTTCTTTCCCAAAAATTCAGGGTATACTTTTAAGATTTGGTACCTCAAAAAAAAAGTCTAGTTCGCATTTCAAGGAAACTGTTAAAAAATAAAAGGTCTATTTGACCATGGATAACAACCTAGGGTTAGAAAAGGTTCCCTTATCTACATTAGAATCTTGATTTTTTCGGAATTTCAAAATACGTGCAACAAGCAGTGGATTGGTTATTGTGTTTTTTGAAGTTCAGAACACATGCACAATAGCAGGTCTGCAAGATTTTATTAACTACTGTCTCATTGATATTTAAAAAAAAATGCTTTAAATAGACATTTCTGCAAGTTGAAAAATGATTGATACAGTATTTGCTAAGAAATATATGCATAAATGCAAAATATAAACACATCTCTAGTGTTGCTGCTGGGTCAATGAAGTTGGAACCATCGGACAACTCAAAACGAACCCTTACCTAAGAATCTTATGTCGTTTACACTTGGTTGCACTGTTGCACATTGTGTACACTAAAGCTGTGATAATAATACTTTTCAGACATTATGTTTTACTGATAAAATTAGTGTATTAAGGAAATTGTTCAAAGTGTATAGACCCGGCATAGAAAACTATTGATTCATATAGCTGATGCCATAGAGCCCCTAAATCTCTGATTCACATGATTCTATCCAATTGTGAATCAATCAGTTTCATTGGATTTTAGTATGAATCAATCAGATTTGCTAAGCAGAGTATTTTTGGTAACAGGTGTCAGTAGAGTAGGAAAAATATGCAGAAAGTGTAAACCAGTGCTGATCAGCCAAAATGACTATTAGTGATAGTTTTCTAATAGTATGCCCATAAATAATTTAATCTGACTAGGTGCAAAAAATTATTTTTTGGCGAGTAATTCAATCCCAAAAAACTTTTCGTATAAATAACTGTTTCAATGAAAAAATTTTAATGAATAAATTAAAAAATATTCAAGGGTACCAGAAGTTTTTGGATAAAAGTAAATTAGGTATCGCTGCACTCTTGAAGAAATAGGTCAACAGTTTGATACCCATTCCGGGTTAAGAATGGCTGACAAAGAGGATATGTCACATTGCCTTAAGGGTAGTAATACAACATTAGTATTATACAGGGTGTCCGCCGGGAAGGTATACTACTTTGTTTCTTTATAATTTTTGATGAAATGAAAGAGAATGGATCTTATATTGATAAATGTTTTATTTAATGTCGGCAATTATGTATGGAATACAATATCAGATAAATGTCCGCCTCTGTTAGCTTCACAAATGCGAGCCCTTTTGAGCACATTTTTCATTACACTCTCACACATTTCACGCGGTATTTCATTAATTTCATCACGAATATTTTGTTTGAGTTGCTCAAGCGTTTCTGGTTTGTTTGCATAAGCCTTGCTTTTTAGATATCCCCACAAAAAGAAGTCCGGAGCAGTCAAATCAGGCGACCGTGGAGGCCAATTAACATCACCATTTTTTGAAATAACTTGTTGTGGAAAGAGGTCTCGCAGTAATTCCATTGTAATCCTGGCTGTATGCGATGTGGCACCGTCTTGTTGATACCACATGTTAATCAAGCCCAAAGCATGCAGTTGTGGCGTTAAAAAGTTTTCAATCATATCACGATATCGCTCCCCATTCACAGTTACCGTTACGCCGTTTTGATTTTCAAAGAAGTAAAGTCCAATGATTCCTCCTGACCAAATTGCACACCAGACTGTCACTTTTAATGGATGTAAAGGTGACTGATGAATAATTTGAGGGTTTTCCATTGCCCAGAACCGACTATTCTGTTTATTCACATATCCATTTGTTTCTCCCAAAAATTTCACGTAACTTTCTCATCGTCACAGTAATCGATGATTGATTTTGATAAAATGTTTTAACGATTAAAACACGTGTTTGCCACGTGTCTACTTCACGACTGCCAAATATGAACTGTCAAGACTAACGTTTACCAAAATGGCGGCAAAACAAAGTAGTATACCTTCCCGGCGGACACCCTGTATATCATGCAAGCAATAAGGATATCAACGTAAGAACATACAGGAAATTAGTGCTTAATATGCTAAAATAACACTAATGCTTGCAGCAAGTATTTTTGTATTTCAACAATCATTCTTATTAAAAAATTTAAACTGCTGTTAGAATAAAAAAATAGAAAAATAAAAATGATGGAGAAAGCATTTAAAAGTATTTAGTATAAGTGGAAAAATTTAATTGTACTTTGTTACCAATAGTTAGCAACAGATGCGAATGCAGGAACGTATAGTAAGTTCAAAATTGTTGGCCAAATTTTCTGTTAACCTGTCCGACTGGGTTATTGAATATTACAAATCTTGCAATTGCATTTATTTATGTTGAGTTGGCGTGACGATGAAATATATTTTGTTTTTGTATCTTTTAGCTGATGTGAAAAAATTATTTTTGTCAGATTAGCCTAAAATTAGAGAAACATGTTTACAGAGGAACAGACTAAGAGCCCTGACAGTGATTTGACGACAATCGAAATTTGCAGTAATAGCAGTGAGCCCAAGATCAAAAACCCAGTTGAAGGTTAGAATTTATGGATAGGAATTATTAAATTTGTTCGAATGATTTTTGAAAAACATAGTTCTTACCAAAAGCCAATTTGGCATTAACTAACGCATCGCTGACTGCATGTATCTCTCTCGTGGCTTTTCGCATCTTTTTGCAGAAGGTAACCTCTTCGGTATCCGACATCTTGAAAGGGTTCACCAACACGCTAAGTATGCAAACTTCAAACGACTTTCTGATAAAGTCCAAATTTATACTATTTTTTCTGTCTTAAACCATTGCTTAGCCAGGCATGATATGCACCAAGGCAAATCGCTAATATCACGAGTTTCAACCTGTAATTCTTCAATCTATCACTGAGGTTGGCGCGTCTAGTGGTTGATGCAGATATAGTAGATCGCTGTGAAGTTGGCTGAACGACATAAACTTTCGAATATTTCTTCGGGCAAATCGTATGTCGGTGATTATTGGATTAATAACAAAATTGTTGGTTTTTTGTTATTAAAAAACATAAAAAATAAATTTTTGTGTGAATTTAATTCACAATTTTTAAAAATATAAATTATTTTCCACTGTTCTTTGGCGCAATCGATTCTTGTTTTTCAGTCGGTCAATCTACGATAATCTTGGAAAATAAAAAAAGAAATATTTGTCACGAGCACTCACGAAGACGGAAGGTTGCGACCCGACTCATGCAAAAGTTTCAGAAAGATCCAGTAACCCGTTCCCGAGATATAGCCATTTTTATTTTTCAACCTCATCACACAGCACACCGCACGGACATTTTTTCTAAATATGATTTTGTCAGCATTTTGGGACGTCTTAAATACTCTGGCATCGAAATCTTGGAAAAAAATATCACGAATCAAGGCTTGCTCTCTAACGAAGCAATAGTATTCTTCTTTATTCATTAACTTTTATTCATTGGTTTTACATTTGTGCTTCCATAGTGGGTTCTTGAACAATAGGGAATTTTTTCTATACTAATCTTTTATTTTTCTTATTTTTGCGTCCTTACGTATGTGTTGTGATGAGCTTGTAAAATTGAAATAGCTATATCTTGAAAACGGGTTGATCGATCTTCCTGAAACTTTGCACACGCGTAGAATCTCATTTTATGGTTGATTAAATTCTGAGAAAAATGGGTGTAATCTCTATTTTTCGTAAATTCTAAGCTGTCGAACTAAAACATTCTACAAGAATGAGCTGAGGGACGAAGTTGTTCGATATTGAGTTTAACAAGAACCGATAAAGGCGTTTAGATTTTGACAAATTAGAAATTTTGTTTTATTTTTCGAAAAAAAAAACTATTTTTGTTTCAATTTTCGTAAATTTTCACATATCGAACCGAAATTTGGCATACTAATTGGCTAGAGGACAAGAATAATTTGGTTTTGAATTTGGTAAGAATAGATCAAGTTTAAAATTTATACAATTTTATATTTAAAAAAATGTTTTATTCTATTCCAAATTCCTCTATGAAGACAGAATTGGGATAAATATTATCCACAGACGACAATCTTAGAGTGGGCACTTACTTCAAATTTAAATACCTTTTACCAGTCTGCATTAATCATTGAGGAATGATGAAACAATTTACATCAGGTATAATACTGCTAGGAACGTTGTCTCAAGACTCGCTATCAAAAGTGTCCATTAGATTGCATAAGCTACTCCCATCTTTCTGTTGAAGTTGCCTTATCATGTTTCGCAGACACAATATTACATCTGATTAATGGAATTATGTATCAAGAATTGGATACATGTAGTTCTTTAACATTAATGGTCAGAGCGTCACAAAAAATAAGAACTCATTGATGACCTTAGTTACCCGAATTATATTTTCTGAGTCAAAGTGACTAGGTCATACTTAGGCATGTCATCATATGATGGAAATTCAAATAAGATTAATTTTGAAAGGCTTATTTGAAAAATGCACTTACCGCTATCCTCTGACACGATTTATTTTTCAGTAAACGTAAAAAACGGCAGACTATCCAATTTTGAACCGAAGCCTGCTTCTTCAGCTCCTACGAGAAAAATCGTAACTGCCTTTCAAACATGAAATTCAAGTCTTGGCTAAAAGTTTCCATTTGACAAAAAAATCAATGAAGGTAGATTCAAAGCTGAAACTGGTGATGTCTATTTTACTAAAGAATCTGCCATAGAGGAACCATCAAAAAATGGGTTCCAAACAAAATGCACTCGCAAAGGAAGCCGCGGACAAATATCGCGAAAAAGCGTCGCGAATACGTTTCACGAAACACCTCGCATGCGAATGATTTTATAACGCATACAATGTATTTCACTACAAAACTTCTTTTTTTTAGCATACACTAGATTTTAATTAATTCTTCCCATACTCAAAAGTAACATTAAAATGCACACATTATCAGAATGGACCGGCACCATCTGTAAAAAGACTATGAGACAGTGTTGCCAGATGGTTCATGTAGCGTTCCCCTAAAGCAGGGGTCTCCAAACTTTCCAGCCTTAGGGCCATACTGATTACTCCAGTAAGTTCCGAGGGCCAAAACCATATTATCATTGTTGCCGGTGGTAAAAAGTGAAATAGTCCAAAATCTGTCCGCGGGCCGAATGTGGCCCTCGGGCCGTAGTTTGGAGACCCCTGCCCTAAAGCAAATTCGTTTCCTCCTAAAAATACCCTAAACTGCCCCCACCAAGCTTCAAGCCCCAATGCAGCGTTATAGATGGAAAAGTGACCGACATTCACAAAGATGACGGTCAATTATTGGTCATTTCTAGCACTTTTGTGAGTTGTGAGTAGAGATTATTAAATTCGTCATGTGTTTGGCTTATTATAGCACAAAGTGGCATCAATAGTCCACCAGAAATGCCGATATAATATAAATGTTTAACATGTGTAGATCATGCGGCTCGAGCCTATGAAAACGAATTACGTGGAACTACAAATAAACTGTTTCAAATAAAACACTATATATTTCTTTATTTAGTAATAATAAAAATTGATATATGTTCATTTATACTTTTTGCACGGCGTGGAATCGTTGTGTTCTCTTTCCGAGACAAAACGAGAACCTGCCACCGCAACTATAGCTACCTAATTTCTCGTTCCTTTTTCTCACTGGGTGTTTTCCAATTACAGCACAGCCGGGCAAAATGCGACACTGTGTCCAGCAATGAGTGTTCAAACTACGGCACTGTGCCGCAGGCTTGGACACAGCGAATTGTTGAGTCCAAGCGTGCTGCGCCGCCAAGGGTACCAACAATTCGAGTCTTTTTTTTTCTTCTTAAAAGTGACATCATTGAAGTCTTTTGCTCTTTTTGAGTCGAAGTGATTGAATTTTTCCACAGAGTCCTAACCGTCTTGAACCTAAACAGCGTAAGAATCAAAATTTCTTATGCAATACGTTCTGAGTGTAACCTGGTAGAGATTTTAGGATACAAATTGCGTTCTAACAAGCACCATATCGCAGGGTTACACCTGTACCGTGCCGCACAGTACGACATGGTGTCATTCAATTGGAAATCACACTGTTGATAGGCCTCGTTCTTGAGAAACTGACGCGTCGCTACACGGCCGTCATCTAAAGCGTTGACGAGACCGCCACAGCGTAAGGTAATATTTAGGAAGGTATGTGCAGTTGCTTCCCAAGGAAGGTCTATCAATTTTGTATACGCTAGGATTCTCTCAAAGCGCCGCTTCAATGTCCTGTGGCCACCATCAGTAACTTTGGCGTTCCACCTACTGCCACGCCTCTATCGATAGATTGACCAACTAGTTTTACACCATACACTCTGAGGACTAGTCACTTTGCAGTCACACTTCATTAGCAGTCGAACCACCGTCTCGGATGCCGCAATATGTAGCGACGTGCAGTAAACTTAAAATTCAACCACGTTTCGCATAACATAATTATCTACCGCATTCACTTGTGTATCGAGCCAATAAATATGCGTTTAATCAAATTCTTTTGAACATTAAACATTTATTTGTATAGTACATAATTACTATAGTCCTTTCACTATCAACGCTCTCCTACGGCGTACCGAGCAATCATTCGATGCTGCAAGTAAAAAACAATTTTAGTCAAAAACTGCAATACAAATTTCTCTCCCACGATCGATATTTCGAATAAAAATGAACGATGAACTATGTATTACAACTTTACAGTTCACCGTACGTATTTCTTATCCGAAAGATCAATCTTAGCGGAAAAATTCGCGATGGGAAAATGTTGTCATCTCTCTCGCATGCTTGGCAATCTAAGAGCACATGTGGTGTAAGTGTAACGGTGTTTTACGTTATCATTACCTTGAATGGGTTTTAGTTCGGACTCGAGCAGAGAGGAAATAAATATAGGCTTCAATATTAGGTAAAAGTAGGGTTTATTTGACAAATGTAATAAATTATACAGATATGAGTATCGAATACGATTAATAATTTTTAAGTGGACTCCTTTTTGATATATCTTGGTGATGATGAACCTTACAAAAACTCGACCCGGGCTCACGCACGCCTATATAATCGTGTCCGCTAAAAAAGGAGATTTTTTTTTATTTTAATGAAATATTTCCCGTAATGGTATGGCAGTGTCTACGCAAGGCAAGAGAGTGTTAGCCTACCGGGCTTGCCATCGATAATTTATCTATGTAGCAGGATCTGTTTATTATTCTTTGCCTTTCGCTCTAGCCTCTCTTATATCTATATATCTTGTGGACCTGTAGTGGGGACGGAACTCTCGCTCGAGCTTCCCAAACTACGCTATCTGCTCGCTGGCCCCGCCGCTGCTGCGGTGGATGCGTCAGCGCGATGAGTCTTCGGTGCATCGGCGCATCGGAACGACGACATGACTGTCCCTAGCTAAATTTCAGGGTGTTTTTTTAAGTCCCCATGGATTTCATATATTTTTATCCTTACTACACTGGTTTCTTTTTGAGGTGAGATCTCGTTGACTCAGATGGTGCGATGCTTGGGAGATAGCCTTGGGAGATGTTCGTTTTAGCGGG
Organism: Cylloceria caligata; assembly: GCA_963942595.1. Taxonomy (NCBI): domain Eukaryota; kingdom Metazoa; phylum Arthropoda; class Insecta; order Hymenoptera; family Ichneumonidae; genus Cylloceria; species Cylloceria caligata. Next base: position 24,697,782 of record OZ012706.1, read on the forward strand.
CTCAGAGGTATCAGGCCTGGTCCTTGGAGTAGTGCGGTTGGAGATGCTTCTCCTTTGGTTGGCTAGGTGGTCCTCCTTTAGCTGGTTAGCTGGTCCTCTTTAGGTTCTTTAGGCTGGTTGACTGGTCTTCCTTTGATTTTACGAGCTGGTCCTGGACGTTGGTGAAAATCTGTGAACAAATGCTCCCCGATGATGGTATGTCGCCCTTTTATACCGACTTCCCCGCTCTTCTTCCAGCTCTGCCGGTATAGAAGGGTATAACTATATCTGAGAGTCGTCCTGCAGCCTATTTGTCTCGTTAAGAGTCATCGAGCGAGGGCATACGAAGCGCCAATTGGCCAAATAGCAAACTACGATTTCGTAGTTTTCGGATTTCGTCGAAAATACAATAGTATTATATAAAAAAACATTAAAAATGAATTCTTTCATTTATTATGATTTGCGGTCTGGTCCGTCTCTCCATGCAATTTTTTTCGCATAGACACAATAAATTATCGAAAATTCGTGGCAGCTGTCGTTAGCCATGACGCTTTTCTCGCGAACTCATTAATTCATTTAACTACAATTTTCACGCATATCTGCTACACTTCACTGGACCAGACCGCAAATCTTACCACTGCACTGCACTTAAACAAAAAAATTCTAACTTGTTTCATTGCAAATCCAAGCGATAATCCGAAAAGTACGAACGGATATGTCAAAGTCGTGTTCGCGGCCATATTGCAGTCTATGCTATCTAATTGTTAGTTCCAGCTCCTGACGGTAGATTCGCGATTCACGGTTGTCGGTATAAGCGGATAAGCGGGCGTGAAGGCATAAGCGTAAAGCGGGCCCCGAGACAAGACATTTTTTTATTCTGACTCAATGTTGCTGTAGAATCTATGTTGGTTTCTCGATTGAAAGTTTATTTACTGTACCCGGCCACATGGATCGGTGGGATACGACTCGGCGCAGAACCAACGATACTTGGGAGTTGGAGGCAGAGCTGCCAGAAAGCGGCCGCAGCAGCACAACGCACACAAGCGCACCCCCGTGTACGTGTGACCGCCCGAGCTCGTGAAGAATCGGACAATAGAAGGAGACAGATATATGACTGTCTGTCTCTTTCGCTCTCGCTCGGCTCGGGCTGCTCGCGCTGCTTCTGCTGCTAGTGCTCGGGCTGTCGCGCGATACATTTAACTCTGACTGAGACGAGCGCGTAACGTATGTTAATTTGCGGTCGATGATAATTCGAATCCACGCAGTGACAAATTTTTTTTTCACTAATTATTGCATTTTACGATTAATTAATTATTGTTATTTTATATTTTACATAATTTTGCTATTTCTTGTTTTATTACGTATGTGATACGGGCCATGTTATACCTCATAAAAACCGTATCAGTACTATTGCTGCAAAGAATGGACTATAAAATGTAATGGTTGCTTAAAAAAATTGACACAACGAGAACTCGAACTGTCATCGGCCGCGGATGAGAGATATAACGCGCACGCTTCACTGATTATCGTTGTTAAGCTGCATTAGCAAATTAAGATACACAAATTTGATTCAAAGCTTCTGAAAACTAAAAATATAACAGTTAATCCAACCAACCGCGTTAACGATTGTTGGAAGAATTACCAAAAGAACGCAATCCACTCTTGGCCAACGTGTACGTTATTTTCTTCTTTAGTATATATATATGTTTGGCAATATACTTAATAATTTATTAACACGAATTAAATGAAAGCAACGTTATGTTCTTTTTAATTATATACATGCGTTTGTTATTATAATATCGCATAAATGTACGACGTACATGTTGTTGCTCGACGGAAACCGCGAGAAGGTGGTGGTTTCTTCTTTTAATAATAGAACACCAATCTTTTAATTTCCTACTCAACAGTATAAATATAACGTATATAAGTATCACGTATAACGTTGTGATTATAACGTATATGTAACATCACATTATCGAATAGGAAAGTATGACATTGATGCTATTACTCTTATTTGATGTTCGCTGGAAATTGTAATGTATATATATACATTGAACTGGAATATATTCAAGTATCAATAAATGAAACAAACAATTATTTAATATTTTCTTACGTTAGTTCATAGAAATGCGAAAGTTATGCAAGAGCACGATAGAGTTCTCATTACTAACATGAATAAAGCGTTCATACTTCACGTAATATATATAACATGATACTTTAAGTAATAACAGGACATTAAGCACCAGATTAGCGAAACACATTACATAAATAAAATTGACTGAAGACAACGGAGATGAAATACAATTTATTTAACACGTATCACTATGCATTTATTCATTACGCTTAATAATCCGTGCAAAATAAATAGTTTTTTATTTTTGGTTTCCAGAAAATTTGTTATGTTTGTATCAAACACTTTCGCGGTGAATTTGTGGTTTCTTTGCGGTAAATAAATTGCATCACTAGGTTAGACATGTGGGTTGAAGTCATGTTATTGATTTATAATCCGATGCGTTTTGTGAATATGTCAATTCACTTTATCTGAATTAGGATCAACCTGAATAAGTAAAGTAAAAAGAAATCTTCACGAAACGTCGGTTGCAAAAATCATGTACACACTGGTCCAACTCGGACGTCATACCTAGTTTTTAGGTGTATGTGTGTGCTTCGCCAATTATTTTTTTTTGCTTTAAATATTTTTTGATACATGTATTCAAATGCTGTTTCCAGCAAGAAATATCATATTTGTGTACGTTTTCATATATGAAAAAAATTAACAATTCTCAAAAAGCATTTTTAAAAACTAAGTTTGTATTGTTTATTGCACATTCTTATTGAAAACATTTTCGCATGATATGCATTGCAACTAAGAGAAAAGTTGAAGATTGCGATTTCAAATATTTCGTTTTATATGTAAACATTTGATTTATGAAAAAATTGAATATCTTTTTAGCCAATATCTTTTTAGCATAAATGTATGTCACTAAACGTTACGAAATCTATACACTTCACTTCGCTCGATTTAGTTATATTCGAGTGTCTATGGATGACAATAATAGGGTGTCCCTTATTTCTTGAATGAAACGTCGTACTTCTTTTCATAGCAATCACGTAGTCCTAAGGTTGTTCCATGTTTTCTCGAAGTTGTTTCCTTGGATGTTTGTATAACGTTGCATGCGATTTTTGTGCAAGTTTATCGTAGGATATACATGCATAATTCTTTATGGTTCTTTCTTATGCTATTTCTTTTCTTGTCACATACATCCAATGAGATTATGCAGCTGTTTTGCTTGACAAAAGTGCTACAATAAATTAAATCGCACCAAAAATAGTGTATATCCTCACGTACAATATGTATGTATCTGTAATGTATCTTGATGTTGGCCTCGCTGTCTTACATTATGAACTGTATGTGCAAACTACATTTCATATAATCTGCGTGCAGGTTGTTGCAGTCTTTATTTTTGCGTAGTTATCCGTCTTCTTATGACAAATCCACACGGAGCGATGATTACAATTGTTAGTCTTCTTGGGCGCTTCAATTGAAATAATTTCCATTGTTACTCCCTCTTGTTTCTTGAAGGAACACCAATGCACAAATTGCGGATTGGGTGATAATAAGAATTATCTATACAAAAGTAATGAATGACACATTTCTACGTTGATTCTTGTAAGTTGTGCTAAGCGACAGTGCGAACAGATCCTCTTCTTTTAATTAACTCTTCAACTTCTATTGTTCATGCAGATAATATTATATATTCGATGTATCGTCTTGATAAAATGCTTACTCACCACTACATGAACGTTACAAAGGCGCCCTGGCAACATATCAGCATCAAACATAATACTTTTTATGTGCATTATGTCGCATGCATCTCTCCATTGAAGCGAAGTTTGTCGAAGTAATAGAGTTTATTCCGTGATGCGGTCCAATAGTCGATAGAATATTTAATATCCTAGGCAATGCAACAATTATCGTTCATTTGTATGTTGTTGTATTCGTAGTGTCCGTATTAACGTTTTAAAAGGATAACAATAACGATGGCGATATACATTTTATTCGCTAAAAATATCTCAATAATTGTTTATAAACATAGAGAATTCTTCCAATTTCCTCTTACTTACAAAGCAGTTGTCGAAAAAGATTTATTAAACATCACATTTATAAATTATCATTTTTTTAAGAATATTGCTGATTTTATTTCATATAATGTTCACTTTTATGAGGGAAAATATTTATTTCAAAATAAGCTATTTAAAAAAAACGCTTGAGAAACGTTCAATTAAAAAGTGCTATATAACAAATTGTTCCATGTAGTTTTTTCATCACATTATTGCATTTTAAAATATGATATTTCTTGTTAGGAACAGTTTTTTGCATTTTTCTTGAAATATTTTTAATATTTATAAGACGTATTATATAATTTATAATACTTGTGTGAACCATGAAAAAATGGTTTAGAAGTGAAACAATTCTTTAAGTATATATTTCAACAGTATTATTGTGCGTGGATATACAAAGTCCTGAAAAATACTAATCTCTAAATGTCATAAAAAAGTACTAGCCGGAATAGTTATTCTATACATTTATATTTAAATTGAGATACTGGCGTGCAAATATGTTATAATAATCTGTTTGTCATTTCTCATCAATATTGCCCATGCTTTTATGCCACAGACTGTAATGCAATGTACACCGAGAAACATTTGCATTTTCTAAATTAGAGTACCTATTGTATATTCTATAAGCTCTTTTAATATATATTCCTTCCAAGTAACGATATTTTTTGTAGAACTTAATGTTTATGGAATTTTCTTACTTTTAGTATGCACAACTTAATCACGAAAACTCAACTTCTGCAAGGAGAATTAATTGTTTAAATAGATTTCCATACACTTTATGTCAACAGTGCATATACCCAAGGAATACATCGCAGTCTAAATGACATCATTTTGACTTCAAATAATATAATTTTAACAGTTAAGTGTTTCTTAGGTATTCCTTGGGTATACGTTTAATGTTTGTTCTGTGTATTTTTTCTAAAAATGGCTTACAAAGTGGCTGGGTGCCTGAAGGAAAATTTGACTGATATGATAGCAACATTTTTCTATTATACTTTGTTTTTGAAATAGAAATATTCCTGCTTGAGTTTTATCTTTAGAACGCCTAACAGCTTATGATTTTTGGCTTATGAAATTTGACTCTAAAACTATCAGGGGTACAAATTGAAAATGCGGGTTTGATAACAGATGGCGTTACTAACGCTATACGCATCAGGCAGTACTGTGACTATGTTCATGTCAAAGCTACGTCTTATAGCTTTAATTTTCAGTATGTGTCAATTTGTCGCAGTGTCAAATTCATAGTTTTTTTGAGCTCTCAATATGTCGAGTTTCGTGCCAACAAAACAGCATTTGCGGGAAGTTTTAATTTACTTCTTTAATTTGAAGAAAAGTGCTGCTGAAGCACATCGATTGGTCTCCGAGGCTTATCCGAGTCATGTTCCATCGGTTTCAACGTGCGAGAGATGGTTTGTGCGGTTTAGAAGTGGTGATTTTGACGTTGAGGACAAAGAGCGGCCGGGCCAAGTGAAAAAGTTTGAGAATGCTGAATTGGAGGCAATACTCAATGAAGACTCGTGTCAAACTCAACAAGAGCTCGCAGATTCATTGGGAGTGACACAACAAGCCATTTCCCATCGTATAAAAGCCCTCGGAATGATCCAAAAGCAAGGACATTGGGTGCCGTATGAGCTGAAGCCGAGAGACGTCGAGCGCCGTTTTTTTGCATGCGAACTGCTGCTCGAACGGCAAAAACGGAAGGGTTTTTTGCATCGCATTGTCACTGGTGATGAAAAGTGGATCCATTACGATAACCCGAAGCGCAAAAAATCATATGGTTACCCCGGCCATGCATCATCATCGACGGCCAAACCAAATATTCACGGCGCCAAGCTCATGCTCTGTATTTGGTGGGACCAGCTGGGTGTGGTGTATTATGAGCTATTGAAATCGAACGAAACCATCACAGGAGCACTATACCGAACTCAATTGATGCGCTTGAGCCGCGCACTCAAAGAAAAACGGCCACAATACGAGCAAAGACACGACAAAGTAATTTTGCAACATGACAACGCTCGGCCACATGTTGCAGCGCCGGTCAAAACATACCTACAAACGCTGAAATGGGAAGTCTTACCCCACCCGCCGTATAGCCCAGATATTGCTCCTTCCGATTACCACCTTTTCCGATCGATGACACATGGCCTAGCTGACCAGCGCTTCCATTCTTACGAAGAAGCCCAAAAATGGGTCGATGACTGGATAGCAGCCAAGCCGGCCGAATTTTTTCGCGACGGTATCCGTAAATTGCCAGAAAGATGGGAAAAAGTTGTGGCTAGCGATGGACAATACTTTGAATAATTCATTTGTTACCATTTTTTCAGAATAAACGTTCAAAAATAGAAAAAAATCCCGCATTTTCAATTTGTACTCCTGATATTTTTTGAAAAAATATACTTCATACACTTTTGTTTATCGTAATTAATTTTCTTTTTGTCAGGGAAGCTCCTAAAGGATAAATTAATCTTTTATTTTCAATATAATTCAGATCATTGTTTTACTATTTTGCAATTTGTTTCAGTGAAATAGTAATAAAACAGGATTTTATGTGGTTAAAAATAAACATGTCGTTCATGATCCTGAAAGAAGAAAATTCTGTTTATATTGATAAAACTTTACACATCTTTGGAACAAAACATAATTTAAATGTTTCATTTGATACGCAGATCCTGAGACAATAAATATTCGCAACTTGTAAAATTGATCAATATAAACGTGAAAGATTGTAGTAAAGTTAATACCATGGATTGAACTGTCAAATATGAATATAGATCTCCTTTTTCAATATTGTTACTATCATACATAACGAGAACTGTACTGGTGGCTTTGATGAAGAATGAATAAGAACAGCAATTTGCGTTACCTGTCAATTTTACTGCAAAGATCATTTCTAAATTTAATTTCGACGATATGTGGAAGACAATCTTGCAGCGACACATATCAAGTAAAAATTCCATAAAACTCGATAAACCTTTTTTGTTAACTTATTGAAAACAAAAGGAAATTTAATGTATTCTCAATGTTTATGAATGGCTTATTAATATACTTTTCAAGAGAAAAGAGATAAATGTATATAGACTCACCGTGATCCTTTTCAAATAAATGCAAACAGCACAACTTAAAACGAACGATCAATTATCGTCGGGTCATTTAAGATAATAATTCAGTCAAGTATTGGACTGCATTACAACGAAGTCAACTGCGTTACTTCGGCAAACTTCGCTTCTATGTACATTCTGCACATATATTGTAAAAAAATATATATACTAAAGAAGAAAATAACGTACACGTTGGCTAAGAATGGCTTGCGTTCTTTTGGTAATTCTTCCAACAATCGTTAACGCGGTTAGTTGGATTAACTGTCATATTTTTAGTTTTCAGAAGCTTTCAATCAAATTTGGGTATCTTAATTTGCTAATGCAGCTTAACAACGATAATCAGTGAAGCGTGCGCGTTATATCTCTCATCCGCGGCCGATGACAGTTCGAGTTCTCGTTGTGTCAAATTTTTTAAGCAACCATTACATTTTATAGTCCATTCTTTGCAGCAATAGTACTGATACGGTTTTTATGAGGTATAACAAGGCCCGTATCACATACGTATTAAAACAAGAAATAGCAAAATTATGTAAAATATAAAATAACAATAATTAATTAATCGTAAAATGCAATAATTACTGAAAAAAAAATTTGTCACTGCGTGGATTCGAATTATCATCGACCGCAAATTAACATACGTTACGCGCTCGTCTCAGTCGGAGTTAAATGTATCGCGCGACAGCCCGAGCACTAGCAGCAGTAGCAGCGCGAGCAGCCCGAAAGAGACAGACAGTCATATATCTGTCTCCTTCTATTGTCCGATGCTCCACGAGCTCGGGTAGTCACACGTACACGGGCGTGCGCTTGTGTGCGTCGTACTGCTGCGGCCGCTTTCTGGCAGCTCTTGTTGGAGGATCAATCAGGGCGACCAGGGCCCACATGTACCATGGCCCGCCACTGAAATCCTTACATCCTGCAATACCGATAACTGTTACTTTTCGCTGGATGCTTTGGTTGACACACTTGCCACAAGCGGCGCTCGCTATAATGTGTATTTTTTCCGCGAAAGGCGCTACCCTCGATTCTGAGTTGGTCACGTGTGCTCGATGACTCTTAATTTCTTCTCTTCGGTTATGGTGATTAATCTGTGCCTCGTTGATTATTTTTCACACCTCTCTTGGTACTATAGTCTTACTACTCGATTGTATTACTATAGCTCGAGTAACGGTAGTTTATCGCTGGTCTTCATAGTGTGAGTATGGTATAGTATGGATCCCTCTGATTGTATGTGTTTGGTATAGTTTAGGCTAGTTACTCTGATGTGTGTTTTGATATAAGACGAATTCGTCGGCTTAGTAAGACATCGTATTCAGTCTTCGAGACTTTTATAGCCACTCATTTCCGGGACCTATTTTTTTTAGGCAGATGATCTTTTAGGCCAAAGCAAATTAGTTTTCAATGCGTCCATTTATTCAATAGTTTGACTAAATTTGCTTTTGCCCCGGTAAAAGAAATTGAAAAAGTACGCAGCTATGAGTATTTAAAAAAAATTGTACTATTGTATTTCATATTTTATATTGAGTCTCGGAAATTCACACATTCTGTTTACGCAGATACAAAAGGAGCACATACAAATTAAATGAGAGGGTTGTTGATACAATTCTCGAATGTGATCAGCGCAATGTCTTGCGGTCGTGTGCTATTTGGGATAATAACTTGCTGCCTGCTAAAAATGTGACGACACCGAGACCAAGGAGATATCTGAGTGTTACAAACATGTCGAGTTTCAACCAGAAGATTCCGAGTAGAACGAATATGCCTGAAAATTGAATTGAGGCGTTAATATAAATTGCAATAAAATATAATATATTTAAGATTTAAGATGAAGAAATTGAATAATTAAAAAATCGATAGACGTGACGTGGCGATGGGCGGGGGCAAAACGAAGTTACTTTTGCTAAATACTCACTTGCTAAGCCAAGATGAAAAACGATTGCGCTAAGAGAAAAAGGAAATTTGGAAATGTTCACTCGGAGTTTGGCCCAAAGTATGAGCAGGAGGAAAATCGGTGCCAAGCAGAGACCCGTAAAAAGATTCGACACAAATGCGGGTGGTCTCTTATCGGGCTCGCGGAACATGTGCTGGAACAATAAACAAACGATACAATACCATTGAGGCAGTAACAATAGTCACCAATGGCGGTCTTCAATCGGTAATCAAGTGCCTCTTACGGGGAAGTGATACTCCCTCTATCCCATCCCGTGCCTAGTTAGTTGCAAAAATTGTAATGCATTTTATCAAAAGTGCTAAACTTTCGTGAAAAATCGAATTATAAGCGTCTGTACAATTGATACAGACACTAAACATTTGCGTTTATTCCTAAATGTTTTACGCTTGAAAAAAATGGATTAGTTTTGTTACCGACTGAGTCTGGTTGACAATCGTCTTAAGAGGCGAAACGTTCATAATCCACTCATGAGTGCAAAGATAGGCTAGTATGGCGCTCACCTAAAGGGCTTCGCCTTAAGGGGAGGCGAAACCTCTATACTTACACAGATGTGCTGCTTCTTTTCGACTCCGACGTTAGTGCCATACTTGCCTATCTCTTTCGCACTCATGGGTGGAGTAGAGGTTTTACCTCACCTTAAGGGGAGACGAAATCTGCACAGCACCGCATCTAATTTGCGGAACATACCTTCTCGTTCTACACTGAACAGAATTTAATGTTCAGTAGACTGCAAAAACGTGACCTTTCGGGTAACAAAGGTAGAATTGTTGAAATTGAAAAGAAATTACAGATCTATTATCCGCAGTTACCTGTAATGGAAAAATCACTTTTTAAAATGATTTAGGGTGCAAAAAACGCAGTTTGGCACCCGGAAGCCAGCACAAAAACACACATGGTACCCATTCCTATTGCGATTTAGGTACGAAAAAGTACCTGAGCTGTGCACGGGAACTGTTGTTGATAATCGAAAAAAAAAAAAAAATTCGCGAGACATGGCCGATGGCTAAACTATATGAAGGGGAAGCGAAATATCAATAAATGCGAAGGAGATAAAACTAGTATAGTTTTGCCTCACGTGAATAGAATGAAATGCTATTGTTTACAATTTTAGTTACTCACTGAGTACGTTTCGCCTCCCCTTAGGGAGATGATGGAGTAGATTTTTATATCGACTCTAGTCGTAAAAATCGACTATTTCATAGTATATACTATGCATCGTCGATATGCTGCGGATGTTTCAAATTGCACAGGACCCCAATGTGAGCATAATCGATTCGTCAACCGGCCAAATTTCGGTTGAAAACGTGCAAAAAATGAAAATAATTGTATATTATCTACCATTTAGAAATCCAAAATGGCCGCCCGAAATATGTCAAACCAGTCCGGCGTTCGATTCTTTAAGGTTCCTAGAACATTTCAGTATCGTATAAAGTCGATTAAACTAAAGAAATGCACGTACAGTGTATACTGCGTTCACGTAGTCTGGTCGCTTACGGCAAGGGATTACGGGAACGAAAATAGATATTACGTCAACGTAATTTACACTTTACGTGTATTTCTTTAGTTTAATCGAATTTCTTACAATACTAAAATGTTCGAGGGACCGTAAAGAGTCGACGTCCGGTCCGGTTTGACGTATGTAGGTTCCAGAAAGATTTATATCTTACAAAACATGCTGTTGACATTTCGGGCAGTCATATTGGACTTCTGAAGAGTAGGTAATATACGATTATTGTCATTTTTTTTGCACATTTTCAACCAAAATTTGACCGAAGATCGAAACATTTATGTTCATATTACTGCCATGTACAATTTGAAGGATATCAACGATGCATAGTGTAGACTAATAGCCTATTTTTACCGATTAAAGTCGATAAAATAATCTACTCCAGCATCCCCTCAATATGATGTTCTACCACTAATCGGTAACAAAAACTGTAATGCAAATTTCTTTGCCGCGATTAGTTTTTTGAACAAGGAGAACTAATAGCCTATTTTTACCGACCACAGTCGATAAAAGAATCTACTCCGGCATCCCCTCAAGATGATGATTCTACCACTAATTGGTAAAAACTGTAATGCAAATTCCTCTGTCATGATTGGTCTTTCGAAAAGGAGATCGGTGAACTGCGTCTTACAATTCTATAGTTAACCGTTCTCATTTTTTATGCAATAGATCAATCGCGGCGGAAATATTAGCGTTGGGAAAAGACTGCTCCAGATGTGTCATAGTGTTTACTAGGATTTTTTTGGTATTATTTTGTTTTTAAAGTTCTGCTTTCTTATATAGTTTCTTCGCGGCAATCCTTGGACAACGTACCTTAATTTCGGTTTTCGGATTATAGACATTAGGTTTCTGTTTGTAAGCGAAAGACTTGTCGGCCGCGGCGATTTCCGATCCCGAAGGCTCAGGAAACTTGAGACTGACGGTCGCCAGTGTCCACTCGAAGGGATTGCTGAGTATGGAGTCACCGACTATCAGTTGGACGTTGTAGTCACCGCTTTGGTATCCGAACGTTTGTCCTGCGCTGCCCACAGGCTGTTATATAAATAATTATTAAATAATTAGCTCATTTGTTATCCAACTACTTATTAAGAATAGTGAAACAGATTTGCGAGAATATATGCAGTGAAAGGCAGAATCATACATGGCACGTGCAAGTGTGTACCGAGGAACACAGTACTGTGTACGAAAAAAACTCTACTGAATCAGTTAGTCACCGTACATCTGTGCACGCCAAACAATATCCCGGAATATCCGGGCACGAAAAAAAATTTGACACGAAAAAACTCCGCACCGGATTAACCGGGCACGAATAAAATTCCGCACCGCAATAATGAAATAATTACAATTGTCTCAGACAAACATTTAATTAAATGTACAAAGTTAATGTTATACAAACGTTAAACCGCTTCGGATTCAACATTCACAAAATATTCGTGATTAGTAACGATGTAATGACACCAAATACATTGTCTCAAACCGAATAGAGAACTCTGCAAAAAACAGACAAATCTTACAATAAACACTATGGGTGTATAAAAATCTGAGACAAGTACATTTACGTTAGTATTTGTACTTGTTCTTACAAAAAGCTGTGAAATAAATAAATGTAATGTTGTCCATTTTTAATCGGGCAGTGATTATTTAGGTCAGGAGTCTAAATTTAACCATAAAAACATATTCCATATAAAAACTAAAATTTAAAATATTTTATAAAGTACTTAACATGTAATAAAGATCTGTGTATACATTTTGCTATATACATTTTTATATAGTGATACACTGTAAAAAGACGAACTCGCCAAGTACTTTTTAAAATTTCAAATGTTTTAGTTTCTATTAGTTTTCGTATGGAATGTTTTTATGGTTGAATTTAGGTTCCTAACCTCAATAATCACTGCACGAATGAAAATAAATATTACATTAGGAATCTACATGTACTTTGTAATACGTGCTGTGCATGTTATTTATTTATTTATTTCACAGCTTTTTGTAAAAATAGGTACAAATACTAATGTAAATGTACTTGTCTCAGATTTTTACACTCATGGTGTTTTTTTGTGGGATATATATACATTTCTCAGAGTCCGGATTCTCCGAGGTTGGTGCGCAACGCGCGCAGAAAGGGCGATATGTATGCATTTTGTGGTGCCTCCGTCACTCGAAGCGTCGCCCTCCGGCGGTACAGGAGACCGACATTGCATTACCACGGGAACGCAGAGAAGTCCGGATATATAGCAATGGAGAAAGGGATCCGGTTTAATCGGTGGCGTGTATCTAGAAAGAATCTAATGTACTAGCACATTCTGTATTGAAGTAGAAATAAATCTGGAGTCTCAAAGAGTAACAAAAAAGCATTGTTAACCATTAATGGGAGTGTAATATCTATGGGAAAAGAGAAAAGTTCATCATTTGGAAGCACATGCCGCTATCTTGCGGTACTAGCTACAGCTTGTTCGATGCAGTTCTTTCGTGCCGAGTTATCCCGGTGTTCAGTTTTGTCGTATATATTTACGGCGCCTAACTTTTTTGGTGCAGTTCTTTCATGCAGAGCTTTTGTCGTGCACAGATTTATAGTGCCCAACTGATTCGGTGCAGTTTTTTCATGCCTAGTTATTTCCCTACAGCTTTCCAGTGCACATTTTTTGTGCTGAACTTTTATTGTTCCGAGTTTTTCGGTGCACGGCTGCACCGGTCCCATTCATACCATGTCAAATTTGTAGACATGCGAGGCATCCGGCTCAGCAACAAAAACTATCTCTCGGCGACCTTGTACTTTTCCATCCACCAATTCTGAGGAGGCAGAATACAACCGCACGAATGCCTGGTGCACCCGCATTGAAGAGTCACTAGCCGAATCTCGCAATAGAAATCTTATGACCAGCTTCTGCTGTGAATCGGCTTCAACTTTATTTGCCAACTTTTCCGGATAGGTGACTCTGTTAGACGAATCATGTTAAATGACGAGATAATGAAACGTCTGTATGTAACCTCGCACATAAATTTTACAATACTTACTTAATCAACTTTGGTTGAGTAGTTTGATCGGCATCTCCAGTGCCGATCTCGAGATAATTCACTTGCACTTCGGAGAGAACCTTGACCGTCACAGTATTGAAAACGCGTCCAGCGGATACGGAGATTTTGTAGAAACCCCGCTGTGGTTTGATGTCCATAAGATTCATTGTAAATAGAGTCCTGTCAATAAATCGCAACAATATAAGCATAAGGATATAAATGATCACACGAAACATATTAAGAAGAGACTATAGTGAACTTTGTTTTGTCTTGAAATTGCAAGTTTTTAATGGACTGTCCAATTTATATTATTGATTCTGAAAAATGAAATTTCACTATACTGTCCTATTAAGGTGGTCTTTGAGTTAATAAACGTAGTACAGAATAATATAAATGTTTATTATGTTGATCCTTGAGCACCATTTATTGCACATGTAAAGTTTATATTTGCCTTCATGATCATTCTAGCAAAAAAGCTTAACCCCTTGACATACAAATAAAACGGAACGTCATGCAATGAATGACGACCCTAACACGTCATTGTATGTCAAGGGGTTGATTTAAAAATCGCGATTTTAGAACAGCGAGTATACACAATACCACGTCTACTTGAAGATTATCTAATAATTTACATACAAAAATAGTAGCGAATTACATAATTAAATCCTTTTGTTTACTATCAGGAGTACAAATTGAAAATGCGGGATTTTTTTCTATTTTTGAACGTTTATTCTGAAAAAATGGTAACAAATGAATTATTCAAAGTATTGTCCATCGCTAGCCACAACTTTTTCCCATCTTTCTGGCAATTTACGGATACCGTCGCGAAAAAATTCGGCCGGCTTGGCTGCTATCCAGTCATCGACCCATTTTTGGGCTTCTTCGTAAGAATGGAAGCGCTGGTCAGCTAGGCCATGTGTCATCGATCGGAAAAGGTGGTAATCGGAAGGAGCAATATCTGGGCTATACGGCGGGTGGGGTAAGACTTCCCATTTCAGCGTTTGTAGGTATGTTTTGACCGGCGCTGCAACATGTGGCCGAGCGTTGTCATGTTGCAAAATTACTTTGTCGTGTCTTTGCTCGTATTGTGGCCGTTTTTCTTTGAGTGCGCGGCTCAAACGCATCAATTGAGTTCGGTATAGTGCTCCTGTGATGGTTTCGTTCGATTTCAATAGCTCATAATACACCACACCCAGCTGGTCCCACCAAATACAGAGCATGAGCTTGGCGCCGTGAATATTTGGTTTGGCCGTCGATGATGATGCATGGCCGGGGTAACCATATGATTTTTTGCGCTTCGGGTTATCGTAATGGATCCACTTTTCATCACCAGTGACAATGCGATGCAAAAAACCCTTCCGTTTTTGCCGTTCGAGCAGCAGTTCGCATGCAAAAAAACGGCGCTCGACGTCTCTCGGCTTCAGCTCATACGGCACCCAATGTCCTTGCTTTTGGATCATTCCGAGGGCTTTTATACGATGGGAAATAGCTTGTTGTGTCACTCCCAATGAATCTGCGAGCTCTTGTTGAGTTTGACACGAGTCTTCATTGAGTATTGCCTCCAATTCAGCATTCTCAAACTTTTTCACTTGGCCCGGCCGCTCTTTGTCCTCAACGTCAAAATCACCACTTCTAAACCGCACAAACCATCTCTCGCACGTTGAAACCGATGGAACATGACTCGGATAAGCCTCGGAGACCAATCGATGTGCTTCAGCAGCACTTTTCTTCAAATTAAAGAAGTAAATTAAAACTTCCCGCAAATGCTGTTTTGTTGGCACGAAACTCGTCATATTGAGAGCTCAAAAAAACTATGAATTTGACACTGCGACAAATTGACACATACTGAAAATTAAAGCTATAAGACGTAGCTTTGACATGAACATAGTCACAGTACTGCCTGATGCGTATAGCGTTAGTAACGCCATCTGTTATCAAACCCGCATTTTCAATTTGTACCCCTGATACATTCTAAGTTTTCCGATGATCCCTTAAAAAAAGTAGAGTAAATTGATGTTTAGAAGAGATTTTTTGAGGTTTTGTAAGCAAAATATTGATGAGTAGGTTACGTATCGGGCAAAACCTCTTTTTTCGTGGTTATGAAGCAATGATTAGAATTCGGGACAAAAAAGTCCAAATTCTTGAAGAAATAATAAAGTGCTACAGTAAGGTTCTACATTCATTACAGGATCATATGTAAATTATTTCGATGTTATATATTGATGCAGTTACTTTTCAACTTGACATAAAAAAGTGCTTCTTTTGACTTATCTGAAGCAAGGACTACCTTAAAACTATATGAAATAAAGAACCTCGCAGAGTCAACGTACCATAAACGCATAAATCACAATTTTAATTAAATCAACAAATAAATGAGGTTTCCGTTGTATAGTTAACGATATTTTCTTTTTAGCGACTCACTTGTCCTTGGGCGATACCTCGAAGCTCTTCTTGCTTATAACAACTACGTCGTCACCGGCCAGTGTAGCAGAGTTTGCAACAACGTTGGGTCGGGTAGAGAGAGGATGTCCAAGAATATCACATACACGAACGCTCACTAGCGGCTGCTGGGTAGATACGATAATTGAACCGTCGGCAAGGGTGATGCAGATGGGTTTGTTGAACTCGTTGTTGGCCAACGTTGTCAGAGCCGAAAGAAGCTTCACGACGCCTTTAGGAGTTTGGACCGAACGACGAGACAAAAGATAACTCGCCAGCTTGACTATCTGCTCACCCGTAACCGGTGGATTCTTTTTCAACGAAGCCGAAAGCTTCGCTATTCCATCTATCACAAGACCTGCGGATAGGAATCAAACGTAAAATTCTCGGTTGGAATTTTCTATATAATACTAGACACGATAAGTATGTTATACGGACACTTTCTATGGATAATATCTATGAACCATATCCAGAGGCAAATGCGATGCGATGGTGTGGGTAAGTCGGTTGTTGCCGCGAGGACGTTGGGGTTTGGATTACTCGCAAATTAAAATCAGAAACGAATACCCTTCGCGGGGATTGGCGGGCGAGGAGTCAAAACACGAAATAAAGCTTGATCCTAATCGATTTAAAATATGGTAATTACTGGTATGCATACTCGTGTGCAAGAGAAGAGGTGAGGTAGAAGAGGAAGGGAAGCAGAAACAAGATAGCTTATTAGAGGGAAGTGATTCCTAAAAGGCGGGAAGCAGCAGTAGTAAGGCAGAGGATAATAAAAAGTAAGGATAAAGAAGGAGATATGGTAAGAGACTGGTTTGAGTAAAAAAAAAAAAATGTCCAGATATTGAGAGAAGTGGAAATAGAAAGTTGACGGAAAGGTAAAGAGACAATAATTGGAAACATTCGATCGAAATAGGTCAAATATTTAGTAATGCTTATGTAGTTAAGCAATGTTAGTTGCAGCCGTCCAGTAGTAGTAGCAGTAGTTGTGTAATTCAGACTAATTAATTAATCAATATGCGGTCATATGTTTCTTTAGAGTGATAAATCTTAAGCAACAATGTTATTGACCAAATTTCTATGATGGAATATTTTTGGCAGTTCGCAACCCGGTTAGAGTCAGCGCCGCCTGGATCCCTGTGTTATCGATCTCAGAAGATCTCTAACAATCGAATCTTTAATTATTTGTCAGCTCTAATTGCCTCACTCATTCATTAAGAATTAATGAGGCAACCAGACCTGACGATTTTTAACTTCTAAAGATATCGTGAAAAAATATTGCCACAGCCCGGGTTCGCACCGGGAACTCCAGAATTCTAGCCTGGTACGTTACCAATTACGCCACCGCGGCTCTAGCAACATCAATTCACGATCTCTATTTTTAATGTCAAGTGTTAAACTTTATTCAGATTAATTAATTAATTAATCAATATGCGGTCATATGTTTCTTTAGAGTGATAAATCTTAAGCGACAATATTGATTAATTGATTAAATAATTAATCTGAATAAAGTTTAACACTTGACATTAAAAATAGAGATCGTGAATTGATGTTGCTAGAGTCGCGGTGGCGTAATTGGTAACGTACCTGGCTAGAATTCTGGAGTTCCCGGTTCGAACCCGGGCTGTGGCAATATTTTTTCACGATATCTTTAGAAGTTAAAAATCGTCAGGTCTGGTTGCCTCATTAATTCTTAATGAATGAGTGAGGCAATTAGAGCTGACAAATAATTAAAGATTCGATTGTTAGAGATCTTTCTGAGATCGATAACACAGGGATCTAGGCGGCGCTGACTCTAACCGGGTTGCGAACTGCCAAAAATATTCCATCATAGAAATTTGGTCAATAACATTGTCGCTTAAGATTTATCACTCTAATTGATCAGTAAGACCATAAATATTAATGATTTATAAAAGATAATTCGTGATTAATTTAATCGATTTCGGAAAGTGAGGATTAAAAATGGGTAACATACTAGTGACGGAAAGTCCACCCTCAAACTGTAAGAACCGACCGTCGACCTCATCCGCTTGAACAACCGCATCTTCGATTTTCTCTAGAGCAAAATTACCAGCAGGACCCAATAGCGAACCGATGTGAAATGTGTATGCAAGACTAGAAAAAAAAAAAAAAAACACTAAATGTACATGATATTAAAAGTAAAATTTTAAAAAGGGTTATATAGAAGACACAAGCTATAGTTACTTGGAAAGACTGTCGTCTCTTTTCAGTACTGCTTGTACTGTCTTGATCAATTTATTTATTGTAGGATCGGAAAGTTTGTTTGATAATGATGTGTAGGCTGAGACTGCATAGTACAGCTCCAGAATTGTCGAAGAATCTTTTTCTATTACCTGCATCAGTGCCTGTTTCAAATTAAAGACAAAGAGAATTTCATTAGTTCAGTTATTAGTCAAATTCCCTTCTGCCAGTACATCATTCATAGAGTTACAGAACATAAGAATAACTTTTTCTCCATAATGAATATAGAACGAAAGTTTATCTATATGTATCATTGTTTCAGCTCAGCGACAGTAACGTCGATAACGAGACATATTTAAGTAGAAAAAACTAACCATTGTCAAGGCAGTGGTGGGTAATGCCTGACATGATCCAAGAGCCTTCCACGTTGAAACTATGTAATAGATATTTTCTGGTGTCTCGTTGATCCGATCATTTTCAACCAATCCAACTATGTACTTACAAATATCCTGCATATTGGACAATTTTCGAGTTAATAGTACTTGTGATTGTTCTACCTTGACTTCCGATTTTTGCTTGATCGATGTACTTTAATCATCTGTACTTGATGATATTCATATTTCTCAAAATTTAATTTTATTTAACAACCATCGATTGATTATTTTGGCAATCTCTTTTGCTTACCAAAACAGGAAGCTCTTGGGTAAACCTGTTTTCATTAAAAAATTTGTTTCAAGATTTTCATGTCGGGATACTCAAAATAGTTTAAAACACTGAGAAAAGTGATTTAGGTGTCTGGATAGATGTGTGGTGTGTTCATCTTGAAAAATGCAAACTTCTATATTTCAAGAATTACTTGACCGATCAAACTGAAATTTCGTGTTGAGGCAAACCAGAAAAAACCTTTTCTTCGGCAGAATTTGTGTCAAAAAACAAACACATGACATGGTATTTTATGACGTTTCAAATTTAGTGAAAAATTATTATAAATGCTGTAGTTGCTGCAACTATTCGACTATCGAAATGAAAAGTTATTTATATTAAATCAATGTTCAAAGATATTTGATATTGCATTTGAGAAAAATCTATAAAACTGAGTTTGATGGGATTTGAATTTTTTAATGTCACTGCTCTAACTCAGGTACACTTTGATCACTTGAATGCACATTTTCTACACAGATGAACTAATATTCAGTGGTGATGGATGCTCAATTTGCCAAAGACTGGTAGAAGGATTCAAATGTTATAGCAATTTGAATTTACTAAGGTTTACCTGCTTCTCCTTTCAAAACACTAAACGAAAAGAGCTAAAGCTTCAGACACACACGTAATACCAATCAGAAATATATGGGATCAAATTTTGTGATATTCGATGGAACTGTATGAAATATAGCACTTGTATCTTTACGTTCAGGATTGTCAAAGTTTGCAAAAATAAAAGTCCTGTAACTCGTCAGTGACTTCCATAATTGATCCAAAATTGGTGACGTAAGTTATGCATTCCAAAAAAATTAAGAATATATTTTGCTAATTACTTTAGTTGTGACAAGTCGATATTTTCTAAAACCAAAATATTATATCGTACTTAATTCAAAGTGTTATAATAACGGACCACAGAATTTAAAACAGACCATTAAGAGATCATTGAAAAAGATTGGAAGAATAATCTAGCAATGGTTATTAAAAGTATTTAAACATGCCCATTTCTGGTTATGAACAATTAAGCAAGGTTTCTATATTGATAATAAAACTTACAGAAATCTTTGGAATGTTCTCCTGTAACAATTTGTATCCAAATACCGCAAAGTACATAGATGCTGGGTCAGTCAATGCAAAACCAGGTGTGACAACCTTTTTTAGACGTATCTTATCGGATTCCATGAGATAAGTATTCGCAGAAGTCAAAGTCTCTTGCGTAGCTAATGTTGGCACCATGGTGGCAGCTACTGTCAGCGTTACAGCCCCTGCAAGTAACCACACAACTGTGTGGGAAGATACAGTAATGTGATTTGATTTGTCTCCATTAATATCCCCCAATACAAAAATACAAAATAGTGGCTAAGTATTGACACAAATAATGTTCATATTTATATAAAATATTACTTAATATAATCTAATGTATCAAATAATATTACAATACTGCCAAACAATTAAGACTAAGTCTCTTGCAGACTGCTGGAGAAAACTTGAATTAAGAATAGTCATTGCCCAACCCAGCAGCCCTTAGTATAACAAAATTTACACCTATTTTTTGTAACCTTTGTATGCTGTCTTATTAAAATGAAAATAAATTAAAAAATGTAAATATTGACAGCCAAAGGGAAATAACACGTAATTTATCCAAACTTGTAGTCACTCAAGAAGTCATGAAGTTTACCTAGACAATTTGCATGTCTGAGACTAACACATTGGCTTTCAGCCCACCATAAATAGACGCTCTAAACCTCCATATCCAGTGACAAGTTGGCCAGTTTGACCATGTGGCCAATCTAGCGAATCGCTGCTCTGATCATAACGAGACTTGGCTGACTTTCAACTATTGATCAATCGTTATTTATTATTTTTAGTAAAGATATTCAGGACTTCATCAGATTGAGTATACTGTTGTACATCCATTAAAATTTACATTGACACTAGGCACCCCATGAACAATCACGTGCACACACCGTCTTTTGTGCAATTTTTTGTTTTTTTGTAAAATTTTGACAAAAAATTAACGAAGAATTGCTAGGAATCCCAATTAATCGATAGCCTCATATATCGACTTATTTGGCCAAGTAAAAATTATTTTTGTGAAATTCAGTAATTACGAAATAGTTATTAAAATGGGCATACAAAGCACGGTATGTTTCTTATTCACACAAATTTAATTCGTGTAATATAATTTTAATAATTATTTTTTTAACGTATAATATACCAGACTCACTCGAGAGCTTCATTACGAAGGATATAACTTCTCGTAAGCCAGCCGCCACGTCGTGTCGTCCTACACTCTCAAATAAGATGGCGCCGCCGACTATCCATTCCGCGTGTACCGCGTGTAAGATGAAAATATTTCAGATTGGTCGTCTATTCTGACCAATAGCCAACGGCGAGACAAGGGAGATGATAGAAAACAAGCGTGTGTTGTTCCTTGCTGCCATCGACAACGATGCAGTAATAGACCCGGTGGGAGCACTCTCGTACCAAGGCCACGTAAAAGTGAAGCCCGTTTCAGCGGCAGGTAGTTAGTTCGGCTCCTACACACCAGTGCAACGCTGGCGTCGCATCAAGGCCGAATTTGAACGCATACCATACGGGAAAAGAATAATTTTTTAGTGAAATTCAATAAATAAGATGATTTACAATTATTTAAAAAAATTAATATCTTTCCTTGAAAATGCGAAAATAATATTAAAATTATGGGAATCAGCTACGGTTGGTAACAAGAATTGTAGTTACATACTCAAATTTTAAGGCATGCATTGATTCAGGGAAGCTTCGAACAGCATTATCCATCGATCAATTCTACATCTGTGGCAATTCAAGTTGATCTAACCGTCAAATACTGTTTAGCTGGACGAATATTAATAATACATAATTTTATATTATCATGAGTATTAAGAACAGTCGTATATTTTTTATTGTGCGTTTAATGAACTGAGTTGGTCTAATCGTTATATCTATAGATATTTGGTTCATCTATAATAATTGAGTAGACACTCGTGGATAATGATTGACGAATATTTATTACAACAGTCGTACATAATAGTCAACAAGACGCGTTAGAGAAAAGACGCGAATAGTGGGTGATGTGCGAATTGCTCGGTACGCTACAAGTGTAGTAACTAACCGGAAGCTTCTAGTGGCTCTAGCAACGAGAGACTAGACTACCGGACCGCGAGGATAATCTTGCTAGAAGTCCGGGCATGGAAGTAGCAATTGCTTCCGTCGGTGGCGTGGCGGTGCATCCGAGGTGCACGCATGCTGTGTGACGGATGGCAGTGCTGGTAGCGTGGGTAAGTTGGCTTGGTCGGTAATAGGTGGTGAAGTTTGGCGTGTCGGTGACGCCACATATCTGCTTACGAGAATCGTAAAATCCACGACCCCATACAAACTTTGACAATGTATATTTATGCATTTATACAATATCGACTATCGTATCGATATTATTGTATTATTTTTGTTGTGGTCATATTATGATTATGGTGCATATTTTAATGAATTGAAGTGCCTAATGTTGGAACGTGTTGGCGGAGCCCGACTCACTTCTTTTGACGATCTACCTTCAATTACACGCAAAAAACTTTTAATTTTCACCTGCGCAGGTTTTAACAGGGAGGGAATTTTTTTTCCTTCTTTCCGCGATCGGCTTATTTCGCTGGCGTACCCTATTGTACAGAGAGGTACGAAACATTTATTGGGCATATTTTTTATGCTTCGCAAAATATCTTTAATCAATTATATTTTATGGGAAATATAACACTACCATAGTATATGTTTACGCGACTGTTCGTGTAAATAAACTGCTAGCAGACTGTAATGTTTCTAGGATCAATAAATGAGACCTAGTTATTATTAGTAACCTTAACAACTGATGGTTTTATTATATTGAGACTCGAAGATTTTAAGACATGTGCACGATCGGTAGCCAGGACGAAGATGGCTGAAAACAAACGCTCGGGCTCTGCGTCGCTTACAGGTGGCGCAACGAAAGTAGAGAAGATGCCCCCTCCCCAACAGTTCCGGCATTCAAACTTGCATATACTATGCTACATTCCCTTAAACTTAATTTGCTACATGTGATACCCGCTTTCTTTACAATTTCCCTTGGTGGGTTACATTCCACTCTAGCTCTTAACGTTTCTCATTTTTCTTCTACTTAATATAAGTACAAATAATATCACAGCGCTTAGCGCTTTACATTGTTCTTCTACTTCATACATTTACAGATCCAAAGTCAGTCTGGGTTTAGGCACCCTAGCGGAACGGCGTAACACCGGTCCACTTGACGCGCTAGTTATTTCTGTTGCACTTGTCTTCGCTATGACTTCATTCGATAATGGCGAATCACTGACACTTGATGCTAATTCTGACTCTACCTTCGATTTCACAGCTCCCTCAGGTGCTATTGACACATTATTAACAGTCTTTTTATTCGCCCCTTCCTCCATATTGAGATTACAACTACGCAATTGGTCCGCATGACGCTTCCACATACGATCGTCATCTGTACTCAACTTATACGTAACTGGTGTAAGCTGTTCGAGCACCCGCGATTTACGCCATGAATTTGAATTATAATCCTTTGCCATGACAATCTTGTTGCGATCAAAACTTGATCGACGATTCCCCCGAAAAATTTTTTTTGGTTTTCTTGCTTTTGTTCGACCGTCTTCCGCAACAAGGGTCTTAACAGATCCAATTTGGTACGGAATTTCCGACCAATTTGCAGTTCTGCCGGACTACAATTTGTCGTGCAGTGTGGTGTCGCTCGATATTGAAATAGGTATTTACACAGTGCTTTGTGTCTTGAATTACCGACTTTTAACAATAATTTATATTTATTTTTAAAACTACGCACCGCGTTCTCGGCAGCTCCGTTTGAAGCTGGGTGGTACGGTGCCGTACGTATGTGCTGAACCCCACAAGCTTGTAAAAATTCGCGGAATTCTTTAGAGCAAAAACTCGGGCCATTATCCATTACTAAAGTTAGAGGTATTCCCCAGGTACACATATATTCTCTGAATGCTTTAATTGTCGCGTTAGTCGTGATATCCTTAAGTTCTTTAACATCGATCCATTTCGAGAATGCGTCAATAATGATTATAAACATTTTTCCGTCAATCGGACCAAGGAAATCGCGTGTAAACGATGACTAGGACCTTCCGGCCATTTCAAAGGATGCAATAAAGCTTTAGGCGGATTATCCGCTGACTTAAGGCAAAACTTACAGGATTTGACCATTCTCTCAATATCACTGTCAAGGCCCGGCCACCATACGTACGATCTCGCCATTGCCTTCATACGCACTATGCCCATGTGTGTGCAGTGCAATTCCCCTAGGATAATTTTTTGCAAGTTCACCGGTATAATTACTCTATGGCCCCATAGCACACAGCCCTCTTCAACCGATAATTCTCTTTCCCGATTTTTAAACGGTTTTAAATGATCATTGACTACAGTTTGCCACCCATTCATACAAAAGTTTCTGACTTGACTCAAAACTGCATCCTAACCCGTTTCTCTTCTGACCATTTCTGCGTCAACTGATTTAACTTCGCCTGAGACGAAATTCAGATACGTGTATTCTTTTTCTTTTAAATCCTCGTTCGAATCACCACAGACTAGTGGAATTCGAGATAAACCATCTGCTCGAGCATTGTCAACCCCTTTTATATACTTAATCTCGTAGTCGTAGGCTGACAGCAATACGGCCCATCTCTGTACCCGATTCGCCGACATTTGTGGCAAGCCCTGCTTTGAGCCAAAAAAATACACCATTAGCTTGTGATCCGTCTCCAAGATAAAGCGACGACCGTAGACGTATTGGTGAAACTTTTTTACCCCAAAAATTAGACCTAAGGCCTCTTTATCTAATTGCGAATATGCTTTTTCGGCTTTCAACAGTGTACGTGACGCAAAAGACACCGGTCTCTCGGATCCGTCCGGATATATATGCGATAACACCGCGCCCAGGCCAAATGGAGACGCATCACAAGAGATTTTAATTGGCACTGCTGAGTCATAATGAGCCAACACTTTTGAATTAATTAGGCTCCGTTTTGCTGTCCGAAACGCCGCGTCACATGTGCTATTCCATTTCCAAGTCGCGTTCTTCTGTAATAATTTATAAAGTGGGTTAACAATCTTCGTATAGCTTTTTATGAATTTCGCATAATAGTTCATCATTCCGAGAAACGCCCTCAATTGAGTCAAGTCAGTGGGCGGTGGCGCGTCAATAACCGCTTTTATTGTTTCTCTCGATACATGAGTTCCTTGACTATCTAAAACATAACGCAGAAATTCTACACTATCTTTCCCACACTTACATTTCTCTTTTTTTACTGTCAGTCCCCCGTCTCGCAATTTACTTAACACTGTACGCAGTCTCTCGTTATGTATTGCGTACGTTGGACCGGAGATCAGAATATCGTCGAAAAAACAGATAACTCCCTCTAACCCATTTAATATCTGCTCCATCTCACTTTGAAATAGTCCGGGTGCAGATGCAATACCGAAACATAATCGATTATACGCAAATAGCCCCTTATGAGTGGATATCGTAACTAATGGTTTCGACTCCTCGTCCAACTCCACCTGTTGGTATGCTTGCGACAGATCGATTTTCGTGAAGATTTTACCTCCGTTTAGAGATGACAGCAGATCTTGAACCCGCGGTATTGGATATCGATCTATCTTTATGTGAGGGTTCACCGTAATTTTGTAATCCCCACATAAACGAATTTGACCATTACTTTTTAGTACCGGTACAATCGGAGTTGCCCAGTCACTACTCTCCACCGGTTCCAAAACTCCCATCTCTACGAGACGTTTCAATTCGACCTCTACTTTTTCACGCATCGCATACGGTATGGGTCGAGGCTTACAAAAAACCGGTGTGACGTTCTCCTTAATGTGCAATCGAACTTTTCTCCGCGTATATTTTCCCAGTTTCTCGGAAAAAACCGTATTGAACTCGTCAATAATCGCATTCATGTCCCTTTGACCTTGATTACTCAGCTAGCCGATACTTGGTTCTTCCTTTCTCTCTAGTAATTCCGCTACTGATACTCTAAGTGCACTGATCCAAGTACGACCGATAAGCGGTGGGCCATCGCCCGGCAAGACGAACAATTCCAATTTCTCTCTCGCCTTCCTGTACTTAACCTCGACCTTTAACCCACCCAACGGTATAATTGAATGATCCGGATACGATCTAAAATGACGACTTGTTTCTTTTAACTCAGTCGATTTCAATTTTGGGTACATCTCTAAAACTTTTTTCGATATTACCGCTACATCTGACCCTGTGTCGACTTCACATTCGATTTCCGACTCTTGAATTTTCAACTTCACTTTACTGTGTGCAAGTATGCGTGTGAGGCCGCGGATCACGTTTGCGCTCGTTTCGTCACGCAAAACCTCGACCCACGCATATTTGCTCAACACATCGATAACAGCAAGCAGATATGCGTACCCATCGCTGTACGTAGATATCGAGAGAAGATCAGCTAAATCAGCCTCCCATACATCGTCTATATTACTCACGTTGTAGGTATGACGAGGAAATCGCCGTCGCACGAGACGATGCATGTTATATGAATCCTGAGCCACGGTAAAACATTCTTTCGCGCCACTCTCCGATCCACCTGACCCGAATTTTTTGCTCGACAATAGGATGCAGGATGAGCGGTGTAATAATAGATTTTTTTCAAGAATTTTCATAATTTTAACGATGACCAGTTAAATGGATTATTTTTCTTTCTCTTTACTAACTGTGCGGGGGACTGATATTCGCTGGGGTGTCGTTGGCTCTCTACTTGTGCGATGTTTTGCAATTGTTCGTCCTCTTCTTCCTCCCCATCTTCACCCTCGATGATGTCGTTGTCCGCCGTGAGCATTAAATCTCTGTTTGAGTGTGCGGTCGCGGCCTCGTTGTTGCTACTCTTGCTGCTGCAGCTACTGCTACCATTATCGTATATTAAAATGAGACGCCGCTGCGGTGTCGAGGATGATGTAGATGTAGGCTCGTCTAGTAACTCGGGATTGCCGATAAATTCACGTGGCATCTGTATCGTTCGCAGGAGTTTGGCGAAGTGAGATCGACCGACAGGTTTCTCGCTTTTTCTAGCTCACATAACATCATTAACAGGGTCAACGATAATGGAATTTGAAATTCTTCTGCCGTCTATGGAAACAACACCGTTACGATCCCATGTCATTTTTTACCGACTGCGCTGTGATACAAATTGCGAAGCAACGATATTGCTTTAGATAAAATTATTTTTGGTACGCTATCGATAATAAGTGTGTCATTGAGCCGAGATTTTACTTCGTTCATTAAAAAGTCATCGATTTTATTCTCGCGGCTATCGAGTGTTGCTATTGTTCGTTTTGACGGAATATTCGGTATTGTGTTATCGTACTCGACCAAGTGAAGATAACGCTGTAGAACCTTCTGGTACGCTGTCCATTACTCTCTCCCTCTCTCGCTCTAAACTCTTACTCGTACTCTTGTACCGGTGTCTGTACGGAGGGCGATGATCCTGTAGTAGTAGTAGCGAGACCCGCGAGACGATGTATATTATCATGAGGAATAAGCACCATCTTTCTGGAATATTCCACGGCTCGTGTAGGCCAAGACAGGCACAAGAAGCAAATTGAAAAATCCGAAACAGTGCTTGACGATGATCTTCCTCTTATCACTCCTATTTCCCCTTTTAGCGGCTAGTCGTCGAAGATTTGTCGCGTGTCTCCGAAGATGATTCTTTTGCACATTGTTCAGACTCACATTTCCCTGTAAAACGTTTAGAGCACACTCGCATATACACCGTACGAGCGCTACATTTGCTTTGTGCAAAATTGCACGTCGTTGCTCTTGCTTCAGATAACACAGTGCCTGCAATATAATTATTTGCTTTTTATCGAGACGTCCGTACAATGCCATTACAAACACATTACTGGAATCGACAATTATCAGGCGTCGATTGTTTCAAGTCGAATAACAGATAGCCGTGCGGTGCAGCTGTTGCATCGAAATATACCTCCTGCAAAAATCTCGGATTCTCAGGACATACCTGGCGTGCTGGATGTTGAATTTGCTCGCAATCTCGCAGATTTTTTAAGACAACGATATAATTAGAGATCTTAAGTTTAAGAAGATGACACTCAGATTTTTATGATGGCTACCCTTGGTGAAAAAATCAACCACGGAATTGTTCGATGCCTCGCGGATTAGATCGTCAATGACCACAAGTTTCGAATCATTCGAGTAGTCTACTGCTTGCGGTAAACCCTCGCGAAATTCGATTTTATCACCGTACTCTGAATACTCGCACTGCCACTCTGAGTAATAAAAAAGTATATTCTCGAACGGGACATCCATCATTTCGCGCATGTCTTTAAAGAATTTTTTGACAAAATATGTTTTACCACAACCCGTAGGACCGCTTATCAGGACTGTCCATGGATGTTTTCAACGTGTATCCATATCGATGTCTATCAAAACCAATCAGCCGACTCGTAAATAAGCTTATACCGCGACGGTGGCGGTGACGGCGGCGGCAGCGGCCCCACGGCATCAGCTATTTTGGTGGCCTTGATGAGCTGATGAGGCGCGTGCCCGTGGCATAAGCTGATGTTTACTCCATATGTAAATTAAATAACGATAGTTTTTTATTTCTCACAAATAAAGCAATATTTTTATTTCACTTTGCATACAGCTCTATGTGCAAAATTTATAAATCGTGTAATTCTAAACAGCATAATTATATCCACGGAGATAGCACGAAAAAGTCGGAACAAAGGGAA
Source organism: Cylloceria caligata (assembly GCA_963942595.1). Taxonomy (NCBI): domain Eukaryota; kingdom Metazoa; phylum Arthropoda; class Insecta; order Hymenoptera; family Ichneumonidae; genus Cylloceria; species Cylloceria caligata. The sequence continues at coordinate 24,726,604 of OZ012706.1, forward strand.
ACACTCGATAAGAAAGACGGGACAAAAGGACTCAACGATGAGAAAATCAAAACAAACGGGAACGGTGAAGAGATAGCAGCTACTGCCACGAATAGCAGCATAAAAAGAACGAGCAGACAACGGTTTTATATTAGGTCTGGGAAAAATTTCGTGGCGTTTTTCCCGATAGATGGCATCAATTGCAAATAAGTCAGGAAACACAGATCGCAGCGACACCACTAAACGCTCGTTGGAAAGGTGACAGCGTTACTTTGTATTCGAGCGTTACTTTGTATACGAGCGTTACTTTGTATTCGAGCGTTACTTTGTATTCGAGCGTTACTTTGTATTCGAGCGTTACTTTGAGTGTATAAACATCGAAATTGGTGCAGTGGTTGATAAGTTGTTTGCGTTTGAAGATGGAGAAAAGTAATGAAAAATTGCGCTATTTTTGCAATATTATTACGACAAAGGGAAAAACGGTGCGCAGGCTTGTGAAAAGATGTGTGCTGTATACGGTAAAGGTACTTTATCAAAATCTGCTGCGCGGAAATGGTTCGCTCGCTTTCGTTCTGGAAATTTTGATGTGAAAGATGAGTCATGCTCTGGTCGTCCAATCACTGAAAAAGCTGATGAAATTCTTGAAAAAGTCCAGCAGGATAAGCATATCAACAGCGTCCATATTGGTATGGAGCTAGGCATTGACCACAAAACTGTTTTGAACTATTTACACAAAGCTGGCTACAAAAAGAAGGTCGATGTATGGGTTCCTCATGAGTTGAGCACGAAAAACATGATAGACCGAATTAACATTTGCGATGCGCTGCGGAAACGCAATGAAATCGAGCCATTTCTGAAACGTGTCATAACCGGTGATAAAAAATGGATCACGTACGACAATCGGGAGCGTCAAAGATCGTGGACAAAGGATGGTGAGCCGTCACAAGCGTTCGCGAAGCCAGGATTGACGGCGAAACAGGTGATGCTGTGTGTGTGGTGGGACTGGAAGGGAATCGTCCACCATGAGCTACTTCCAGTTAGTCAGACGATTGATTCTCAACTCTACTTTGGACAACTGGAGAGATTACGCCGAGCAATTGAAAGAAAACGGGCCGAATTGATTAATAGGAAAGGCGTTGTCTTCCATCATGACAACGCCCGTCCACACACTTCTTTGATGACCCATCAAAAATTGCGAGAGCTTGGTTGGGAAGTTTTGATGCATCCACCGTATAGTCCAGACATAGCACCCTCTGACTATCACTTATTCCGATCTCTGCAGAACTCTCTCAATGGAATTAAGCTGCTTTCAAAAGAAGCATGTGAAAACCATTTGATTCAGTTTTTCAACCAGAAACAACAGAAGTTCTTCATCGATGGCATCATGGCTCCACCCGAAAAATGGCAAAACATTGTCGATAATAATGGAGCATATTTGGTTTAAATAAATTCATTTTCACACTACAAGAAAACCAGTTGAATTTTACTAAAAAAACGCCACGAACTTTCTCCCAGATCCAATACATAATAAATCAATATTTTGCGAATTCACATATAAGACATAAAACTGTATACTTTTTTACGTTACACTAATTAGCGTATTTCACAATAGCCATACGGTACAGTAGAGTACTTCCCTTGCCGCTTTTGCTTCGTGTTAACAGGTTCGCATGATCTCGTTTCGTTACGCGTGATTACTTCTTGAATTTCCGTGCGTCGAATAGCGTCGAATTTTTAAATAATAGGTACGCTCCCAGCTCCCGTCACGAAGGAGCGTATTGCGTCATAATTTACTTGATTGCTATTCGCAAAGTTTAGCGTGATACCCTTTACTTTACATTTTTCAATAATCGTACGGTCGGGTTTACGAACAAGGTATGTGTAAAATTTTGGTCCTCCCGAAACGAGCGAACTTATATAACTACCTGGCCCGTATTCTATTAATTCATCCGTGAGATCTTCCAGAAATTGACCGATTCGTGGCTCATACTCGTTTCTACCGCGGCGATTGACGTAAATACAGGAGTCCGTATCGCAGTACAATATTCGTCTCCTGAGCCCCTCAAGTTAACTGTATAGTTTTAGGCGAGACTGTGCCCTCGTGTATGCTGCAATCACGGCGTTCGATGTCGGGGATGGCTGGATAGCATCACGGTTGCTTACATAGTTCACGTACATGATCTTGTGATTAACCGGTAAATTTTCCATCACCTCAATCTCCGGACTCGTTATTAAATACATTAGCATCGAACACTTGAAAATGATAACGGTTTTCGTGAGATTCTCGCATTGGCCAAATTTTCCCCGGAATGAATTGAGCGCCAATTTTTCGAGCGATCGTGAACTGGGATTTGCCTGCAGAGCACTTTGCTCGGGATACCCTCACCCTCCACGTACAGCACTATGAAACGCTCTATTGCTTCCTCGTCATCGTTACACTCTGCTGGCGCTCTACTCGCCTCCTGTTTTATTTTTAGGAATGTGTCGCTGTACTCGGCCAAATGACCACCTCGCCGCGTTGTCGAGTCATACTGCGTAACAACGTATTGCCAAATTTCATCGATACGCGTCACCTTATATCCGAGCGAGACAGCTTTTCTCAGCTAGTACACGACCCATGTACCGTCAAACGCTCACTCAGTCATGTCATCGTGTGTGCAGCTCGCGGATGTGTCCATGTCTGTACAGCATGTACTACACAGGGGGAACAGTAATTTCCCATGCATGCGAACAGGCAGTACGAACAGATACGAATCGCGCGGTGCTACTACGGTGCACTTCACGAGACCCTCGAAGACACTTAGATCGTTTTCAAGTCCTATGAGTGCTCGACACTCGTCACCTACGTACAATTTCGGATGTCCAACAGGATATTTGCCATGCTTACACACCCATGGATACAGCGAGCACATATCCACATAGCGTATCTGCTCCCCTTCGCGACGTCGTGCCGACTCACAAAATTTTCCGTTCTACCGTCAAAGAATGCATCGCGTGGTTCGGGAGGCGTCTGTTTAACCATGGCATGGTTTTTCAGGTATAACGACATTTCCTCGTTATTCTCGAGTAATCTGTCAAAATCGCATTCCCATAGCTCGCTTAGAGTGTACCCTTTCGATCTGATTCACCCAAAAATACGAACGGTACGCTCGTATCGCTCATACATTGTATCACCAAATTTCGCTCGAGCGTCTCTATTTACGTGATAACATCACGGACATCCATGCCAAAATCAGCCGTGAAATAGAAGAACGTGATGAACCCTACCTCGACGTAGTATCCGTCGACCGCCGGTAGGCCGGTTGGAGGGCGATACTCTCTCGTGCGTCCAGCATGAGCGATAACGCAGTTGCACTCACGGTCGAGCCAAACAAGTCATACGACGGCCTTGTGCGACTACTTATCGCCCCAGCGGTATCCTCCTGGTGGTAACACCGCAATGCGATCTTTCTGTCGAAAATTCTTTCGAAATACTCTCATACTCATAGCTGATGCTATCGTGGAAGGTTCTGTAAAGGGTCACACGCTTCCGCAACGTATAAGTAACTCTCGGAAAGCTAAACACGCGCGTCTCGATACCGTAACATCGGTACAACAATATTGCCCAAATTCCGTCGCAAAATCAAATTTATAATCGACGCGACTCGGTTATTCTTCATGCCATACTAAAAATCGTTCGCAATCCGATGAAAACATGGTATTGGGTGAGTAAAAATGCGGAGCCGGTAAAGGACCTTTATAATTCCGCTATTCCGATCGAAGTCCTTAGGTAAAGCGCTAAGAGCCATGGGTAAATAGTTTATACTATCGAGAAAAATGACATTCCCAATCTTCATCGAGACAATCTTCGTACCATTCATAATCAGGGAAAGAGAGCAGCTGTGTTTTTTGCACTTTGATTAAATACCGTAAAATAAAGTGAAACCTCTTGCATTACGAGCAATACAGATAGTCTTTTTAAATTTCTGCGATAATGCCAATTTCACGAGCTCCTCAACAGGATCACCGATAAACATGAATTCGCGTTTACCACTGTCAGCCTAATCGGTCTCTATATCTGTGATATCAAGTCATGTCATACATACGCATTGTGAAACACATAAATTCGGCTCGTGAATTCGTGTGGATTTATCATCGTGCAATTGTTCGTGTTGCTGCGTCTCAAAATCATAAAACAAAAACCTCATCGAAGGCTTGTCTTTTTTCTTTTCCTTTGCGCCTTTGGTTTCTTAAGAGGTGCTATAAAACACGCATCCATAGTCGGTCGAGTTTGCCTACATGTAATACAAAACGATATACCACATGCATGCATCTTTTGATCTGTCGTTTTAATCGTATGCGAGCAGCCTTTACAGATTTTCAATGCTTTACAGATACTGTACCGTCTATATTTACGAGACGTAATACCCGCGGAGCCCTCACCCTGGTGATGAGCTAAGCAAAAAACGCCAAAGAACGAACGATTACAGTCTGCGCAATAATCAGGCTGAGAGTCTCCATTACCGTTGCAATAGGTGGATTTACACCGAGCAAATTCATAGCTACAGGGATGCTCGTGTACTCGATTATACTTAGAATTACACTGTGTACAGAACCGCCGACTACCTAGCGCACCAGTGAGATTTAATATTGGTTGGTAATGATGAGAACGCTCGTAATAGAAAATAAAGAGCGTATGATTAATTTTACTTATTACCGAGAGTACGGATTTTCGCCCATCGTACAGAGCCGGAACGCGTTTTCCGAGGTGAGAAATTCATAAACAACGGTTGCTATACCATCGTGAGCCAAGTACTCCTGAAAGAGTTGAATCTCGCGCACCCTGCACCCTCTAGACAGTGTCGTTATCTCCGCATTACGCATGAGTTCTATCGCTGCTGTATATTGCACTCCTCGAAGCTCATTCCGAATTTGACACCAACGTCTGTGTAGCTCGCACGTACGAATTTGACCGCATTCGGCATGCGCTCGGGCTGTGGCAAGGGAACATTGTAGACACAAATTATCGCTATTACTTATGCCGAAGATAAACTTTTTTGCTGTAGACTCATGTGCAAGCATGGTGCCCACACCGGCGCATTCGACGCCTCATACTATACACTATTAATTAGTCGCCATATATTGTTGGGAACGATGTCACAAGCTGGTCGAAATGATAACCATATAGGTCCTTGCGCGAAAGACGGCACGCTCAGAGTCATACCCACATAATCATGTCCCTCGCACGATAATGTAAAACGAGTGAGAGCATCTCGTATACCGCCCTCGAACCAAGTCAGATGATCAATACCGTCCGGTGGCTGACGAAAATAAAAATCTGTCTCTCGCCCCTGCATCCTAAAGCGTGAAAATATCGGCTCTGCTCATTGTCGACACCGCAGCGCTCACTAGGAGGAAAAATATCACCTCCCCGTATAGCAGTCCTTCCATCACCAGTCTGTCCACCTGCAAACATAATTAAACCATTTATTAGAATTTTTTATTTTATTTTATTCTTTTTTTTGTTTGTCGCTAGCTATATACCATATATATATATATATATATATATATATATATATATATATATATATATATATATAATGTAGAAATCGCGAAACGTTTCAATATATATATATATATATATTGAAACGTTTCGCGATTTCTACACACTTTTAAGCTTAGGTTATTGAACGCGTCTTATCATGAGGTGGCGTTAGATCGCGTAGTTTTTACTTTTGTTTCGAGCGGTTTCTTTCGAGATCGTGTGGAAGAGGGAGTTAGCTCGAAACCGGTTCGTGCTCTGGGCTGGATGGAGTGAGAAATGTCTGTGTTTTGATGGATATGCGATCGATTTATCTGGTTATTGTTTTTTATTGTTGTTATTTGTGAGACCTCAATTTAGGTTTTTATCGTATCGCATTAGTCCTCGTGAGACCGGCGATTTTGTTACCCTCTCATCATTGGTCCTTTGACTGATTGGGTAATTCTTTCTTTTGTTTATGGTGCTGAGGGCACGGAATTATTTGATACTTTGATTGTTGGTTAGTTCAGACAGGGTAGGAAGGATGTTGGTGGGATGATCTTGTTGGTTGTACGATCTTCGCGTTTGCTTACGGAATTTTTTCTACAGGCTACGCATGTGGAATTGCTTCCTCTAGGTGTGTCTGGGTTTTTGACTCTATAATAAATGGAATAGTTTCCAGTCTTGATTCGGGTTTTGATTCTACCATTCGTGAAGTGATTAGAGATCACTTGCACGGAGCTTAACACTCAATTTATTTTTCTAAATGGGTTGTCGCGTTTGCTTAAACGCACTTTTCTTAAATTACGTAAAGGGAATGATTTCCAGTCTCAATTCGGGTTTGATTCTACTATTCGTAAAGTGATTAGACACCACTTGCACGGAGCTTAACACTCAATTTATTTTCCTACATGGGTTGTCGCGTTTGCTTAAACGCATTGTTCTAAAACTACGTAAATGGAATGATTTCCAGTCTCAATTCGGGTTCGATTCTACCATTCGTGAAGTGATTAGATATCACTTGCACGGAGCTTTACACTCAATTTATCTAAAGAATTTGTGTTTTTGAATTTTGAAGTTCTAGGATATGATTGATCGAATCAGGGCTTCGCGTGTCTCTATGTGAGGCGTATGGTGTGTGGCCTATCTTTATTTGTTGCCGGCTTAGTCCTCATACGGGGCGTTCCTTGGTACCTTCGTTAGAAGTACTGGTCGGCCTTGTTTTTAATCATTGGACATCTAGCTAGTTGTCGTGCTAGAGGGTGTTATAGTTTGGTAGACGCCCGTACGCGTGATCCGCCGTGCAAGGCTACGCCTTCCTGATGGTTACGCAGTGAGTGTATAGTAGGGACTCGAGTGTGGTGCGAGGGGGGAAGGAGTGTGAATCTAACTATCTATCTCTACTCGTCTTTGTTATTGTTTTGGGTCCCTCTCTATAGCTCGCTGTTCGCAACCGATACCGGGTTCGCAGCTTGACCAACTAGCTCTTCCTATACCCCGGATACTGGAGCCTTTAGTTGCTCTCAATTAAGCCACCTTATTGCGCCTTAGGGGCTTTACAATTAGGTTTTTTAATTGATGCAATTGGCCTGGGTATTCGTTCGTCACAGGAGGTAGTTGGTGCTGGCCCTGTCGTGGTGCCACCCACGCAGGAACACCCTACGAATCGGTGGCGCGTGGTGCAACAAGCCGGGATGCCACTCCCTAAACCTGGAGACACACGTGCTTCTCCACTCTGCAGAAGACGAGTAGCCACGGCGCTATGCGTGGGGACACGTTAATGCAGAGTGCCCTAACGCTGCGATTGGGGGCGGCCAAGGCGCAATGCAGGGGAGCCCTTTCCTCGCAGTGTATCCTATATAATTCGTTCACTCAACCGACGGCCAGGACGCGATGCCAGGGAATCGATTGAGAGAATGAATACTTTTTCTGACAAGATTTTTTCCCAAACTGTTAGTCTTTATCGAGATAGCTGCGTTCGGTCAAACGATGGCCAAGGCGCGATGCAGGGGAATCGTTTGATCGAAAGCCTGCTTTTAGTGTTACATTCTGAGTTTAAAATGAATTTATTGTGGCTGTCGGGCAGCGCTTCGTCTTGAAGAACAGATTTTCAACAAGAGCCTCGAGGCTTGTTCGGTCGTGGTTTATATAGTTTAGTGGATGGGCCCCGAGGGGGTGTTTTTGGGTATGTCATGTGATGTTTGTCGCCCTTCAATCACTAGGTGAAGGAGGTGCGGGGTGGTGTATTGGTATACCGTTATTTCTATATTTAGCCGGGTTTTGTCTTCTCTGGGTTTGAACCGCGGTTCTATCGAGGTTGAATTTGTTGGCCTGTGTTAAATTGCTACCCGCAGGAGGTTCAAACTTTTCCTGAGAGCTTTTTATTGTTTAATGCATGTTTTAACTACTTATTTTTATGTGTAGTTTTGCTGATGCTTCGTGTGTATTTCCTGGTTTACGTTCTGATTTGGTTTGCGCTAGATTTGTTTAATAATTGTGAGTTTGGTGTTTTACCAGGTGTTTTCTAGCTGTCTTTTCCTGGTTTTTGTGTTATTTTGTTATAGAGTATTCTATTCGGTTAGGGCTTGCCCTAGTATTGATTTGTCAATTGTTTGTTGTACTGTTTAGGTTCGTTTTGTTCCTTTATTTTGTAATTAATGTTTGATCATTGAGTGGGGGCATGTGGTGAGGTTTCATGTGATATCCCCTTGTCGTTTTACTCTTGAAAGTTTGTGGAATCTCTAGAGTTCCACAAATTCTTTTATAATCTCGCCGTATCGTGGCGTTCTCTGCGCATCGTGTAGGTGTGGTGTGGTTGGCTTGAACGGGTGAAGCGGGCTATGTCTTCCTAGCTGTGTAAGGCGTTTGTTGTTATGTGTCGTTCCGCCTGCTTCCTACTGGGCGGGGTGTACTACGCTTGAGCTTTGGTTTGTAGCGTGCTGATCGGGCCGGCCCCTCTTCTTCTTGTGCGAGCTTCTTGCGAGCTCTGTTTGTTTTGATAATAAATTTTGTGTCTAGGTGGGGTCTGTATAGGACGCCATGCTGATTTAGGGTGGGTACTTTCGCTTGGCGGTGTGTACCTATTCTCATGTTATGTTGTCCTAGTCCCACTGGCGTTCTTTTCGTCTTGCGTAGGCTAGATGTGTGGGTGGTGATTATGGTTTTATTATGGTAGCGGAGCGCCGTGATGGCGTTCCGTTACAATATATTACTTGATACACTTTATTTCATCCCTTCTTCGTGCGAGGTTTATGCGCGTCTTCTAAGCGGTCGCGGTGAAATCGCAGAGTTTTTAAATTTTTGTTTCGAGCGCGGTTTTTCCTAGACCATCGAAAGAGGGTAGGTAGCTCGAAACAGTTTCGTGCTCTGGGCTGGATGGAAGGAGTTGTGTCTATCGTTTTATAAGAGTGTGTGATTGGTTCCACTATTTTTATTGTTTGATACGAGTGTCTGATTGATACTATTAACTTTTATTATTTTTGTTGAGCGACCTCAGCCTGGATTTATTGATTTGCATGTGTCCGTGGTGGACATGCGATTCGCTACCCTCTCATCATTGGTCTTAGTATTTCTATATCTTAGTATAATTCTCTATTTTTGTGTGTGCTGAGGGCACTACTTGTTTTGTTAAGTTAGTGAGGAGGATAGAATGGAAGTTTATGGTTGAGTAGGACGATCTATTATCGGTCGTACGGATTCTAACCTTCAGTCGCGTTCGCGATCTATTCTAAAATTACATATGCGGAATTATTTCCGTTATCTCGGGTTTGACGCTATTATTCGTTTGGCGATGAGATATCGCCTATACGGAGCTTAACACTCAATTTTTCTATTTGGGTTATCGCGCTTGTTTTTACGCGATTTTCTTAAATTACATATGCGGAATTATCTCCGGTATTTCAGGTTATGATGCTATTATTCATATGACGATGAGATCTCGCACATACGGCGCTTAATACTCAATTTTTCTATTTGGGTTATCGCGTTTGCTTTTATGCGATTTCTTAAATTACATATGCGGAATTTATTTCCGGTGTTTAGAGTGATGACGCTATTATTCGCATGACGATGAGATATTGCACATACGGAGCTTAACGCTCAATTTTTCTACGGGGCCATCGCCTTTTGCTTGTACGCGATTTACACTTACATATTTTCAGTAATCTTTAGTTTTTAATCGACTATTCGTGTGTGTTAAGGATATTGTCTGTGCGGAGCTCTATTTCCATTGGTGTATTGGTTGACTGCGCGTGTATCTATTTGATTTTACAAGCGTGGGGCCTGTTACGTTCTTACTGCCTGTGCTTGTCCTCATACGGGGCGTTCCTTGGTATGATCGTTAGATATACCGGTCGGCCTTGTATAATCATAGGGCGTTTAGCTGGTGACATGCTATTTTGATTTTTTATTGTTAGGAGTAACCGTTCGCGTGGTTCGCCTTTCGAGGCTCCGCCCTGCCGATGTTTACGCGTTGAGCTTAGAGTGGGATCTCGAGTATGGTACTGTTAGATGGGAGTGTGAATTTACCTATCGATCTTACTCGTCTTTGTTATTGTTTGGGTCCCTAGCTATAGCTCGCTGTTCGCACAAGACACCGGGTTCGCAGCTATGACCAACTAACTCGTCCTGTACCCCGGATACTGAGGCCTTTATTCACATTCGTTTAAGCTACCTTATCGTGCCATTAAGGGGCTTACGATTCGGTCTCTTAATTATCGTGATCAGCCGAGGTATCCGTACGTGGCAGGCGGTAGTTGGTGCTGGCCCTGGCGTGGTCCCACCCACACAGGTACACCCTACGAATCTAGTGCGCGTGGTGCAGCAAGTCGGGATGCCACTCCCTTGACCTGGTGACACACGTGCTTCTTCACTCTCCAAAAGACATGTAGCCACGGCGCTATGCGTGGGGACACGTTAATGGAAGAGTGCCCTGACGCTGTGATTGGGGGCGGCCAAGGCGCAATGCAGGGGAGCCCTTTTCTAACAGAGTATCCTAATTAGTTCGTTTGCTCAACTGACGGCCAAGCGCAATGCAGGGGAATCAGTTGAGAAAAAGAACACTGGTTTCTATCATGGTAATTCCCAAACTGTTAGTTATTATCGTTATCGGATCGAAAGAACACTTGTTTCTTTACATATTGAATTTATAAATGGTATGGAAGTTAGGTCGGCTGTCGGGCAACACTTCGTCTTGAGGAATGATTTTCAACAAGAGCCCCGAGGCTTGTCCTGTCGCGGTTTATATAGTTTAGAGGATGAGCCGGGGGGGGGGGGTGTTTTGTGGTAGGTGACGTGATGTTTGTCGCACCTTATTCACAGGGTGAAGGAGGTGCGGGGTGGCGTGTAGGTGTTTTGTAATATTGTGGATTTCTATATTTAGCCGGTTCTTTGTCTTCCTAGGGTTTGAAACGAGGTTCCAGCGAGGTTGAATTCCGTTGGATAACGTTACATTCCTACCTGCTGGTGGTTCAAACTTTCTACCGATGGTTTTTGTGGTTCAGTCATGGTTGTTCTATAATTTGGTCCCATGTGGGTCCTTTCCTACCTCGTGCATATTCGCCTGTTTGCTTTATTGATGAAGATTTGCCGGGATTGATTAATTATTGCTAAATTTGTCTTTCCCTGTGAGTTTTTTACGTGTTTCTCACTGATTTTTATGTTATCTTAGTTTTTGTTTATTCCTTGGTGTAGGGGCTGCCTTGATCTCGATTTTTAAATTAAGTTTCTTGAGAGATTGGCTTGTTTTATGCTTTTTTTTAATCTTAATGTTTTATCCGTGAGTGGGGGTATGTAGCGAGGCTTCATATGAAGGTACCCTGTTGTTTTGTCTCGAGGATTCGTGGAACCTCGAGAGTTCTACAAATTCTTTTGTCTTTTCTCCGTACTGTGGCGTTCTTGGCGGGTTGTGTCTGAGTAGTTTGGCCTATTGGAGGGTCGGGCTGACCGTGCTCCCTTTGCATGGTGAGGTGATTGGCTTTACGTGTGGTTCCGCCCGCTCTTTCGTAGGGCGGGGGCTACTAAGCTGGGGTCCGGTATACAGCGCGTGGTATTGCTGGCCGTCCTTCCTCTCGTCTTGCTCGCTTCTTGCGGGCGGTGTTTGTTTTGATGGTGGTCTTTGAGTTAGGTGGGGCCTACTATTGACGCCATGCTCTTTAGGGTGGGTACTCGCGGTTGCTTGTGTGTACCTACTGTTCTATTATGTTTTCCTAGTTCGATGGGTGCTTGTTTGCCCCGTGTTTGTTCGTATTGTAAATAGATAATCACTTTTCGGTAATTTCTTTGTTTTCTTTATTAATTGTAGTCTGTGTTTGTTGGTGTGGATCGGATGTGTTTGTTTAGTTAAGGTTTCTTTATTCTAGTAGCGGATCGCTGTGATTGCATTCCGTTACAATATATATATATATATATTGTGTAACGTAAGAATTATGAACTTGTATTTGCTTCTAGTGCTCGAATCCCTCGACTGCGCCCGGGAGCCGCCGACGCATTTCGTAAGCCAACTCGATTGTTGGTGGTCTCGGCACAGTGAATCCTGCAAAGTGAAAAACGCTTGGGACCGACTCGTACCCTGTTTCTTCATTTCTACTGTTTTTATCCCCGTAATTTTTTTATTTTTGCCAGTGTAATTGTATTATCAAAAGCTTACTTGAATCTACCGGGTCTTTCTTCTCCTTCTCCCTTCTCGTCATTCTCCTCACTCTCCACGTCGCCCTCCTCCTCCACCCGTTCTTCTTCTTCTTCTTCTTCTTCCTCGTCGTCTGTTTTCTATTGGTATCATCGCTTGAACTGTATTGTCGCGATGGACGTGCGACGGCTCCATCTGGTTCTCTCACAGGACCGACCATGAAAAGACTGTTTGTTAGCTTATATATGCAAAATGGCTGGGTAAAATTTATTCAACGATTCCCTGGGGCGCTATCACCATCATTATGCCGGCTGTGATCATCTGAATCGGTTCTACCCTCCTCATTGAAATCGTCGGTGTCGGATCCCATTTCTTCTTCTTGATACCATCGAACTACATAAAAATCTTGTGACATAAAGGAAATGAAATAAAAGTAAATAAAGCAGTATATTACTTATGTCTTTCACTGACAAGGAACGATAGTTTGGTATCCCCCTCCGATTTTGATGAAACTCACGTATGTTATAGAGCATCGAAAACTAAAAGATACGTATTTTTTTTTATCGGTGGAAAAACATTTCTAAGGGGTGAAATCGCCCTTCAAAGTTAGGCATGTCGAGGGATGATTATGCAGTTTCACCCAGAAAGCGTCAACCGATTTTAATGAAACAAAAACCAAAATACTCCTCATTGAAAACAATAAAAATTCCACGTGAAGTTGAAGAAAAAAATTCATTTGCAGGGGTGAAAAGGCATAATTACCCCTAACTTTGAAGGGCGATTTCACCCCTTAGAAATGTTTTTCCGCCGATAAAAAAAAATACGTGTCTTTTATTAGGTGCGCAACTAAGTTTCCGCTGTTTTTTTTTATGAAAATAAAACTTTATTGTGAAAAAACGATTACAAATGAATCATTCAAAATATTGCCCATCGCTAGCGACAACTTTTTCCCATCTTTCTGGCAGAGCTCGAATACCGTCACGGTAGAAGTGTTCGCATTTGAGGGTATCCACGAATCAAGCCATTTTGAGATGTCCTCATATGAGCTGAACTGCTGATTAGCCAGACCATGTGCCATCGAACGGAACAAGTAATAATCGGACGGTGCAATATCTGGGGAATATGGCGGGTGGGGTAGGACTTCCCATTTGAGCATTTCTAAGTAGGTTTTAACGGGTTTGGCAACGTGAGGCCGAGCGTTGTCATGCTGTAGAATCACTTTTTTGTGCCTCTGCTCGTATTGTGGCCGCTTTTCGCGCAGTGCTCGGCTCAATCGCATCAATTGAGTTCGATACCGTTCCACAGTGATAGTTTCGTTCGGTTTCAACAACTCATAATAAATAACACCGCCCTGGTCTCAACAAATACACAGCAAAATCTTCGCAGCGTGAATATTCGGCCGAGCCGACGACGTAGAAGCATGACCGGGCAGTCCCCATGATTTTGTTCTCTTTGGGTTGCTGTAATGAATCGATTTTTCATCACCCGTAACAATGCGATGAAGAAAACCCTTCTTTTTTTGCCGCTGCAGCAGTTGTTCACAGGCGAAAAAACGACGCTCAACGTCTCTTGGCTTCAAATCATAAGGAACCGAAGTTCCTTGTTTTTTAATCATTCCCAACGCATGCAATCGCTTGAAAATGGCTTGGCGGATAACTTCTAATGCTGAAGCAAGCTCTTTTTGCGTTTGGCACGGATCCTCATCGAGCAATGTCTCCAATTCAGCGTCTTCGAAGGTTTTTGGCCTTCCTTCACGCGAACGGTCGTCAACATCAAAATCACCGCCTTTGAAGCGACGGAACCTATCACGACATGTTGTTTCCATTAGAGCAGCATCTCCGTAAACTTTTTGGAGTTTTCGATGCGCTTCAGCCGCCGTTTTCTTCGAATGAAAGAAGAGAAGCAACACTTCCCGCAAATGACGATTATTTGGCACAAAATCAGACATTTTCACACAACCAAAAGTATATGACGCATAAACAAAATCACTAATGTGTGAAAGCGGTTTGTTTACCATATGTCTAAGCTTGGTTCATGACGTTTTGGTTATGTCCCAATCGACCAGCACTTACTACTGGAGCCATCTCTTGAAAAACAGCGGGAACTTAGTTGCGCACCTAATAGCTTTCGATGCTGTACAACATACGTGAGTTTCATCAAAATCGGAGGGGGACACCAAACTATGCTTCCGTATAGACTACAAAGCAGGCTCATGTAGCCACCTGCGTCGAAAATGAACACGCACCACCGAATCAATAATTATTTGATTATGAAACAGTCCAATATTATGTGCGTCAACTAAATCGCACTGATGATAATCGCACAGGATGCCGCAAATCTTACAAACAACCGCTTGCATCGGAAGAATATAAAGCGCAACGCTTTTACATACATTCCTTATACTCTCTCTCTCTCTCTCTCTCTCTCTCTCTCTCTCTCTCTCTCTCTCTCTCTCTCTCTCTCTCTCTCTCTCTCTCTCTCTCTCTCTCTCTCTCTCTCTCTCTCTCTCTCTCTCTCTCTCTGCATTAGATCGGGAATGCCCAACGTACAAAAGAGCAATCCAAGAAGAGAAGAGGAGAGCAGGATGGGACGATTAGCAATTACTGAAGGAGGAAATGCTATGGTATACAAATGCACAAAGTCTGTTAGCACATAAGGATGAAATACGATACCAAATAGTGGATAAAATGAAACCCGCATTCATAGCGTTATCAGAGACCAGAGTGACAGCTGAAATTGGTGACAGAGAAGTGTATATGCCGGGCTATAGTGCAGTCAGATGTGATGCGGAGAATAGAAATACAGGTGGTGCAATCTTATACATAAGAGATGATATTAAATATGATATGATACCAATAAATAAAATAGAATCAAACTGCTGGTGTGCTGGAATAGAGGTCAAGGACGAACATTATAAAGGAGTGATAGTAATTGTGTATCATTCGCCAAGTGCGTCGGATGCTGAATTTATAAGACACATAGAAAACATAACTGAGGAACTAACAATAAAAGGAGACTGTTTGATAATAGGTGATTTTAATATAGATGTCACGGTAGAAACGTTCTACAAAAAGAGGTTGATAACAGGAATGCTGAGTCTAGGAATGAAGCAATACGTTAATAAACCAACAAGAATAACGCAAGACAGTCGAACTACTATCGATTTATTATTTGCTAATAGGTGTGCACAAGTGCAGGTGGAACATGAGCCAAAGATAACGGATCATGCATGGATAAAAGTCATATTAGGTAACAGGAAGGAAAGGAATGAGTATAGAGAATATAAAACAAGAAACTATAGTAAAATTGATGTGAAGGAATTTACACGGATGTTAAGCATTACCACAAGACAAGTTCAAGAGGTAGAAGTAAGCCAAAGAGCAAGGATGCTCGTTGATAACATAGTAGGTGCTCTAGATAGGTTCGCACCCAGAAAAATAGTGAAGATTCCAAGCGTATGGGAAGGAAAAAAATGGTATTCAGAAGACATAATAGTAGCTGCAAGAAGAAGAGATAAGGCATACGGAGTAGCAATTACTACTGGTTTGGGGGAGCATTGGCAGCAATTTAAAGTAGAAAGGAATGCGGTAGTTAAATTAATAAGAGAAAAGAAGAAGGAATATTATGAAAAGATGATAGACGATAATAAGAAGGATCCGACAAAAATGTGGAAAACGTTAAAAGAAGTAATTACAGGAGAATCAATGGGTACTAGAGAAGTAGAGAATATAGATTTTGAGATATTGAAAGACATGATGGGATGTAGTACAGCTGATAAATTTAATGTGTTCTATGTGCAAAGTGTTAAGAATATAGTTAATTCAATACAAAGGGATACGTCTGGAAGTCCAAACCGAAGAAGAATTATAACAGGGATAAGGATGAACAATAAAAGTATAATGGAAAACTTCAATCATATTGAAATAAAGGATCTGGAGAAGATAGTGATGGGACTCCCGAAAAAGAAGGGAACGGAAGAAGGAATATCAAGTGATATACTAAAAATGGCATTCAGTGCAATAAAAGAGGAATTTGTGGAAATAATAAATGGATCCCTACGGGAGGGATGTTGCCCGGACAGCTGGAAAACTTCTACAATTATACCGATCCCAAAAATAAACAAAGCCATAAAAGCAAGTCATTACAGACCAATTAACATGTTGCCATTATACGAAAAAGTGCTAGAATTAGTAGTAAAAAATCAAATTGAAAAATATTTAGAAACCAATGACATCATAACGGAGCATCAGTCAGGATTTAGAAAGCAATATTCGTGTGAAACGGCGATTCAAACTGTTGTAGATGAATGGAAAGTGTACATTAGTGAAGGAAAAATGGTAGGAGTAATATTTATGGATTTAAAAAGAGCGTTTGAGACAATCGACAGGGATATATTATTAGACAAATTATACCAATATGGAATTAGAGACAGGGTATTAGAGTGGTTCAGAACGTACTTAAGTAATAGAACACAGCAAGTTCGATTCAATGATAAATGGTCTGAAGTTATTCCCAACGAATATGGGGTACCGCAGGGGTCAGTACTAGGGCCGTTGCTATTTATTATTTATATAAATGATATAGTTAATTTGTGTCCAGAGGAATGTGCAATAAAAATGTTTGCTGATGACACAGTGATATATGTACCTGGAAAAAGCAGCGCGGAAGTGGAGAGAAAGATGAATATGTTATTGAGTATAGTAGAAAAGTGGATGGAAAGAAATAAATTAAAAATGAATGTAGAGAAAACAAAATATATGATTGTCAGCAGTGTAAGGAAAGTCGTGAGTAAGAATATTGTATTGAAGTGTTTGGATGGAACGAAACTTGAGAAAGTAGAGTCAATAAAATATTTGGGTATCATTATTGATGACAAGCTACGATTCAAAGACCACTGTGAGTATATGTTAAAAAAAATAGGGAAAAAAACGAGCTTTCTAAACAGAATGGGGAATTATGTATCTGCGTATACGCGATGTGTGATATATAAAGCAATCATAGCACCTCACTTTGAGTATTGTGCAACACTGTTAGTAGCTATGGGTGAAACAGAGTTGAAGAAACTGCAGATCGCGCAGAACAGAGCAATGAGGGTTATATTACAATGCAACCGCTATACGAAAATAGAAGATATGCTGAGCGCGGTACAATTTATGTCCATAAGGCAAAGATTGTACTATAACGTTTGTACATTTATCTTTAAAGCCGTGAAGAATCTACTGCCAAAAGAATTTAAAAATCGGCTACAAATAGTAGGAACGAAGAGTGGTAGGGAAACAAGGCAAGCGGAAAATATAGTAATACAATTTAGAAGAACGAGAAGTGCGCAAATGAGTATGTACTATGAAGGAGTCAAAATATATAATGCATTGCCAACTGAACTGAAAGGTTGCGAAAAAGTAGAACAGTTTAAACGAATGTTAAGGGAGTATGTTGTGTCAACAGTAAAGTAAGATGTATGTAGATGTAAGAAAAATATGTAACACTGTGTATAAAATAGCTGAGAAAGCTAATAAACATCAATCAATCAATCTCTCTCTCTCTCTCTCTCTCTCTCTCTCTCTCTCTCTCTCTCTCTCTCTCTCTCTCTCTCTCTCTCTCTCTCTCTCTCTCTCTCTCTCTCTCTCTCTCTCTCTCTCTCTCTCTCTCTCTCTCTCTCTCTCTCTCTCTCTCTCTCTCAGATGAGGCAGACGTAGTTGTCAGACACTCCGTAATACTGATAATTATATAGTGGAATGAAGTGGTATAATAGTGTAAAAACTATATGAATGTGATCGGTTTTGTGTGGTAAACATTTTGATTTAGCGAATGGCTTGGTAGCTATCGTATTAACGGTGCAAGCAACATATTCGTGCGCCAAAAGTTCCCACTCGACAAATGTGGTGTGGGCAGCCATTATTGCTGCCACGGTGACACTTGATTAGTAATACGTGGAACGATCAGGTAATCACGCTGATTATGATATAGTTATCGGTTGGTATGTACAGGTGTACGCGACGGTAACTTATCAGTAACTTATCGGTAACTGCAGCAAAACATGGACAATACGGGTGACTATGACGAGTATCAGTACTCCGCTTGCAAAAAAGCAATTAAAAGCCAGGTAGTACGATGCAAAATTTGTCCGAAACTTTTTTACCACCCAGGGTGTGTGAATAAGCATAAAATAATGGATAGAAATCGTGAGCTAGTACAGTGCAAGGGTCCATTCGATACATTCATTGCAGAAGATGAACTTCTGAAGACAGTGACGCCGACAACAGGTGGTAGCAAAGATCGATTGGCATCGACTGGAGCGATGGGAGGAACCAGGGGTATGAGTTCATCGATAACGGTTGACGCAAAAATATATTGGCTGATAAAAACAGTGAAAGTAATGAAGGACGAAATCGCTTGAGGTGTGAAACAACAGATAGAGTAACTGAAAATAATGATACAGGGAGAAGGTTCAAGCACCGCAAGGGAAACCTACAGCGATGTGGTGAAAGAAAAAAAAAGGAAAAGGTGATCATCATCAAACCAAAAGTGCAACAGGAAAGCGAAAAAACTAACAAAGAGATAAAAAAGAAGGTGGATAAAAAGAGTATAGCGGTTGGAATAACAAAACTGAAAAAGGCAGTAATGGAACTGTGATCCTGGGCTATGAATCGGGAGAAGAAAGTGAAATACTGAACGCTGCAGTGCAGGATAGAATGGGTGAGGGTTTTAAAGTTACTGAGTCAACGCAGATGACTCCGAAGATAAAAATAGTAAATGTGGAAGAAGATGAATTTAAATTGACCAATGAAGAACTAGTTGACACAATTAAAAAGCAGAATGGGATAGAGAAAACCGAAGGAAGGGAGATGAAGATCGTGAAAAGATTAATGGAGGGAAGGGAACAGGAGCGAAACAGAAGAAAAATCGACCATGGATCAATAGTACTAGAAGTAGATGAAGTAAGTCACGAGGAGCTACTGAGAAAAGGTAAGCTCAGCGTGGGATGGAGAAAATGTCCGGTTTTCAATCACGTCAACGTAAAGTGATGCTTTAATTGCTGGGGTTATTGTCATATAGCGAAGAATTGTACAAGAGAAGAAACCTGCTACAAATGTGCAGGAAACACAATGCAAGAGAGTGTACAATAAATAAGAGTAAGTGTATAAACTGTACGTTTAAAAATCAAACGTACAATCTGAAGATAAATGTAGAACATAGTGCATTCGACCGGGAATGTCCAACATACAAAAGACCATTGCAAGAGGAAAAGAAGAGAACGGGCTGGATAGAGTAGCAATCACAGAAGGAAGAGACGATATGGTACACGAATGCGCAAAGTCTTTTAGCACATAACGATGAGATACGACTTCAGGTGGTTGACAGAACGAAACCTGCAATCATAGCGTTATCGGAGACAAGGGTGACGGTTGAAATCGGGGACAGTGAAGTATATATGCCAGGTTATAGTGCAATTAGGTGCGTTGCAGAAAATAGAAACACAGGAGAGGCCATAGTATACGTAAGAAATGGTATTAAATATGAATTAGTAAGGAAGAATAAAATTGAGTCAAACTGCTGGAGTGTAGCAATAGAGGTCAATGATAAGATATATAAAGGAGTTATAATAATGGTGTACCATTCACCGAGTGCGTCAGATGCGGAATTTATAAGATTCATAGAGGTTATAACTGATGAGTTAACAATAAAAGGAGATTGTTTAATAATAGGAGATTTTAACATAGATTTCAAGGGAAACTCGGTCTATAAAAAACAACTAATATTAGGAATGTTAAGCTTAAGGATGAAACAGTATGTAAACAGGCCAACGATAATAACGCAGGATAGTCGAACAGTTATTGATCTTGTATTTGCAAATACAAGCGTGCAAGTGCATGTAGTACACGAACCAAAAATAACAGACCATGAGTGGGTAAAAGTAGTATTACGAGCGAGCAATACAGAGAGTAAACAGAGAGAATATAATACCAGAAACTAAAGTAAAATTGACGTGAAAGAGTTTACAACAGTGTTGAAAAACTCCGTGCGACAATGGACAGATGGAGATATAAATGGAAAGGCAAAGATGCTTGTCGATTACTATCGACAGTATAAGTATAGTAGATACTTTGGACATAGTAGCACCAAAAAAGGTAGTTAGGATTCCAAGCGTATGAGAGGGTAAAAAACGGTATTCTGATGAGATAAGAAGGGCGGCAGGTAAAAGGGATAATGCTTACAGGGAAGCAATTCATGAGGGAAAGGATGATAACTGGGAACAGTTTAAAGTAGAAAGAAATGCAGTAGTTAAATTGATAAGGAAAGAAAAAAAAAAATATTACGAGAATATGATAGACTGCAATAAGAACAACCTTACAAAAATGTGGAAAACCTTGAAAGAACTTATTAGAGGGGATCCAGCCAAAGAGAGAGAAATTGGAAAAATGAATTTTTTAATTATGGACGATATGGCGGAGAGAAGGACGGTTAACAAATTTAATATGTTTTACGTTGAAAGTATTAATAACATATGTCGTGAACTACGACAATTCAGGCACAAAATACTAGTCTCCGAATTGTCACGACAAGTCCCGAGAGGGCTCGAACGCAGAGTGCTTGCACGAGCCCGCGCTACGCGAAGCAAGCAGGACCAGCACGGCAACCGAGGAGCCGGTGAAGAAAGAACCTACGTATCGTTGAGACGTAGCTGACGAGAAACGTAATACGAACCAAAGAGAAAGCGACGCAGTGGCACAAAGGCCATTGTTAACACAACGGAACGCGACGTACGGCCAAACGTATACCGGCAATTTGTATAACGACGTGCAACGTTAAAGTAACCAAAGTTAACTATAAGTACAATTATTCCTTGCTATGTAATCCAAATAAATACTTGTAACGATTCGATTTGAAAGAGCCGTAGATCTTGTATACGCCCTTTCCCTCGGGTATCTTACATATACTCATTCCACGTCGAAATACCGTCTCGAATTCTTCTTGGGATGAGTGTGCGTTGCCTTACATAGACAAATGCGCATAGGGGTCTAATCTCGTAGTGCGCAGAGCTTCGTCATTATAATGATGGTAATCTGTTTCGCGTTTACTATAGAGACAAGGTCGCTGCGTGGCAACCACACAACGCGCTCGAAGATTATTCTAGTCGGGTATGCCGAAGAAATCGGTATCGTAACGACACCAATTCTCTTTTCAACGGATATATCTCTGTATTTCTGTATTTCAATGTGTTTCAACTCAATCGCATTTTCAACTATTATATCTGTACTTGTGGATTTTGATGAATGTATTTCAATGCTATCGGCTGTATGAATAGCCTTCCTTGAAAGATATAATTAAACGACTGTTAATAGTGTCAAACCACAATTCGACGCCATACGGACGAGGCATTTCCGAAACAAATCGCACAATTATTCAACTGCAAACTCATCACCAACAAAAATAATTATATAAAATCATATAACACCTACAACGTGGTGCTACCGGTCATCAGACAAGGATTAACGGCGGCCTTCATCGCCTTCATTCGATCAATTATTGGACCTACTCATAGATGAAGGTGCCAAAGCCCGCCCTCAATGAGCGGCATATCAACGGTCGATGCGAACCTCGCATCCACGCACCATCCCTCGCCCCCTGAACATCGACAAGTCGACGACATGGAACAATTCGCCCGAAGCTAAGTCACAACGTTAATGATAAATCATAATTTTATAACATAATACGCAAAAAGCCATGTTTCGCGTCTAATACGATGGATCCTCTATGTAGAGATATATCTATATATGCATATGTGTATTCTATATAATAATATCCATGTGATGTTATTGATTAATGATTTGGGAATATTGTGTGGAAATGGTGATGAATTATAATCGAACGTTTTCACATTATTGTATGCAAGGGATACGATTATAATATTAACTCAGCGTCTATTGTGGTATACAATGGAGATGGTCATTAATAGTATGTTCGCAAGAATGCTTTGAATTGGATCATTTTTCCATTATTTTTTTTGAATTAATAAATATAAATTATAATTATTGTTCATTTTTCTTGGAAAGAGAATAAATAAATGTGCTTATGACCAACATTAAATATACAAATTAAAAATAAATTACATACTAAATAATATCGTTATTTCTTGATAAATCCGACTACAATCTCTATCGCACCGCAAGTATCGAACGACACGTGATCGACGAACATCATTACCGAACTTCCCGCTCAATGCCTGACACACGTAGTAAATAATATCGAAAAGGCCATTCACGACACATAGTAAGCTGAATAGAGAGAAACGAAAGAAGCATAGAAAATTGCAAGAATATCGGAATAGAGTAACTCGATAAAATAGTTAAAGGACTCCCGTAGAAGAAAGGTACAGAAGAAGGAATATCAAGCAAAATACTGCAGTTGGCGTTCAGTGCAATTAAACTGGAGTTTGTTGATGTAATCAACGAATCCCTAAGGGCGGGCTGTTGCCCTAATAGTTGGAAAACGTCCACGATCATACCGATACCAAAGATAGAGAAAGCCAATAACGCGAAGGGTTTCCGGCCAATTGATATGTTGCCATTGTACGAGAAGGTCCTAGAGTTGGTAGTAAAGAGTAAAATCGAAAAGTATTTGGAATCAAATGAGGTTATAACAGAGCATCAGTCGGGTTTTAGAAAACAATTTTCGTGTGAAACGGCGATTCAAACCGTGATAGACGAATGGAAATTAAACATTAGCGAAGGGAAAATAGTAGGAGTAATGTTCATGGACTTAAAACGAGCATTTGAGACAGTGGATAGAGAATTGTTAACAGAAAAAATGTTTCAATATGGAATTAGAGGTAAAGTGTTAGATTGGTTTAGGTCGTACTTAAACAATAGAACGCAAAGAGTACGGTTTAATGAGGAATTTTCGGAAATTATTAGAACGAAATACGGGGTACCACAAGGATCCGTATTAGGGCCTCTGCTGTTCATTGTAAAAGGTGTCCCAGTAAGAGCGCCGGATTTAAATTTGCCGCCATTTTATTAATACGAGCTGTACGGTGATTTTTTTTTTCACATTTGTCACGTACAGACCACGCGATTTAAGAATATGGAGAAGTATTCAAACCAACAACGTTTAATTATTGTAAAAACACATTACAAAAATGGTGAAAGTTTTGCGAAAACAGTGAGCCAATTACGTCAAGTTTTGGTCGCAATAATGCGTCAAATGAATCGACAGTGAGGCGTTTCATTACAAAATTTGAGACCAAATTTACGCTGATGGATCAGAAGATCATTGTTCGTCGTCGTCCTTGTCGGTCACTCGAAAATATAGCCACAGTAACGGAATCTGTGGCCGACGATTCAGGAATTTCCATTCGGCATCGTGGTCAACAATTAAACATTCCCAGTAGCACTATGCAACGAATTTTGGTAAAAGATCTGCATTTGCACGCGTACAAGGTTTAATTGGTGCAAGAAATCAAGCCAAGGGACCATGTGTAGCGTCGTGAATTTGCTGATTGGGTGTTGGAACATCATCAAATTAACATAATGCGGATTGTTGACCACGATGCCGAATGGAAGTTCCTGGATTCTCGGCCACAGATTCCGTTACTGTACTGCTATATTTTTGAGTGACTGACAAGGAAGACGATGAACAATGATCTTCTGATCAATCAGCGTAAATTTGGTCTCAAATTTTGTAATGAAACGCCTCACTGTCGATTCATTTGGCGCATTATTGTGACCAAAAACTTGACGTAATTGGCGAACTGTTTTCGCATAACTTTCACCATTTTTGTAATGTGTTTTTACAATAATTAAACGTTGTTGGTTTGAATACTTCTCCATATTCTTAAATCGCGTGGTCTGTACGTGACAAATGGCAAAAAAAATCACCGTGCAACTCGTATTAAGAAAATGGCGGCAAATTTAAATCCGGCGCTCTTGCTGAGATACCCTTTATATATAAATGATATAGTCGAAATATGTCCAGAAGACTGTGAAATAAAAATGTTTGCTGATGATACACTAGTATATGTTACTGGAGACAGTAGTGCGGAGGTGGAAAGAAAGATGAATGGGGCATTAAACATAGTGGAAAGATGGATGAATAGGAACAAACTAAAAATTAATTCGGAAAAAACCAAATATATGATTGTGAGGAGTGTAAGAAAAGAATTGAGAGGGAATATTGTACTGAAATGCAGGGATGGAACCAAGTTAGTACGAGTGGTGGTAATGAAATATTTAGGTGTAATGATAGATGCTAAGCTACGATTTAAAGACCATTGTGAGTATACCATATGTTGAAAAAAATAGGTAAAAAAAAGAGTTTTCTGAACAGAATAGGGCAATATATATCGGCATACACCAGATGTGTCGTATATAAGGCAATCATCGCACCGCACTTTGAGTATTGCGCAACACTGCTAGTGGGTATGAGTGAGACAGAGTTGAATAAACTGCAGATAGCGCAGAACAGAGCGATGCGATTCATATTGCAATGCAGCCGGTATACGAAGGTAGACGATATGTTACAAGTGGTTCAGTTTATGAGTGTGAGACAGAGACTATATTATAATGTGTGTATATTTATTTTCAAGGCTGTTAAGAAATTATTGCCGAAAGAACTGACGAGTAAATTTCAAGTTGTGAAATCTAGAACGAGTCGGGAAACGCGTCAAGCGGAAAATATTGTAATTCAATTTAGAAGAACGAGAAGTGCGCAAAAAAGTATGTTTTACGAAAGAGTGAAAATGTATAATGCGTTGCCAGCAGAGGTTAAAGGCTGTGTAAAACTAGTTCAGTACAAGAGTATGTTAAAAGCATTTATTATAAGCGAAATTAAACATCAATCTCTTTCTCTCTCTGTCTCTAAGAAATTAAGGACGAAATGATAGAGAAGAATATGTTTAGAAGGGCTATAACGGAAGTTATAAATGAAGAAATGGACAGAGTGAGAGTAGAAATACAGCACTGGAAATCTTATGAATTGGAAACAATAATAAGTGGAGTAGTGAAAACTGAGATGCAAAAAGTATTAACTATTATGCCAATACCAACCATGGGAACAGGACAGATAGAAAAAAGCTACAGCGGAGCGGTGAAAAAAAATCAAGAATCAGTGTTAATCATTAAACCTAAAGTTGGAGAAGACAATAATTCAAGTGAAAATAAAAAAAGAGACATAAAAAAATTGATATCTCGAAACTGGGAGTGGGAATCACAAAAATGAAGAAAGTGACAAAAGGAGCAATTGTAGTGGGGTGCGAAAACAAGTTCCAAGCTGAAAAACTGAAACAGGAAGTCGTAGAAGATATGGGAGAAAAATATGAAATACACGCACCAAAAAAGAAAAAACTAAAAGTGAAGATACTCGATGTCGACAAAGAAGATTGTGAAAACGAACAACTTTTTTGGCAGAAAATAGTAGACCAAAATGGACTGGATAAAAATACCATGGAAAGGAAGGTAATATATAAGGCGGCAAAAAACAATTCGAAAAAGGCGGATGTGATGGCGGAGGTGAATGCTGGGACGAGAGAGAAATTTATGCAGTTGGAAAAACTAAAAATGGGGTGGAACATATGCAAACAACAAGAATATGTAGGGATTCTAAGGTGTTTCAAGTGTTTTGGGTATTATCATTTCGCTAAAGATTGTACGAAAAAAGAAACTTGCGGAAATTGCGCAAAACAACATGCGACGAAGAAATGTAGGAGTGAGACAAAAGAGTGTGTTACTTGTGAAGAAAAAATTAGGGTTTTTAAAATCAAGAACTTGAAGTCAGATCACTCGGCCTACGATAATAAGTGTCCATGTTCTAAGAAAGAAATAGAAAAACAAAGAGATACAATTCAATGTAATAATATACAGGGTGGCCGATTTATCTGAAGACATTGAAATATTTCGAAACCTACGCATCGGATCAAAAAAAGTTCTGAATAAAATTTGTTCGCCTGGAAGGGTGTCATCCAATGATACCAAAGTCGACCCCTTACCCTTACCCCCTGGGGTGGGGGTGCGGGCAACTTTGAAATCTTAAATGGGAACCCTTATTTTTTATTGCAGATTCGGATTCACCATAAAAAAATAAGAAACTTTTATCTGAAACATTTTTTTTCGTTTCGTGATAGATAGCGCTGTAATCGCAAGAAACCTGATTTTTGCGAATATCTCGAGAAATTACACATCGGATCGAAAAAAGAAAAAAGACATGTTTCATTTTTCAAAAAGCTATTCAGCGATACGAAACTCGATCCACCTTCCCCTCCAACCCTACCCCATTGTGGTGAAAATGGAAGTTGCTTCAAAATCGTGATTGGAAAACCCTATTTTTTTCCTGGTTTTCCATGACAAAATCCATTGATTTGACTTTATTGTTGATATGACATTTTCTCACACATGGCGCTGCAATCGAAAGCATGTATTCGTTTATCAATAAGTTAACAACTACTTTTAGCGTTACCCAGGAACAACGACGTGTACGTAGTAGTTTTTGTTCCCATCGGGGTGCTTGTTTTAGGTGAGTCCCGTTGCCTCTCACCATCGGGGTGCTTGTGTTACGTGAGTACCTTTGCATAAGAGTGGGATGGAGCAAAGGTGTACATATACTACTGGGGTCATTAGTTAGTTTAATAGTCCGTTACCGTGCCACTGGTTGTATCAAATAGCGTATCAAGTCCTCCTCAAGGAGTCTCGAGAGCTCCCTTGAGATAAAGAAGCCTTGTTTGGTGAAGGAATGTTTATGAAACGAGAAATAAGGAACAAGGAACCTTTATTCCTTAAGGAAGATCTATGTGTTTGAGAAATCCGTCCGATGGTGTTGTTTGACAGATCTTGAACCTGTGAATATATTGGAAAAATATGAGACTTCACTCACAACAGGGTGGAAATAAAACCAGACTAGTAGATGGAATTTAGAGAAAGTGGTTTATTGCACCTTCCGCTTGTCAATTACAAAAAATAAGTTTTAATTTTGAAAAGAAACACAAAATATACTAAATTTAGAAAAATACAAAATAATGAAAATAAATACACCAAAAATTTGAAAATTAGAAAACTGAATTTAATTAATTAAACTGCATTTGAGTGCATGAGCTGAGAACCAGCACACAATTATATTAATTGTATGCTGTGAGTACTGAGAGCGGTGTACGCACCGCAGCCAGTGCTGCGGAGCATGCAACGCAGTGAGATGTATGAGTGCGTAGACAAATTTACTGCCTGTCAGCAAATACTCAATAATGATGGAGAAATAGAATTCAAAGAGAGTGAGTGCGAGCACATGCAACTCTGACAATTGAGTGGAATTTTAGTATGACAGGCTGTGATGCAGTCTACGTTGCAGAGCACTGAAGTGTGAGCTTGAGGATGCACAAATGATTGGACTGAATTCACAACACTCTCCCAGCATGTTTAATTGGGGGAAAGTGCAGTGAGGTGGTAAAACACACACAATTACATTAATCGAGCATGCTAATAATTGAGTGAAAACGTGGTGCAGCCCGCGCTGCAGAGCACGCCACAGTGTGAGACCTTTATGAGGATGTACCGATGTGTCGTTCACTCCTCACCGTCATTGAATTATGTTAAATTGTAACGGTGTACTCTTACCTGAGTTTTGAGTCCTGGTGAGCATGATGAGCGCGTCCTGAGCGAAAAACCAACGAGAAAAGTCGAAGATGATGGTGCGCTGTTCCTCGATGTCGTCGCAAAAATCACTGAATTTTTCAATATGGCTGCGGAATATGAAATTAACGTTGAGCGCTGAAGTCAGTTGAGCGAGATAGCCGGTGAGCGAAACCGAAGTCAAGCGAGAGAGACATCCTCTCGCTCGACGCGGCGTGCCAACGAGGCACATCCTCGGCTTCGCGAAGCCCCGCCTCGGCTATCTTCGGCTCAACCGAACGACGTGTGCTTGAGCACAGCAACAGGTCGACGCACGGCGAATATCACCCACCGTTCGCCGCAGATAGAATTTAACAGATTTCACAGCTGCTTCCCATTTTCCACCCATGTGTGGTGCCGCAGGTGGATTGAACCTCCACGCAATTTGCTGATTTGCGAGAAAAGAAGCAATGATTTGATGTTCTTGAGAGGCCTTCCTGAACATCTGACGTATTGATTTATGAGCACCAATGAAATTTGTGCCACAGTCAGAATATAGCGTGTGAGGAATGCCACGCCGAGCTGAGAAACGCCTGAACACTGAGAGGAAGCCATCAGCTGAGTAGTCACTAACGACTTCAAGATGTAAAGCTGAAGTGGTGAGGCACACAAAAACACAGATCCAGCCTTTGTGTGTTTTACTTCCTCGCCCCTTCCAAGTTTTGAGTGTGAGAGGGCCGGCGTAATCAACTCCTGTGTGAGCGAATGCGCGTGTTGGAGTGACTCGTGCTAGAGGAAGCTGACCCATCAATTGTTGAGCCCGAACTCCCCTTTGCCGAGCACACACGACGCAATGTAAAATGTGAGCTTTTACAGGAGCTCTTTTGCCGACGATCCAATGTGTTAGCCTTATTTGGGCTAATGTGAGCTGAGTGCCTCCGTGCAGAGTCCGCACGTGAGCCTGATCAATGATGAGAGTTGAGAATCGAGAGTGACGAGGTAGAATGGCAGGATGTCTTCCTTCATATGTGAGTGCTGATTGAGCAAGGCGACCTCCTACTCTGAGTACACCATCTTGGTCAATGAATGCTGTTAGTCGACTGAAGGGGTGAGAGGAAGGAAGAGAAGAGCCTGACTGCAGTACTTGTAACTCGTGTTTGAAAAACACGGCTTGTGTAGCTCGTGTCCAAAAACATTTGCTGCAGCTATTTCTTCTGCTGTGAGAGGAGCATTTCCTGCCGTTTCTAACCTTTTCCTCATTCTGGCCACTACTCTGACGCAAAACAAGGTGAGACGACACAATTTTGTGAGTGAGGAACAGCGATAAATGAGCTTCCAATGGTACTCTGGCGTCACAGTTGCCGCGAGAAGAGCTAACCCCGGCCGGGCTTCCATATTGTGCAAATCCTCAGAATCAGTTGAGGTTTTCAATCGGTTTCACCATCCACGGTGGACCCGACCACCACAGCTGATGAGAGGCCAGTTGAGCTGTTGAGATACCTCGTGGTGCACAATCTGCACGATTGCTTGTGCCTGCGACATGACGCCAATGAGCAGTAGGTGTGAGTCCTTGTATCTGTGATACTCGGTTTCGGACATAGTCTTTCCACCAAGCAGGGTGTGCTTTGATCCAGGTGAGAGTTACCGATGAGTCCGTCCACAGGTGAGTAGATGAGACCTTGACCTTGAGCGTGGCTTGAACGTATGCAACCAATTTTGCGAGTAACAGTGCCGCTGTCAGTTCAAGCCGTGGTATGGTGAGCTTCTTGAGTGGTGCCACGCGTGTTTTTGAGCAGATAAGCGAAGCCACCTTTCCTGTGGACATTGAGTCGACAGTGATGTAGATCACTGCTGCCATGGCCAATTGAGATGCATCAGAGAAACCATGCAATTCCACTGTTGAGTTGCTCCATGTGTTGAACCACCGAGGAATTGAGATTCCGGCCGGATAAGTGAGATTTTCTCTGATTGCAATTCTTCGTGTTGAGACCTGGGATGGCAGTGGACCATCCCAGTTGAGCTTGTGACGCCAAGGCTCTTACAAGAGTCTCCTGGCTCTTATCACAACTGATGAGACGAAACCAAGTGGATCAAAGGGTTGAGCCACCTCGGAAAGAACGAGGTGTTTGGTGAAAATTTCCTGAGTTGAGTTGAACCGTGATGAGAATGTGAACTTGTCTTCATGAGGAAGCCAAGTCAAGCCAAGAATTTTGTCTCGCAGTTGTCCGTTGAGATAACTGAGCTTGACGGTGATGATGAGATATTAGCAAGTACCTTGAGGTCCGACGAGTGTCACTTGGCGAGTGGAAAACCGCCCGCCATGCACAAGTCCTTGAGTTGTTGAGCTATTTCAATAAGTTGATGAGTTGAACCCGCCTGTTAATGCTGTTGTACCATGTGTCACGGTTGTTAATTTATACGGCACAGGGTTGAGTTGATCATCTTTCCATAAAATCCTTTGAAGATTCCAATCCTCATGATGAACGCGGATCTAACGATACATTTTGTAATGTCAGAGGCAAAGATGTGTCTATGTGGCCGGATCCAAATGAGAACGTCCGAAATATTGAGCAACAAATTAGGTCCAGTGTGCATGATGTCATTCAGAGACTTTCCAGAAGATGTTGAGCTAGAACCATTGAATCCCACCTTTAACTTGGTGGAAATGCTGTCTGGTCTCAGCACACCGTGGTGAGGCAGATAGTATTGAATTTCACTTGTAGATGATTTCGAAGCCTTCACCATGTGACCAAGTTGTTCGTATTCGACCATGAATGGTGAGTAGAGCTGACAGTATTCAGCATCCTTTGAGATTTTGCGTATAATGTGCTGCAGACACCGATGTGCTTTTGAGTCTCAGTTTCCAGGTTTACAGGCAAAAATGTAAGAGAAAGCCGAATGATGTATCGGCCAGTAGTAACACACTGATGTGTGTTGCGAAACTGATCCTCGCATGCCTGCACCTCTGGTGTGAGTTGATCAACTGTGTCCTTTGGTGGCTCTTCGTGAATCCAAAATTTCGTTAGCACGTTCTGTAATTTCTGATCATCATGTTGCATGGCAGCATGAAGAACAGTGAGTGCGTCAGATTGACATGAGTTAGATGGTCCAATGATGAGCCACCCGAATATCGATAATTGTGCAACAGGCGCAGATGATGTGCCCTTGAGAATATTGGGTTTGATAACCAGTCCATAAATATCTGCTCCAACCATGATATCGATCGGTTGTGGTGTGAGAAAGTCAGGGTCCGCCAGCTTCAGCTTCACTATGTGGGGCCATGTACGAGCTGGTGACTCAAAAGATGGCAAGTGAGTAGTAACCGTGTTGAGAATGTGAGCCAGTACCGTGACTTTCTCCCTGGAGTATGTAAACACAGTGTGAGTTGAACCGAGCCATGTGTCTGCGTCGAGTGCCTTTCACCGATCCCTGTGATCGAAATTGATGAGTGCTTGTGTGTGGTGTTGAGTTTATGGAAGAGTTCTTCCGTAATAATTGTCAATTCCGATCCAGGATCGACGTGAAGTCGTGCCTGGTGAGTCAATGCCGATGTGTAAATGTGTGAGTGCAGTTGCTAATAAGGTTGCGCATGTGTTTGTGAGTTGAATCGATGAGAGAACGACTGCGTCAACACCCTAGTGTGTTGACAACTGTGTATTGTGTGATTGAACGGTGTCGGAGCTTGCTGTCGCATAGTGCACATTTTATTGGTAAATGCCAACCTTTGCCAGGGCAAGATTCGCTGACGATGACCGCGTAGAGCTGGTTGATTGCGTTAGAGTGGCGTAACGATCATGTTACACGAGGAGACGATCCAAGAATACGACAGGCGCGAAATACACTGTCGATCAGGCCAATAAGCGGAAGTCACCAGGTTTGGTGGACGATTCACTGGTGAGCGAGGAGTTGATTGCGTAGGCTATGACACCAGGAGCTTCTTACCAGAAGCTCACTCGACTCCGTCACCGACCTGAGCTCGCTTGCCTCTGTCTGCTATGATACTACGAGAGAGTGCACTAATTAATATGTGCAAACTCTACATCTTTGCAAATAGCCGATACACATTTGAGCACTGTTAATGCTAACATACAGAAAGAAGCAAAATAAAACTCCGCAGAACTGTACGATACCCCAAGATGTAAATGTAGTACTGCGACGAGTCGATCAACGTGTAGCGGTTATACTGCAGAGCTAGGCTGGAGGGCTCCGCTGTGAGTGCTAGAGCTCGTTGAGCTGTCGGATTGTCCTCCAACGAGGTTAGCTGGTGGTACTCGTTCGTTTGGTGATGGTGCCCGGTGCCGTTCCATCTGACACTTGAAATGAACATTTATCGTTAAGGTCCCATTGTTTGGTAGATTGCGCTTAGACATGGTGCGCAAGGATGATAGTGTGACACAGGAACGATACAAAAGAACGAAGATACTTCGCAAAGCGCTACTTTACCAAACTGCTTGGCTGACGAGTACCAGGATGAGTTGATGAGGTGAGACTACGAGGAATATCTGCAGAATCCCACGTCAAGATGAGTCAAGAGATGCGAGCGGAAGGTAGTTAAACCCTGGTTCTACCCTGTATGCTTGAGTCGAAGATCCGGCTCGAAGGACCAAATGTTTGAGAAATCCGTCCGATGGTGTTGTTTGACAGATCTTGAACCTGTGAATATATTGGAAAAATATGAGACTTCACTCACAACAGGGTGGAAATAAAACCAGACTAGTAGATGGAATTTAGAGAAAGTGGTTTATTGCACCTTCCGCTTGTCAATTACAAAAAATAAGTTTTAATTTTGAAAAGAAACACAAAATATACTAAATTTAGAAAAATACAAAATAATGAAAATAAATACACCAAAAATTTGAAAATTAGAAAACTGAATTTAATTAATTAAACTGCATTTGAGTGCATGAGCTGAGAACCAGCACACAATTATATTAATTGTGTGCTGTGAGTACTGAGAGCGGTGTACGTACCGCAGCCAGTGCTGCGGAGCATGCAACGCAGTGAGATGTATGAGTGCGTAGACAAATTTACTGCCTGTCAGCAAATACTCAATAATGATGGAGAAATAGAATTCAAAGAGAGTGAGTGCGAGCACATGCAACTCTGACAATTGAGTGGAATTTTAGTATGACAGGCTGTGATGCAGTCTACGTTGCAGAGCACTGAAGTGTGAGCTTGAGGATGCACAAACGATTGGACTGAATTCACAACACTCTCCCAGCATGTTTAATTGGGGGAAAGTGCAGTGAGGTGGTAAAACACACACAATTACATTAATCGAGCATGCTAATAATTGAGTGAAAACGTGGTGCAGCCCGCGCTGCAGAGCACGCCACAGTGTGAGACCTTTATGAGGATGTACCGATGTGTCGTTCACTCCTCACCGTCATTGAATTATGTTAAATTGTAACGGTGTACTCTTACCTGAGTTTTGAGTCCTGGTGAGCATGATGAGCGCGTCCTGAGCGAAAAACCAACGAGAAAAGTCGAAGATGATGGTGCGCTGTTCCTCGATGTCGTCGCAAAAATCACTGAATTTTTCAATATGGCTGCGGAATATGAAATTAACGTTGAGCGCTGAAGTCAGTTGAGCGAGATAGCCGGTGAGCGAAACCGAAGTCAAGCGAGAGAGACATCCTCTCGCTCGACGCGGCGTGCCAACGAGGCACATCCTCGGCTTCGCGAAGCCCCGCCTCGGCTATCTTCGGCTCAACCGAACGACGTGTGCTTGAGCACAGCAACAGGTCGACGCACGGCGAATATCGATCGCCGTGCGCCAGCTGATTATCCAACACTATGAATACGGCTATTAGTGAGTATTGCCATAGACCACGGTTTTACATAGACCGTGCCATAGACTTAGTGAGTATAGATTTATGGTTGCTGCATTGACATGACTTGTCCGTAAATCATGCCGCATATCTCCGACGCTAGTGGCGCCGCGCTTAACCAGGGTCCCAACTAACGGCCCGACCCCAACAGCGAGATTATGTACACGACTATCGTTAGCTAACGATATCGTTAACTATCGACAGCTTTCGCTTGCGCTATCGACACGTGCGATTCTGTGCGAAGCACTTAACGATACTTTGTCGTTGCATAAGCCGGTATCGACAATCGTTGAAACTGTAATGAAAAGTGGCAACATCGCGAAGCATAGCCAACGTTATACTAGTTATTTCGTCAGTGAAAATACTTTAGGTAATGTATTCAAAATCTGTGTTTCTATCTATATATAATATATTGTCTGGTCTATGAAAGTGAACAAAATTTGTAGCATTATATCCGATATCGGCATTATGTTAAAATTATTGTTGACACTGCAATTTCGTCACTTGAAAACAATACACATGAATACACCGCAGCGTAAGTATGCTTTTTCATTTTTAACGACAAAAAAAACAGTTTAAAACTGAACGAAAAAATATAATACATAATTATAGAAAGAGCGATCAAAGAATAATGAAATATTTAATTTTGTTACAGAGAAATCAAGGAGCTTACGTGTTACAGAGACACAAATTAGTGCAATGCTCGACTTGATAGAGTTGAATCGCAACCTGGCCACTGGGAAATCTCCCGGAATAAATGGAAGAAACGAATTAAGAAAAAATGGGACATTTCCCGAAACAAATGAGTTTATAAGAGATGAGTTAAGAAAAAAATGGATAGCAATATCAGATTATCTCAACATGATTATGTGTGCGAAGAAAAATAGTGCGCAATGGCAAGTGGTATGTATCCCTTGTACATAAATTCTGCATTTGTCTTTATTTTCTGGAAAACCTTGATATATTTACTATGTTACCATTTGATGCTTCCTTCTGTAGATATAGAGAGACTTAAAGTGTCGTGTATCGGTAAAAATTCGAAATTTGCGAAATGGTAGGCCTTCAACAGAAAACAAGGGCATAACCGAGTCACAGTTAACGGCACTTGATGAACGAGTTGTTGGTTTGATCGGAAATAGGTACGTCAAGGGAAGTGAAGACTATCCGGATAGTACACCAGAAGGACAAGTAAGTTGGATGATTACATGATTTTATATTTATTCCCTGGCTGAAGAGCCATTTAAAGAAACCACTATGCACTATACGAAGCAAGACATCAATTTATCACAATGTGAAGAAAAATAAATAAATTTCTACAGGGTGTAACAAATTCCATCCACGTGGGGGGGAATCCAGCGAATTTTTACGCGGTTCCTCTTCATTGTCATGAGATCTCCTTATTTGTTCAGGAATTGGTGGAACTTTGTTGCATTTATTATTATCTAAATCTGGTCCAATCAGGACTTTTATGCGTCCTACGAAGGACATGGTGGCTCCTTTGTCGAGAACACCGATACACAAGTTAGTTATGATGAATAGAGCAGGGTTATTATCGGCTTGAAACCAGACTTTTGCAGGCCAAACGATTGACATTTTACGTGGAACAGTTGATACCATGAAAATTCCAGAATTATAACAAATTCGGCCGTTATCGCCATAAAGTTTTACTTGCACAGATGAATGGTCGGTCTTTGCAGAACACAACTCGAAGTCCAATTGTAGTGGTCGGTAACACCTCTCCTCAAACTCCAAACAGTTATCGTGTTTGTAGGTGACCGAAGTGTTTTTCTCAATCGCTGCGGTAAATTCATCGATGAATGGTTGAGCACCACTGGGAGATATTTTCTTGAAGGTCCGCCTGCGAGCGCGACGTTGCTTCCTTGGAGCCATGGATCAGACTGATCTCTGCACACACATACATACATATTAATACAGTTGCTAGGCGGAAGTAGAAGTGGGAGGAATTAGTGACAAGCCCCACCACCACGACAAGGTTTCCTCCGCGGTGGGGACACCTCCCCTCTTCCGCTCGGGGTCAAGAGCTTATCACTTGGCTTTTAGTTGAAAGTTAAAGCCGTTAAAAATTTTCCACTTATCCCCACTCCTACAAGGGATTAATTGACCGCCTTACTACTGGTGATGACACAAAATTACTCGAGCGACAGCAATACTGACATTGTTTGCAAACAGCAGAAGCAGCAACGAGGAAAATTATCTAGATGAGATCAATAGTTCAGGTAGATTTTATATTTGAATCAAGACAACGTATAATAGTTCTATTCATAGAATGTCTCTTATATCATCGTTTTCAAAGATGTACAGATGTCTGCACAACGAACTTTCTGCCGGAACAACGTTGAGTTCTGTCGAGGTTCCACGCGCTTAGAAGGAGCAAGAGCGCCGATTGCAATACGTGCAAAACGACCGCTTATGTATATACATCAGTTGGATAAATTGTCAATGATTAAACTTTTTAATACATTGAAAAATCTAACTTCAGATATAAATGATTATTATCATTAATAATACTACAACAGGTAATGGAACGAGGCTCAGCACGCAGCTTCATGACTCCAAACAAGAGTTCGCACAGATTTCACGTAAGCACGCGAACGCAATGGAGGTACAGTAATTGATAAATATAAATATCAATATTATTTCATCCGACATTCACGATTATTTAATTTCATACTTGAACTGAGACGACGGGTTCACCTCATATATGCAAGACATACACAGCGAAGCACGGGTACCATGCGTTACCCACACGACGAAGAACAACAAGCCGCGATACACGCAAGCCATGCACAACGAGGCACCTGTACTACGCACGGCCAACATTCTGAAGAACAGTGTATCGAGAAACCAACTATCGTTACTCGAGCTATAGATAGTACAACACTAGAGTACCAAATAATGTATGGAAACGATTCATCGAGGCACACGTTAAATACAATAATCGAAGATAAGAAATTAAAGGGATAAATGGACCACAGGAGATGGAGTACAGGACAACTATCATATATAATTTTACCCTTTTATACAGGCAGAACTTCAAAGAAGAGCGGGGAAACCAGTATAAACGGGTACGAAATGTAACATTCGAGGAGCATTTGTTCACATATTCTCGCCGATATCCAGGACCAGATAGCCAACCGAAGGAAGACCAGATAACCAACAAAAGGAGGACCATCTAGCCAACCAACGGAGGAGCATATCACCAGCACCACTCTAAGGACCAGGCCTGATACCACGGAGGCAGCTAAACTAAAAACACCCATAAAAATAGCTAGGGACGCCCCTGTCGTCATCTCGATGCGCCGATGCAACGAGGATGCATCTCTGTGACGCCTCCACCGCAGCAGCGGCTTTGCAAGCGAGGGTTCGCGATATATAGATATATGGCACGGTAAATGCTAAAAACGAAGAATGGTTATAGACCACGTCTACGTTGATAAATTATCGATGACTCCTTTTTCGCGGACACGATTATATAAGCGTGTGTGAGCCCGGATAAAGTTTTTTGTGAGGCACATGGTTATCAAGAACCATTAGGAGTGAAATTCATAATTATTAACGATATTTGTTGAGAATTCCTGTGGTGTTGTTGAATGGAATCTGAAAGATATCGAAAAAGGATGAGTTTTCACTCACGACAGGGGTGAAATAACCAGACCATAGATGTAGGTAGAGAAAGTGATTTTTATTCTACCATCGACTTCAAAATTACAAACATATTGAAACGTTTCGCGATTCTATGCACTTTATTTGTATCCCTATTTCTCGCGTCTTTTAAGCGGCTGAGTGAAATCGCGTAGTTTTTATTTTATTTCAAGCGAGGTTTTTCCTAGATCGTAGGGAGAGGATTGGTTGCTCGAAATCGGTTCGTGCTCTGGGCTGGATGGGACGAGAAGTGTGTATTGTGTTATAGGTTTTATAAGTGGTTGATTCTATTGTTATTTCTCTTTTGTTGTTTTTTTTTGTGAGACCTCAGTTTGGTTTTGTTGATTCGCAGGTGTCCGTGGTGGCCATGCGATTTGTTACCCTTTCATCATTGGTCTTGATATGGGTAGGGTAGTTTTCTTATCTTCGTGGTTCTGAAGACACTGATCGTTGGTTAGTTTTGTGAAGAAGATGGAGGGTGGTTCGTAGGACGATCTTGTCGTTCGTACGGTTTTTTAGCTTTCGCTTGCGTTTGAGTGTTATGGGATATTTCCTTAAAATTACGTATGCGGAATTGCTTTCGGTATTTTGGGTTATTGACTTGACTGTTCGTATGGTGATGAGGTATCGCCTATTTTCGCGATTTTCTAAGACTACGTATGTGGAATAATTTCCGATTATTTTGGGTTATGACTTGATCATTCGTATGGTGATGAGATATCGCCTATACGGAGCTTAACACTCAATTTATCTATTTTGGGTCATCGCGTTTGTTTATGCGCGATTTTCTAAGACTACGTACGTGGAATAATTTCCGGGTTATTTGAGGGTTCTGACTTGATTATGTGAATTTACCTACCTATCTTTACTCGTCTTTGTTATTGTTTGGGTCCCTAGCTATAGCTCACTGTTCGCACAGGACACCGGGTTCGCAGCTATGACCAACTAGCTCTTCCTGTACCCCGGATACTGAGGCCTTTAGTCACACTTGCTTAAGCTACCTTATCGCGCCATTAAGGGGCTTTACGATTTGGTTTCTTAATCAGTGTGATTAGCCGAGGTATCCGTCCGTAGCAGGTGATAGTTGGTGCTGGCCCTGACGTCATCCTACCCACGCAGATACACCCTACGAGTCCAGTGCGCGTGGTGCAGCGAGTCGGGATGCCACTCCCTTAACCTGGAGACACACGTGCTTCTTCACTCCTCAAAAGACATGCAGCAACGGCGCGATGCGTGGGGACACGTTAATGATAGAGTGCCCTAACGCTGCGATTGGGGGCGGCCAAGGAGCAATGCAGGGGAGCCCTTTCCTCGCAGAGTATCCTAATTAATTCGTTTACTCAACTGACGGCCAAGACGCAATGCAGGGGAATCAGTTGAGGAAAAAAATACTGGTTGCTACCATGATTTTTCCCAAACGGTTAGTTGTTATCGTTATTGTTTCGTTCGGTCAAACGACGGCCAAGCGCGATGCAGGGGAATCGATTGATCGAAAGAATACTTGTTTCGTTACATTCTGAATTTAAAATGAATTTACGATGGCTGTCGGGCAGCACTTTGTCTTGAAGAATGGATGTTCCACAAGAGCCTCGAGGCTTGTCCGGTCGCGGTTTATATAGTTTAGTGGATGGACCCCGGGGGGTGTTTTGTAATAGGTCACGTGATGTTTGTCGCCCTTCATTCACTAGGTGAGGGAGATGCGGGGTGGTGTGTCGGTGTACCGTTATGTCTTAAATTTCTATATTTAGCCGGGCTTTGTCTTTTCAGAGTTTGAACCGAGGTTCTACCGAGGTTGAATTTTGTTGGTCTATGTTAAATTTCTACCCGCTGGATGTTCAAACTTCTTTTGAGGGTTTTTTGTAGTTCGATTATTGTTTTTTTACTAATTTTGTCATGTGTGGTTTTACTTATGCTTTGTATGTTCTTTCCTGTCTAACTTCTAGTTCGAAATTTGCTGGAATTGATTAATTATGGCAAATTTGGTGTTTCATGATGTGTTTTTTAGATATTCCTCCTTGATTTTTATGTTGTTCTCGCTTTCGTGTGTTTATCCGTGGAGGGCTTGCTCTGATTTCAATTTGTTAATTGAGTTTTGTGATATTTTGGCTTGTTTCATGCCATTATTCTGTTGTTAATATTTTATTCTTGAGTGGGGGTATGTGGTGAGGCTTCATGTGAAGTCACCCTGTCATTTCCTCTTGAGAATTTGTGGAATTTCAAGAGTTCCACTAATTCTTTTGTCGTTTCTCCGCGTGGCGTTCTCAGCGCGTTGCAGGCTATGTGGTATGGTTGGATGGAGGGTAGGGCCAACTGTATACTCTTTGCCTGGTAAGGCGTTTGTTGTTACGCATGGTTCCGCCTGCTTCTAATAGGGCGGTGTTACTAACGCGTGGTACTGCTGTTTGTCCTGCCTTTGGTCTTGCTTGCTTCTTGCGAGCTGTGTTTGTTTTGGTGGTAGTTTTTGAGTTAGGTGGGGCCTACTTCTGACGCCATATGTCTGTGCTCATATGCTCATATGCGCCGTGTTTTGCTCGTTTTGTTAGTAGTTAACCCCTTTCTAATGATTTCTTTGTTTTCTCCATTAGTTGTAATCTGTGTGTGTTGGTGTAGGTTGGATGTGTTGGTGGTATTAAGGTTTTATTCTAGTAGCGGATCGCTGTAATGGCGTTCCGTTACCATATATATATATATACTATATAGTATATAAATAGCACAAATAAATTTAGAGTGAATTTTAATGAGACGCACGTTCAATTATATTAATTGAGTGCCGAAATTTGTGATGTGAAACGTGGTGCAGCCCGCGTTGCAGAGTACGCCACGAGATGAGACTTATGAGGATGCACAAATGAGATTTCTCCACCTCACCAACATTGAATTTAAATAAATTATGAAGGTGCACGCTTACCGAGTTTTTTGAGTCCAATTGAGCACGTATACGATGAGTAGATCCGGTATGAGGCGGTGAAAAAGTCCGAGGTGAGCGTAGTTGAAGTATCTGTTAGAGCGGTTTTCACGAAAGTGTCTAAAATTCCCAAGATGGCTGTGTAGTACAAAAGCATCGTTGTGAGACGCTGAAGTCAAGCGAGAGCGACAGCCTCTCGCTTGAGTAGCATGCCTGTGAAGCGCTGCATCGGCTATTTTCGCGACAGCCGAAGCAACAGGTCGACGCACGGCGAATATCGATCGCTGTGCGTCAGCTGATTTTCCAACAATATTCTATTCTTCTTTGTAGTACACTACTACTTATTATTTCTTTTTAAATAAACCCTACTTTTACTCAATATTGAAGCTTGTAACAATTTCCTCCCTGCTCAAGTCCGAACTGAAACCCTTTTCAGGGTAATGTCAACGATAAATACCGTTACAGAACAAGTAAACTTACTTTTTAAATTTTATATGTGATTACTAACATATTCTAGCAGGCGCCGTGAAAGTGCAAGCGGAGGTATCCATCATTGCTACTAACACAGCTCAGCGACAGGCCGATGCTGTAGTACAACAAGCTTCCAATGATGCTATAAGAAGTATAGAAGTATAGAAGCAGCTAACAGAAGTTTTAATGCACTTTTTTCCGCAGTATCCCACATAAAAAAATATTAGTCAATAGAGTTTTATGTAATAAAAGATTTTTTTATGTTGTTGAAAATACAACATTTTATGCGCTGCTAACATCCTCATATTTATTTCATTTTAATCTCATCACATTGATTATTCTGAACGTAGTCATTCATATGTACAAATTCACGGTAGTCCTTAGGGGTATGGATGAGTTGAAAGTCCCAGGATCATGATTATTGGGCTAATGAAGCGCCATGTCGCTGCATTATTAACTGGTCTTGAATGCGGCGTGCTACAGCGAGTGGTCGAAGATTTTCATCGTCGGTATTGGGGGAGCGGCAAGTTATTGTCTACCATTTCGCCTTCATCAATCATTTCCATTTTGTATACCGTTTTGAATACTCATATTATGTAAAACTGCACATGCATTCACGATTTTTCCTGCCATACTGGGCTCGTATTTTGTTTTGACTCTGTGTTTTGACAGGCACCTCCATGTTGATTTCATTACTCCAAAGAGATGTTCTACACAATTTCTCGCACTGCAGAGAGCCTGATTGTACAGAAATTTTGGTGTTCCGATAGCTTCGTTTGGTAGAGGAGTCATCAGCTATGATTCAAGGGCGTATCCTTGATCACCTGCAATTGAAAATATAGGTACTATGCAAATGAAAGAGACTTAAACATCCTTGAAAAACGCATATTGCATAGAAACCAACCAATTAGAAATGTCCCACGTTCACCACGATTATACCACTGCTCCATTATTCGGCGTACTGGAGATGCACTCCAAATGTACGAATCATTTTACTAACCATTTGTATGTTTAGCGAATGATAGCCGTGATGGTTAACGTATCCCTCTTCATATTCCGCTGGCGCAAGTATGGCAATATGCGAACAATCTATCGCCACAATTGCACCTCCGAAAGGCTGATTTGCAGTAACGAATTCACGTTGTACGATGTGTCTTTCCGCCTTTGTTATTGGAAACCTTACCCATGGTGGTAAGAGTAATTCATTGACCGCATTTGGCACTTTTCGAATGGAGTGGGAGATAGACGGCTGACTCATAGATATACCCCATTGCTCGCCAACTGGTGGGTGATAACATCCTGTTGTATAAAATCTAACTGCTGCAATTACCTGCACCAATCGAATACTTAGCATATCATTTAAACTTATTGAACTAACAAGCAGATCGCACAATCATCAAAAAGGCATACCTGTTTTTTCACAGACACTCCTGTAATCCTATCGCACTGTAGTTGGGGGTTTAATGCGTCTATCAAATCGAAAATAATTGCTGGAAATAGGCGGTAGACTTCAACGAATGCATTATCTGGGAGTTTGAATGGATCTTGAAGTTCACGCAACTCTCTCCACTCAAGTCTTCTTTCAACATTTCGTACACGAGCCTCCAAGTTTACTAAATTCCATGCAAGGTACCCCTCTAACATACTGCAATATTAATCAAGAGATGCGGCAGCGTGTCGACGCCAACTTATAGATATATAGTGTGAGATTTTAAAAAAATTCAAAATACGGTTAGGTTGTTTTAAGTAGACATCTAAAGCATTGTGCGAGTTTATAAATATCTAAACTTTCGCTCTAATATAAATAACACAACATGTACTGTAACCAATTTTCCCAGCTTAATCTCTTCCAGTTCTTGCGGATGGTTACAAAAGCCCGTGCTCCAGAGTGCTGGGCGCCAGTTTCGAGAAATAAATTATTTCCCGAGACAAATTTAATTCGCACGCGGAATACAAGGGGCCGGCTCGGCTTCGCTGCAGCCTTGGTGATTGGTTGAGGTCAGAACTGACCCATCCCCTCGCGAAGAAAATCTCAACACGGCAGTTAGAAAACTAAAAAAATATAATGAACAATTTATTGCAGTTGGTAAACAAAATGATTAGCTGAGAGCCAAGATGGTACTCTCGGAAGCACGGTCGGGAAGCGATAAATGGTAACGTGCTAGATTCCCGTCAATTCAATTTTCCTTACACAATTTAACAATATATTTCGGACTGGTGATAACCATAAAACATTCGCGTCACTCTCCACACACACAACCACTCACCTTATCGGGTACGGGCGGAACCAAAATACAATAAAAGGTAATCCGAAGAGGGTTAGAATAAATGAGGCAACGAAACTGTTTAACTCACACCGAAAAAATGAATTAAAAGAAATAACTAAATGAATAAATCAGAATAAAGAGGGCAAAATAAATCGGTCCGAATAAATAAAACTAAATAAAAAACACAGAATAAATAAATCGGGCGGAATAAAACGAAATAACTCTGTCAAAGAAAATAAAACTAACTAAATAAAACATAACAATTAAAGCAAAATAAACAAGTCCAAATAAATAAAACTAAACAAATGAAATGGAATAAATGTCGCGAAAGAAATAATACAGTATAAATGACACGACAGAATTTGAACAGAATAATTGAAACGAAAGAAATCAAACGGAATAAATAACACAGATAAGCCCTTAAGAATTATACGGTCAAAGTCATCGACGCACAGCTCTTCCACAAAAAATTGCTCTCGATCTCACAAACACACGCACAAAACACACATGAAATCTTGACGCGCTGAAATTTACAATACATAAATATTTAACAATAATAAAGAAATGGAACCCTTTCGACGATCCTTTAATTCTCGGGAAGCGAGTTACCGCAAATTTAAAATACCCGGCGGTAGCTGTTTGACGGTTATAGCAAAAGACGTTAGATTTCCGGCACGACAGCATGCTGTCAAGACAGAATCGCTTGGGTTTTCTCACCAAAATTACTGGAGCTAACTCCCACACTCAAGCCAGAGACGAACGACGGTCCTACTAGAAGGTTGCAGCGCCAGGGCGTGTCTACACTAGCC
The DNA here is from genome assembly GCA_963942595.1 of Cylloceria caligata. NCBI lineage: Eukaryota > Metazoa > Arthropoda > Insecta > Hymenoptera > Ichneumonidae > Cylloceria > Cylloceria caligata. Next base: position 24,770,247 of record OZ012706.1, read on the forward strand.
CCACCCCTCCCCGCCACTTGCCCCGCCCATTCTGCTTTCTCATTGGTGGGTCCTTGGGTGTGGAGTGGGCGTGTCTGCCCCCACCAACCCACCCTCGTTCCTGATTGGTCCCCACAACCCCCACCACTGCTACCCCCAACCCTGATTCGTCCACAGCAGTCTCCACCCCACAGACCACCTATCCCAGTGTTCTGATTAGTGTAGCGTCGCCGCGCCATCTGACGGATTTTGTCCCATATTTAATTGCCGATGCGCCTCTACTATTGGTTATAGTGTTACCGACAGTCGGTGAAGTAGATAGAATGTTGTCAGCTGGTCAGTAGAAAATGTATCGGCGATTGGTAAAGTAGATCGGTTGTCAACCGTTGGTATGTAGCCGACCATCGCTAGAGCAAATTTGGGACTCACGGAAGATAAGTAGATTGGGTCTTACGGTAAATAATATTGTGTACCCCGTCAACCGGTTAAACATGCCCAGCCATCGATAACCGAGTCCCCTCCATAGGTTTTAAAAAATTTTTGTTAATCAAAAAAATTGATTAGTTGAAACTACTATTTATAACAACGGTAAATGAAAACGCTCGTTATTTTTCAGCTCCATAAAAAGCTGTTTTATTTAGACATTTTCGTATGAGAAACTACAGTTACGGCGAAATGGTGGTGAACTGCTAATGCGTGTTTTCATACCCGATTTGTTGTAATGCAATAGTACACCGCTTTGGTGAGATTCCAAGGATCCTTGTAGCAGTCGATACCGGCAATTCATTATAGTTGGAAAAAAAGGCAAAGATGCTTTCATCAGGCAGTTTTCTTTTTAACAAACCTTTCCGCAGCTGTTACGATTATATATAAAGGGTGTCCCAGCAAGAGCGCCGGATTTTAATTTGCCGTCATTTTGTTGATACGAGTTGTACGGTGATTTTTTTTTACATTTGTCACGTACAGACCACGCGATTTAAGAATATGGAGAAGTATTCAAGCCAACAACGTTTAATTATTGTAAAAACACATTACAAAAATGGTGAAAGTTTTGCGAAAACAGTTCGCCAATTACGTCAAGTTTTTGGTCGCAATAATGCGCCATATGAATCGACAGTGAGGCGTTTAATTACAAAATTTGAGACCAAATTTACGCTGATGGATCAGAAGATCATTGTTCGTCGTCATCCTTGTCGGTCACTTGAAAATATAGCCACAGTAACGGAATCTGTGCCCGAGAATCCAGGAACTTCAATTCGGCATCGTTAATCTTCAAAAATGTATTTACATAAACGGCAAACAGTCCACCCTCGCGTGTATCCGGATTGTACATTGTTGTTTTGTACGTCCAAATCATCGAAATTTTAAAGATTTTATAGCCTATATCTATTGCCTTCCGCACTTCGTCCGACACCCAGGTACCGGTGAAAGCCCTGTCATCAGGGTTCTCATGAATGCACGAGTCTTGAACCATAGACTCTGTACACTAACGGCACAGAGCACGTAGCAGTTTCTAGTACATTCGAACAGGTAGCACGGGGTAAAAGAGGTTCTTTGTTCACTGTATCCACAAAATTTCGTATATTCGAGAACGTGAACGTTTGACGCTGGTATCCTCGAGTTAAATTTTGCCGGATATCCCATCCCAACTCACGAAAACTTGTTTTTTCGCACCGTGTCCTTTTGTTCGTAAAACTTGATCAATCTTGAATTCTTTATTCTTCTCCACACGCTTCTCATGAATACTCGTCAATTCTTTGGGGTAAAAGAAACCATCGATAGGTTCGTCTTCGAGATCACACAACACATACACATACAAGCCCTGCCTATGTAAAACTTTTTTGATACGGAAAATTTCTTCACTCAAATTTTTTTCGTAACCTTTTTCGAAGGTGTCTTTAGTTCTACTGATTAGAACGTAATCTCCGGGTTTGTATTTATACGTTGTGAAACGTTTATTTTCACGTCGCTTTACGGCACTCATTGTCAAATTAGTGTATAGTGTTGTGTCGCGGAATATTCCTCTACACGTATTCTCAGGAATATTCCTTAGCGGACACAGCTAGAGATGGAATTCTGAAAGATAGCTGTCATACAAGACAGGATGCAAAGTAGACGCCGACGCAGCATGAGGCGACTCGCGAGGCGATCTACGATTGGCTAAAGCTAAAGCTGCCAACTAAGGGATTTTAGCAAACGCAGTTGCTAACTGCTTTACTAAGGGCAGAATTAATTTAGACTCAACAGAGAACGGTTGGTTCCTCGTGAAATTCTCGAAACAACGCATTATTGTACTTTCTTACTTTAACTTTTAAATAGACAACGGAAAGTTACCGTTGCCTATAATAAATACTTCCTTTTACATAAATTCGTGTTTTCATCGATAACTCGAGATCCATCTCCTTATCGGCAAACGATCCCGAAAAATAATAACTTTTTAATATTATACCGAATACCGAATAATCTAATTACCCGGTACCGGCATAACATTTGGTGGCAGCGGTGGGATCTGCCGAAGTTAAGTGATTCGCGATTTATTAGGATAAAAGTGTTTTGGACAAAGTTAAGAATACTCTGAAGTGACGACTACGACTCGTGCAAAGGACGCCAATGTAGTTCGTAAAACCCGACGAATCTAACGCGAAGACGCGAAGTGAACGTCGGTGCGGGGTGACGTATCGGTCAACCGTTTAAAGTCCCGATTGACGGTGTCACGTCAAGTCGCGGAGAACCGCACAAAGTGTGCAACCGAGTACGCGAAACAGCTACTTGAAAAGAAGCCGTCGCGCAACCATTGGCGACGCACCAAGGATGAACCCAGGAACCAACGGAGAGACGGGTCAACGGTACCAGGGAGGACAACTGGACCAACCTTCGAGAGGAGCTACGAGACAACAGGTCTACAACACCGAAGGAACAGCACCCGAGAGCAACGCCATGGAGAGGACAATCTTCCAGATCATTTATCTGTAAGTGGCGGTTACGTTATTAGTACATATTGCCAATAAAAATCAAAGCCAGTTAGGGTTCAAAATAAAGGAAGTTTAAATTCCAAGGTAAATATACACTCCACTAGAAACTTTTCCTTCGAGATTTTGTGGGTATATTTTAGAATTTTGTTCGCTGCGAAATTAGCAACATGCCGCTATTTAGGGGAGCAAAACCGAAACGTAGGAGAAATTCGCTGGAAACCACGATACCCGGAGAGGAAATGGACCCTGCAGCGGGTCTAGCTGCTGCGGTCGGGGACATAGTGTACGACGCGCGCAGCGCGCTATCAGAGCTCCCGCGGCCCGGTCGAATCCCCACCGACAGGCAGGCGGCCCTCGAGGGCCGCCAGACAACCGAATTCGGCGTAAACCCACTCAGGGGTGCGTCGTTTCGGGATAATAGTAGTATCGGTAGCGACGATGTTTTTAACAGAGCGACTGGAGAAATAACTCCAGAAAATTTTTCCGGCGATAGGTTCGAGCGGGAAATGGAAAATTTGCGTACGTTAGATCGTGTAGGGTTCCAGGCAGCAACCTGTACGACGACTCGGGCACCATTGCCGGACCGAGTCAGACTACGATGCGAAGCGGTCGAAAGGAGTCACCGCGAGTACGAGCGGGCTCAGCGAGAGCTCGAGCTGGAGCTTAGGCTCCAAGGCCGCGACTCGCCGTCGGGACGGCGAAACCTCGCGGACACGCTCAACGAGGTAGGTGCGGACGAGTATGAACTCATCCGGTCCCTGCGCGAGCAAAACGCCGAACTATCGCGAAGACTGGAAAATACAGGGTTGGAGGAACACCCTATACCGCGTCCGCGGTCGAGGCAAACCCGATTTCAGGAATCAGAATATCCCCCTGCGGATCCCGTGTTCCAAAGGGAACAACAGAGGGTGCCGGAAACACCGAGTAGGACGCTCGATCTTGGTCTTGCGCTAAAAAACATCAAGCATTTCGACGGAAGCAATGCTGACGAACTAGACGCCTTCTTACGATCCTGCGAGACTGTTTTCAAACGAGTAGCGCCCCGGGATCAAGACATCCTGTTAGAACTAGTGCTCAGCAGCAAGCTCGAGGGTAGAGCGTCCAGAGAAATAAAGCACAAAATCATCCACTCGGTAGCACAGCTTAAAACCGAGCTGGAGGCCTTGTACGGGAAGCGGAAGTCGTTGCCTGCGTTACAAGTAGATTTCAACTCCCTCCGGCAGGGCCAGGGAGAGGACATCGCGGTATACGCCGCCAGGACCGAGCATATTACCGTCAATATAATAGAAAAGCTTTGCGAGGAAGCCACTACGATGACAGAAATGCGCATCATCGAAAAAATAACACGGAAGAGCGCCCAAGCCAACTTTGAAAATGGACTGCATGGGCAGGTCCAAATTCTGGTGAGATCTCGTAACTACGCCACTCTCCACGAGTCGGTAACGGGAGCCATCGAGATCACCAACATGGTGCAGCCAAAGGGAGGGGCAGGTGGAGTATTAAGCCACCCCAGAAGGTCCCAAGGCGCATCACCCCGGCAGGGAGAAAATTGTTTCACCTGCGGAAAACCTGGACACATGGCTCGAGACTGCACCCAGAATACGGGACGAGTAAGCCTACCAGTACCCAGTGAAAACAAGTCAATCCACAATGTGGAAATAACCTGCAATTACTGCCAGAAGAAAGGCCACATGTGGAAGGACTGCCGGAAGAGACTGTCGCAGAATAAAAGCGAGCCAACGTAGCCGCCCCGACAGCCAAGAAACGCAGGCTACAAAGATGCAAAAAATACGGTAACTGCGGGGCCAGATCCAGCCACTGCAGGCGTGAACACGCTGGGCGCACTGAGACTGAATACGCTAACTGTCCAGCAGAGACCTGCGTGCAAGCAGAAGAAAACAACGCTGCAGCTTCTACAAGTAACGCTGCCGGCGTCGAGTGCCACCGCCAGCGACTTCGATATCGATGCACAGTTGGCCACGATCGGGGTACTCACCCTCAAAGCGGACACCAGAGCGCAGTGCAGCATAATCAAGGAAGGCTGTCTCAAACCAGAGACTATGGTGAGCGACTGCACTGTAGAACTGCAGGGGGTAGCGGGCGAAAAATTCATCCCCCTCGGGATAGCTAAAATTGTACTCGAGACACCGGCTTTAAATGTAGAGCATTATTTCTACATCATTCCGAACAATGTGCCGTTGAAGGTCAACGGATTACTTGGCATGGACTTTATCAAGCAGCATAAAGCGGACATCCTGCATGGCGAGATGCTCAAGTTGTATAGGCACTGCATGCCGCTACGGGACGGCGCGACGAGGATATATTCGTCACCACGCAGTAGAACTGCCGCCACGTGCAAATACATAGGCCTGCTTACAAAGATAAATCTTCCTTCCGGAAACGGGTCTAACATGGATGCCGCCAAGAAAAATAAATTTGTCAGACTACCTACAAGGAGCGGGATCGGCCGAGGCATCATAGAGAGATTCCGTGTCACACCGTCAAAAAACAATAGAGTGAGTTTAGATGTTTATAAAAACGACGGAGAAGTCCAACAGCCGACGGCGACACTCGAGCTGTCGGAGATAGCGAAGACCGTACGTAGCCGACAGGTCAAGACACTGCGCGTAAGCTCAGAGAGCACGGGGAAGAAAGCCAAACGCTTTGCGCAGCAACAACGGAAGCCCGACTTGGTGCCCCCCATCAGTGAAAAGCAAGCAGCTCGCGCAGGTTTAGTGTGCGAATACAACGGTGTATTCTATCTACGAGGCAACAAGCGACAGCGCACGCACGAGGTGCAGTATCGCGCACCCTTTAGGGTCGGATCGAAGGACCTAGGATCGCAACCCTCGCCTGGGAAGAACGTAAAATCGGGGCATGGGTCCGGTAAAATGCATAAAGCCGGAAAAAGAAATACTGATGAAGACGCTCTGAGTCGCATATACGCGACCACACGAGCCCAAGTGGGACAGGAAAGAAAGTCCCACAAAAAAGAGAATGATAGCGCAATCGGGTATACGAACAGCCGCACAAAGCGGAGAGTCGAGGATACCCAAGGCAACCACTATAACTCGTCAGAGCGAGAGGCTAAACTCGCCCACGAGAAAGAGAAGTGGAGATGCCGACAGACAAAATGCTAGCGGAAGGAATAACCCAGTCCAGCAGGAGTCAATGTAACGCGCCGCTGATGGTCGTGGCTAAGAAACCCGATGCCGCCGGAGTGAAGAAAATGCGCGTAGTGGTGGACTTTCTGAAGTTGAACGAAGCCACCATCGGAGACTCGTACCCACTGCCCAATATCACCGAAATATTGGACCAGTTAGGACGGGCCCGATATTATACGACTTTGGATCTCGCCGCTGGATTTCACCAAATTCCGATGGCGCAGGAAAACATAGAAAAACGGCATTTTCTACTCTGCGGGGTCATTTTGAATCCATTCAGATTGAAGAACGCACCACCGATTTTCCAGCGGCTAATGAACTCCGCGTTAGCAGGACTACAGGGCGTCAAATGCTATGTATACCTCGACGACATAGTAACACACGGAGTAATGCTACTCACGATAATATGGGCCCTAGCTCAATTCTGGCCATATATTTATGGTACCTGTTTCACAGTAGCGACGGACCACCAACCGCCCACCTGGCTGTCCGGAGTAAAAGATCCAGGTTCGAGATTGATGCGTTGGAAAATTAAATTTGCGGAACATGAGTTTAACGTAGAGTACAAGGCAGGAAAGCGCAACACGAATGCAGATGCGCTAAGTCGAATATTCCTTACTACGAGGGCCTAAACGAGAGCGAAGAACGAAGTCCGTGTGTCGAAAGAGGACAGCAAGCCGGGGCAAGTAGGCGCAACGAATGACCGCACAAAGCGGACAGCCGAAGATACCCCGTATAGCCATGGTAGCTCGTTGGAGCGAGAGGTCGAGCCCGCCCGCGAGAGAGACGAGGACAGCAAGCGCCCGGGTAAGGACAGCCGCACAAAGCGGAGAGCCGAGAATACCCCGGGCCAGCCTAGCAACGCGGCAGAGAGAGAGGCCGCGCTGGCCAATGCGCCAGAAGAAGATAGAGAGATTCGCAGCGCGCCTGCAGATCGCTCTACTGAACCCCACAGCCCCGCTGCGAAGCCGAACGGTCGGAGAAGGGGCAGACTTCGCAAGCTAGTGCAGACAGGCACGAGTAAGACTGCGAGCATCGCTGAAAAGGACAGAGCGAGCGCAGCAACAGCGGAGCATACGGTGGGCACGCCGAGCGAAGAAATTGCGGACAGAGCACCGCAAAGGCTTGCTGAGGAAGCGAGGCACGGCGAGGCCCGTGGCCTACGAACTTCCAGCAGCGCGGACGGAGACAGCGTTATAAAAGAGTATAGCGACTGCCGCAGTGGCGTAGCCACTCCTTCTGCCGATGACCGCCAGAAAATAATTAGAGAATACCACGACACCCCCATAGGAGGGCATCAGGGTATACGGTGTACGTTGCATCGGGTCCGGACCAAATACGACTGGCCCGGCATAAGAAGGGATTTGGAAAAATACATAACATCCTGCGACTCTTGCCAAAAGAATAAAATCGGGAAAAAGGAACGAGTGCCGATGGTGGTAACGGACACCCCATCAAGGTCATTTGAAAAAGTCGCGGTCGACATCGTAGGACCGTTACCGGGAAGCGCTTCCGGGAAAAAATATATACTCACGTTCCAGGACTCGCTTACAAAATACAGTGCAGCGATAACACTGCCGAACCAAGAGGCTTTGACAGTCGCTAGAGTGCTCGTTGAAGAATTGATCTGCCGACACGGAACACCAGAAATAATATTATCAGATCAGGGTACGAACTTCCTCAGCTCGACCTTTAAAGAAATGTGTCGACTGCTGCGGATCAAGAAGATACAATCGACGGCCAACCATCCGGAATCAAACGGCGCATTAGAAAGATCGCATCGCCCCCTCGCTGAGTACCTAAAAAATTTCATAGATGAGGATCAAGGAAATTGGGAAGTGGCTGCCGTATGCGATGTTCACGTACAACACCACTCCACATACGGGGACCGGACTGTCGCCCCACGTGTTGGTGTATGGACGCGAGGCCGAATTGCCGACCGCCGTGAAACAAGAACCACGCAGCACTTATGCCTACGATGACTACGTCTACGAGTTACGCGAGCGATTACGCGCCGCACGGACTGTAGCACGAGATAACCTGGAAGGTGCGAAAAGACGGTCGAAGACTACATACGACCATGGCACACAGGTGCAGGAGTACTGCGTCAGCGAACTCGTACTCCTCCGTGACGGGACGGTGCGAAGGGGGCGGTCAGCCAAGCTGACTCCGAAGCGGACGGGTCCTCACGAAATAGTAGAGAAGAGGCCCCCCGTCAACTACGTGGTCCGGAAGGGACGTAAAATCCAGGCGGTGCACGCAAACCGCCTGAAGCTCTTCATCGAGCACTAATAGCTCAGGAATAGCTAGTTAAAACTAAATATTAGCTAGAAAATAAATGTGGGAAGGAGCCCCTCAGGACGCAGGGTAGGGAGCTCCAATAAAGTAGAAGAGGTCTTAGAAGACCTAATTTAATCAACAGGAAAAAGAGCGTATACATATCGGAAAAATATCTTGAACGAAACAATATCATTACGCAATCCGGAGGGGACGGAATACTGTGACCGTGCCAGAAAAGCACCACGAAAAATGTATTGCATAGTAATACTGACACAGGATAGTGTTCGGCGTAGAGTGTAAACAGAATACCGTGCACACTCTATCCGGTTGATATACACATGTTAATAAGCCTCAGAGTGAGGAAGAAGGCACGCGTAGATAATCTAGTCCCAACGCTGAATAGAGCACAGAAAGGCCTACAGCGAAAATGGACACAGATAACGGCGAGAAATGCGCGAAAAGGGTTATCCAATCACCCATCCCTTAATCGTTCCAATGCAACAGCAAGGACGATGGTTATACGTCGCGCCAACCCCGGTTCCCGTAGGAATAAATTGTGGGAAAAATCCCACCCAGCACGAAATACTAAATAATTCGAGAATACTGGCTTTGGTAGGCGTATGTATAGTAACCGCCCGAGATTTCAGTATCAAAACCATCGGGCGAACATCGCAGATCATACGGGAAAACTACTTCCCGTCGTTTAATTTGACATTAACGGAGATCGAAGCTCGGGCGCCCCCGACGCAGACCGAGAGGACCATCCCACTACAGAGCGTGCTGCGAGACCCCGAAGAGCTTCGGAAGCTTGGAGCTCGAGTCGACCAAATCATGGACAACCTCAATACTGCCGGAGACGGGATGCAACACACCCACAATCTGAGTTTCTACTCCTTGGGCGCTATAGCGCCGATAGCCTTGGCTGGCTACGTTCTGTTTAAATGTTACAGGTACAAAAGAAACAGAACACCACCGAGCACTAGAGAAGCAATAACCCCGGCAGCCGCCGAGGTAACTATCAACCTCGAGCCTCTCGGACGACAACAGTCAGAGGAACGACTGCGAACCGAGCTGGCCAGGTTATGCAATCGTCCCCCCAACCGAGAACGACTTGCTCAACTTGAACGACACTAACAAACAAAAATGAAACATTTTACGTACTATTACACATATATTATATATCATATATCGAAACGTAAAATTGTATTAAAATTGTAAGGTACGGGAAACCAACTGAAGAAAAAATTTTTTGAAAATTTTTCCTTTTAAGGGGGGAGGGATGTTGTGTCGCGGAATATTCCTATACACGTATTCTCAGGAATATCCCTTAGCGGACACAGCTAGAGATGGAATTCTGAAAGATAGCTGTCATACAAGACAGGATGCGAAGTAGACGCCGACGCAGCATGAGGCGACTCGCGAGGCGATCTACGATTAGCTAAAGCTAAAGCTGCCAACTAAGGGATTTTAGCAAACGCAGTTGCCAACTGCTTTACTAAGGGCAGAATTAATTTAGACTCAACAGAGAACGGTTGGTTCCTCGTGAAATTCTCGAAACAACGCATTATTGTACTTTCTTACTTTAACTTTTAAATAGACAACGGAAAGTTACCGTTGCCTATAATAAATACTTCCTTTTACATAAATTCGTGTTTTCATCGATAACTCGAGATCCATCTCCTTATCGGCAAACGATCCCGAAAAATAATAACTTTTTAATATTATACCGAATACCGAATAATCTAATTACCCGGTACCGGCATAACAATAGCATGATAGTACGCATAAACCATTTATTGTAGTATATCGATGTAACGATGAGTATTACGATGTGTGAAGTAACGCCACGTCTGCTCCTTGAGAGTGCGATTAAAACGCTCGACAATCGAGGCTTTTACATTCGGAATACGAGCAACGCGAAATTGTATGTTTTCATCTTTGACAAAATTTTTGGAGTTGACCACCGAATTCTTTTCCACGGTCGGTTTGTAGTGAACAGGTGTACGACCATCGTTATGCTCGAGAATACGTTTAAATGCCTTAGATAACCTTGCGCACAGTTTTGTCCTGCAAGGGTTCGACACAGGCGTATTTGCTGAGAACGTCAACTACCATAAGCAGGTAGGAGACGTCGTCGTTATAGCTTCTCAAAGAACGTAGATCTACGAGATCGACCTCCCAGACATCGTCAATATTTGTAACATTGTAATACAGTCGTGGAAAGACACCGTGCACGGGTCTATGAATGGTATAACCATCCTGCTGAGTCAGTCAGTCATACACGGAGTCTGCTTTATTTTTGCTACTGATTAAACGCCGCGCACCTGCGTATCCAGCTGGAGGCAAAGGATCATAGTACACTTTTTCGAAAGTCATCTTTCACCGCTCGTTGTACAACTTGTTCTAAATCTTTATACACTTTTCGTTTTGAAGAAATATTCGTCGTGATACGTTATATTCTATGTCACGGTCATTATTCCGATTTGTCGAGTAAATTAAATCTCTGTGAGAACAAGAGAGAGCAAATAATCTCTACTACCGAAAATAAAGTTATGCGTATGAAAGTTTTTGGCACAACGTAATCGTTAAAGTTTTTTGATAACTATTACGTACTTCGAAATATAACATAGTTAGACTTACTATTTTAATGTTAAAAAATCTTTGTGAATACACGTTGGAGTTTTTAAGCTTTGCTAATTCTATGATAGATTAGTGTTTTTCTAAAGATGATATCATCCATATCTACATTTAGCATTTTTGTATGTATTAGATGAAGTATTTTTTAAAATCTTGGTTGATTTTTTCTATTAAGAATTTCTAAGTTGTAAAGTACAGTAGAATTTAAATATTTCTCGACTATACCTTCCTAACGAGAGCAGAGGAGAAATTCGAGTTATTCTTGAAGACGTAGTTCCTTTTCATTAGTTCTCTTACAAATTTTGAAATTGTTGTAGATGCGTAGATCCAAATCTTCTATACAGATTTCTAAAGAAATCCATGTTTATTTGTATGCCAGTGTAGTTAATCGTTTGTAAACGCAGTGATCGCTTTCGTTGTAAATGTACATCTCATACATACATACTCATACATACTCATCTAATTAGATGTCCGGAGAAAAGTCAAATAAACCCCAAAGTTAATTCAATTCGAATTCAAAGTCAACTGATCGCAGCACTAACAATACAACAAATAATTATTCCATCATCCATCTTAAGACTATTTTGAACAGACTCGGAACTTACAACTCTAACAAGTCTTATAAAATGCTGGTGGATCAATCTGTCCAGTATTTTCTATCGGACGAAACTAAATTTTGTAATACTTACTCACAAAGAAAGCCGAAGGTGCCATTCATAAAGTTAGTTCTGAATTTGAATCATAGTCAGATTTGATTCAGAAAGATAAGTTCAGTTATGCGAGACGCTTGCTAACTAATATTTGAAATTAATTATATTGCACTAACACAAAATAGACACTAATAGAGTCATACTTGATACTAAGATATCTTTATCTTTACACCGTGATATAAAAATCACCAAAGATGACAAAGTGAATAGCACTATTGTTCTAAAGTCTATTGATTACATACGAAAATCCCTTGCACTCTTAAATAATGAAAATTATTTACAAGTTTATGGTAACTGATACAACAAAAATTGCACACACAAATCAGTTACTAGACGTCTAGATATCTGAAATCGACCAAAATTCATTTATGAAACTAACTATCATTACTTAAGACCTGATAATACAAATTTAGCTAGAATATACACTTTAGCAAAAATAGTCTATCAATTGTCCCACACACAAAATCAATTGATTTTATTCATAAAATATTGACGAAGCGTATTAGGAGTCGATTCGTAATGATAATGACAGTTTTTCTCTGAAATCATTGGTTACACAAACCATTTTACCTGCTTAATACATTTTAGTTTCATTAGATGTGACCTCTCTTTGAACAAATGTATCTTTACTATTAGTTTTAAACCGTCTTAAAAGAAGGTATTTATGTGGAGAGGGCAGTGTTATCATCGAATTAAAAAAGACACTGAGATAATTATGTCTTTTACTTATTTCACTTTGATAATAAAATTTACAAACAAATTTCTAGGCTTCCTATGGGCTTTCCATTAGCTCCAATATTATGTTATGCCGGTACCGAGTAATTGGATTATTCGGTAGTCGGTATAATATTAAAAGTTATTATTTTTTGGGATCGTTTGCCGATAAGGAGATGGATCTCGAGTAAAAGATGGAAACGCGAATTTATATAAAAGGAAGTATTTATTATAAGCAACGGTAACTTTCCGTTGCCTATTTATATATCAAAGTAAGAAGTACTATAATGCGTTGTTTCGAGTATTTAACGAGGAACCAACCGTTCTCTTTTCAATCTAATTTAATACTGTCTTTTCGTAAAGCAGTTGCTAACTGTCTTCACGAAAATCCCTTAATTCGCAATTTTAGCGTTAGCCTTTCGCCTGAACGCCAAGCGAGTCGCTCATGCTGCGTCAGCGTTCTTGGGGTCGTTCATACGATCGGGCATTGGACTTCGTTTCTTGTCTTGAACGAATTCCAATGTTTCGTTACTATGGAATATTCCCGAATATACTAAATACGGAGTGGAATATTCCGCGGCACAACATCCCTCCCCCCTTAAAAGGAAAAAATTTTTTCTCTAAAAATTTTTTCTTTGATTGGTTTCCCGTTTGATGTTATATAACAATACAATAAAATTTTTCATTTTTAATTTGTTAACGATGAAGTTCTTCCTTGCTTCTTATTTTCTTTCGAGCCGAGCGAGTCGTTCTCGGTTGGGGGGACGGGTGCATAACCTGGCCAGCTCGGATCGCGGTTGCTCTTCTGGCTGTTGTTGTTCGATCGGCTCGAGGTTGATGTTTACCTCGGCTGCTGCCGGGGTCGTTGCCTCGCTTGTCCTTGTTGGTGTTCGGTTTCGTTGATACCTATAACATTTAAACAGAACATAGCCAACCAAGGCTATTGGCGCTACTGCACCCAGTGAGTAAAAACTCAGATTATGGATGTGTTGCATCCCGACTCCGTCTGTATTGAGGCCGTCCATGATTTGGTCGACTCGAGCTCCGAGCTTTTGAAGCTCTTCTGGGTCTCGCAGCACGCTCTGTAATGGAATTGTCCTCTCGGTCTGCGTAGGGGGCGCCTGGGTTTCAATTTCCGTTAACGTTAAATTGAACGATGGGAGATAGTTTTCCCGGATGATCTGTGAGGTATGCCCGATGGTTATTATGCTGAAATCTTGGGCGGTTACTATACATACGCCTACCAAAGCCAGTATGCCTGAATTGTGTAATATTTTGTGTTGAGTGGGAGTAGTTTTTCCGCAACTTATTCCTACAGGTTCAGGTGTTGGCGCGACGTACAGCCATCGCCCTCGCTGTTGCATTGGGATGATGAGGGGATGGCTTAGATCGATGACCCTTTTTCCGCATTTCTTGCCGTTATTAGTGTTCATTTTTGCGTAAATGAGGACTTCGCAAGGAGCATCGTTCGTAATCGGAATCGTGGGAAACGTGGGTGGGCAGATGTATGATTTGCCCAACGTTTTGCAAATTTTTATGTCGTCGGACGTCATCCTCAAGTATTAACGATTCTCGAGATCTATTATGACGTGGGTCTCTGTCGCATCCACGTAGTAGTATTTGCCGTTGTCAGCGCGCGTAGGTATAGGGTATACCTTTTGAATACTATACTGTTGCTGCCCGATCAGCGGTATATCCAACACGAGCACTACCGCGTTGCCTTCGCTGTAGGCCCTGGTATCTGCCAGTCGCATAAGTGTTGGCACTTGGTCGTGCGTTATTGCGACTGGGAAACTACTGCCTGATGGTAGGTGTGGTAGTGCTTCGACAAGGTGTGTTATGAGTGTGCGTGGCGGCAGGGACGTTGCTCTGGGCTTACCGCTAGCTATATCGTCCACCAGCCACACTAACTCCTGTACGTCGCTGAGTAATGCTTCGACCGCAATACTCATTGCGTCGAGCGTCTCGTCTAAGTGTTGGCGTCTTTTTACGTAGTATACCTCTCTGTCGAGTGTGCTGTTCATACGCTGCATTTGGGCCTGTAGAGTCCGTTAGTTGGCCTGTATGTGATGAGCGCTCTCATTAAATAGGCTGAGAGTGGATTTGATAACCTGTATTTGGTTTTTCAGCCCTTCCTTCAGGGTCTGATGGGACGCCTTAAGGTGCGTTATCTCATCGTGGAGTTCCTGTGCGTCGGCGGCGTCCAGGTTTCCCGTGATGGCCTTGATTATGCTTCCAAGGCCATCTACTAACCCTCTGCGTTCTCGAACGGGACGCGTCCCGAGGAGGTCAAATATTGTCGATACCCCCATCTCTATCCTTCTCTTCATTCTAAGTACGGAATCGTCGAGAATGGGGCATATGTCATTGATGCGGGTTTCGTTTTTGCACAGCTCCGTGAGGCGTTGTAGACTTGTGCTGATTTCTGCTTCTCGGTGCATTAGAGCGGCAAGGTCCAGCCTGACGATCAACCGCCATGTCGATTGGATTATCTTGAGGCTTCCTATTTCTTCGTAGTAGATGCCTGGAGTGCTTGTAAACGCGCTGACTATGTAGCCAGGATGATGCTGCGTGGGGTTTGCTAGTCCATCTTTTGCTGCTATCAACCTGTAAGGAGGTAGGAGAAAAGCGTGAGAATGCTTACTGCGCTAGTACCCCTTCTTTTCTCTAGCGGTCTCGCAGGTTTTGTCTCGTGATGTTAGCATTACTAGATCTGCTTTCGACCATTAATGTCGTCGTCCATTTCTTTCCACTTTTCGGAGTTCTATGGAGCTGTGGTTTGCAGGGGGGCAGACCTGACCCCCGAGGTGCTTGATTTCGTGGTAAGGTTTCTTCTTTCTCCGTTGATTATTTATTGAAAATTTTTGTGCGTATACGAATTTCTGTAAGGTTCTCTTTTATTTCTTTCAGGACGATCTTGTAATAAAAGGACGGGGCCGACGCAGTCGCTCAAGCGAAATCGTGGCGGCGATGGTTGTCCGCCGCCGCCGGGAGAGCTGCCGCAGGGCAGTCGACAACCTATAGGGCCTAGGAATCTAGGCCGGCGATGATGAGGACCCGTTTCCGGATTTTATCGGCATGGGTCGGCTCTTCCAGGAGGGGCCCCTAGTTTCGTGCCCGCGGTGTGGGCATAATTTTTAATAATTCCTACCTTTTTAATGTTTAAAATTGTATTCCTTCCTATCTTTTAATGTTTAAAATTGTATTCATTTCGATAATTTTTCTATAAATTATGTTAATTTCAATCGTCGTTATTTCATTGGAGTTCCTTTCCTTGTGCTCCGTGGAGCTCCTCTCCCACATTTATTTAGTACTTAATGTTCGATATATAACTTTAGACGGTTTGCGTGTACCGTCTGAGTTTTCCGTCCCTTCTGGACGATGTAATTAACGGGAGGTCTTGCTTCCACAATCTCGTGGGGTCCCGTCCACTTCGGGGTTAGCTTGGCTGACCGCCCCCTGCGCACCGTCTCGTCGCGAAGGAGTACACGTTCGCCGACACGGTACTCCCGCACCTGCGCGCCGTGGTCGTACGCTGTCTTCGACCGTCTTTTCGCGCCTTCTAGATTATCGCGAGCTACCGTCCATGTGGCGCATCATCGTTCGCGTAACTCTTGGACGTAGTCGTCGTAAGCATAGGTGCGGCGGGGCTCCTGCTTCACGGCGGTCGGTAACTCCGCTTCGCGTCCGTACACCAATACATGGGGTGACAATCCGGTTCTCGTATGCGAAGTAGTGTTGTACGTGAACATCGCGTACGGCAGCCACTCGTCCCAATTACCTTGATCCTCATTTATGAAATTTTTCAGGTACTCAGCGAGGGTGCGATGCGATCTTTCTAGTGCGCCATTTGATTCTGGGTGGTAGGCAGTCGTTTGTATTTTCTTGATTCGGAGCAGTCGACACATCTCTCTGAAGGTCGAGCTGAGGAAATTTGTGCCTTGATCCGATAATATTATTTCCGGTGTCCCGTGCCGGCAGATCAATTCTTCGACGAGTGCCATTGCTACTGTCGAGGCCTCTTGGTTCGGCAGTGAGATCGCTGTGCTGTACTTTGTGAGTGCGTCTTGAATTGTAAGTATATATTTTTTTCCCGGAGTCGCTTTCCGGCAGCGGTCCTACAATGTCGACCTCAACCTTTTCAAATGACCTCGATGGGGTGTCCGTTACTACCACCGTTACCACTCGTTCCCTTTTCCTGATTTTATTCTTTTGACAGGATTCGCATGACGATATATAATTTTCTAGATCTCTTCTCAGGCCAGTCCAGTCGTATTTGGTCCGGATCCGATGTAACGTACGCCGTATACCCTGATGCCCTCCTAGGGGGGTGTCGTGGTATTCTCTAATTATTTTCTGGCTGTCATCGGCAGAAGGAGTGGCTACGCCACTGCGGCAGTCGCTATACTCTTTTATAACGCTGTCTCCGTCCACGCTGCTGGAAGTTTGTAGGCCACGGGCCCCGCCGTGCCTCGCTTCCTCAGCAGGCTTTGTGGTGCTCTGTCCGCAATTTCTTCGCTCGGCGTGCCCACCGTAAGCTCCGCCGTTGGGTCGCTCTCTGTCTCGAGCGGCCTTGCAACGTTTGCCTTTCGCGGCCTTCCGCGCTTCGCGGGTCCGCCATGCTGTGCTGGGCCCGCTCCATTCTTGTCAGCGGTGCTCGCAGTCTTACCAGTGGCTCGCGTTGCTTGCTTGCGTGGTCTGCCCCTTCCCCGACCGCACGGCTTTTCGGCGGGGCTGTGGGGTTCAGTAGAGCGATCTGCATGCACGCTGCGAATCTCTCTATCCTCTTCTGGCGCATTGGCCAGCACGGCCTCTCTCTCTGCCGCGTTGCTAGGCTGGCCCGGGGTATTCTCGGCTCTCCGCTTTGTGCGGCTGTCCGTACCCGGGCGCTTACTGTCCTCGTCTCTCTCGCGGGCGAGCTCGACCTCTCGCTCCAGCGAGCCACTATGGCTATACGGGGTATCTTCGGCCGTGCGCTTTGTGCGGCCATTCGTTGTGCCTCTTTGCCCCGTCGTGCTGTCCTCTTTCGACATACGGACTTCGCTCCTCGCTCTTGCTTGGGCCCTCGTAGTAAGGTATATTCTACTTAGCGCATCTGCATTCGTATTGCGCTTTCCAGCCTTGTACTCTACGTTGAATTCATGTTCCGCCAATTTAATTTTCCAACGCATCAATCTTGAACCTGGGTCCTTTACTCCGAACAGCCAGGTGAGTGGTCGTGGTCCGTGACTACTGTGAAACGGGTACCGTAAATATGTGGCCGGAATTGAGCTAGGGCCCATACTATCGCAAGTAGTTCCTTTTCCGTAGTCGTATAATTCAACTCTGCTTTAGTCATAGTGCGGCTCGCGTAGCATATTGGTAAATCTTCTCCGATCTTACCTTGCGAGAGTATCGCGCCGAGCGCCCGATCTGAAGCGTTGGTTGTCACGACAAACGGCTTTTCGAAGTCCGGATACTGTAATAATGGGGCCGTGGTAAGTGCAGTCTTCAGTTCCTCGAATGCGGCATCCCTTACGGCGGTCCACTCGAATTTAACTCCTTTTTGGGTTAATTCCGTGAGCGGCTTGGCTGTTTTCGAAATATCTTTGATGAATTTTCGGTAGTAACCGGCTAGTCCGAGGAAGGATTGCACTCCTTTTACATCTCTCGGCACCGGGAATTCCTTTACCGCTTCTAGTTTTTGGGGATCCGCTCGCACTCCCTCTTCTGAGATTATATGGCCGAGGTACTGCGTTTCCTTTCGCAGGAATTGGCACTTGCTGGGTTGCACGGCCAATTTTGCCTCTCTCAGTCGCTGTAGTACTTCCTTCAGCCGGTCGTTATGCTCCTTAAATGTTTTTCCATGTATCACGATGTCATCGAGGTACACGTAGCACTTGACTCCTTGTAGTCCTGCCAGCGCCGAGTTCATCAGTCGTTGGAAGGTCGGTGGTGCGTTTTTGAGTCCGTAAGGCATTCGGTTATACTCAAAATGGCCCTGCGGAGTGGAAAACGCAGTTTTTTCCTTATCTCGTTGTGCCATCGGAATTTGATGAAATCCCGAGGCGAGGTCCAGGGTCGTGTAGTATCGGGCTCGTCCCAGCTGGTCCAGTATCTCCGTGATGTTAGGCAGTGGGTATGAATCCCCGATGGTGGCTTCGTTTAACTTTCGAAAATCCACTACTACGCGCATTTTTCTCACTCCGTCTGCGTCGGGTTTCTTCGCTACAACCAACAGCGGCTCGTTCCATTGACTCCGGCTGGGTTGGACAATGCCTTCCGCAAGCATTTCGCTGGTCTGCCTCTCCACTTCTCTCTTGTGGGTTTCGGGCAGCCTGTATGGGTGCACCTTAATGGGCTGCACCCCATCCTTAAGAGGTATTACGTGCTCTACCATGGGCGTGCATGGCAGCCTGTCCCCTGGTAGGTGGAACACATCTTCGTATTCCCTCGTGATCTCATCGAGCGCTTCGCGCTCTTCCTTATTGAGATTTCGCGTGTCGAGCTCTTGAGCTAGTCGCGCGAGGCGGTCTGCCCCTCGCTCTGCGCTGACGGTGCATACTTCGGTCTTTGCGGCTTCGAGGCCGTGACCCACTGCCACTATCTCTAGCGGCTCGAGTTCCACCACGGGGCGTTGTACCTCAACAGGCAGCTCGGTGGTGTTTATAAGGCTTACTGCACAGCTACTACCGTGCGGCGGCGTAATGCAGGCTCCCATTATCACTCCGTTTCCGAGTTCCTTTTTTGCGAGTAGCCCAACGAATTTGCTCGTTGTTGCGGCATACGTGACTGTCTCACTGCGTGGCGGCAGAGATACTCTCATCGTGCCGTCTAGCAGCGGCATGCAATGCCCGCACAGTTCCAGCGTCTCTCCGTGCAGGATATCGGCCTTGCGATATTTGATAAAGTCCATGCCCAGCAGTCCATTGACCCCTAGCGGAACGTTATTCGGGACTATGTAGAACCAATGTTCCACGTTTAGCGCCGGTGTCTCCAACACAATTTTTGCTATGCCAAGGGGGGTGCATTTTTCGCCTGCCACACCCTGTAACTCGACGGAGCACTTGCTCACCATGGTCTCGAACTTGAGGCATCCCTCTTTCAGTACACTGCACTGGGCCCCTGTGTCCGCTTGAAGGGTAAGTACACCGGTCACAGCCAACGGTGCGATGATGTAAAAGTCGCTGGCTGTTGCGCAGGACGCCGGCAGCGTTACTTGCAGTAACTGCTGCGTGGTTTTCCTTTTTCTGCACGCAGGTTTCTGCTGGGCCGTGAGCGTGTTTATTTTCATCGTTCCCAGCGGGCTGGCATCGGTCTCTGTTCGACTCGTTCCGGCATTTACTGTAGATTTTTCACTCTGGCCCCCGGAGTTCCTTGGGCGTCGATTCTGCTGCGGCGTCTGCGCTGGCTCGGTCTTATTTTGTGACAATCTTTTCCTACAGTCCCTCCACACGTGGCCCTTCTTCTGGCAGTAGTTACATACGATGTCTACGTTGTTTATGGACTTGTTTTCGCTAGGCATTGGCAAACTCACTCTTCCCGATCTCCGGGTGCAGTCTCGTGCCATGTGTCCGGCTTTCCCGCAGGAGAAACAATTTTCGCCCTGCCGGGATGGTGCGCCCTAGGACCTTCTGGGGTGGCTCGACGCTCCACCTAGCCCTCCCTTAGGCTGCACCATGTTGGTTATCTCTATGGCCCCGGCCACAGAGTCATGCAATGTTTGGTAATTTCTAGCACGCACCAGCACTTGCACCTGGCCGTGCAGGCCGTTTTCGAAGTTGGCCTGTGCGCTTCGTCGTGTGACGCTCTCGACGGTGATCTTTTGATCCTCTGTTTGCAACGGCTCGCAGAGTATTTCGGCGATGTCTACCGTGATCCTTTCCGTCCTTGCCGCGTAGGCGGCGATGTCGTTGGCGTTCGACGATAGGCTAACGCTAAATTTGCGAATTAAGGGATTTTCGTGAACACAGTTAGCAATTGCTTTACGAAAAACAGTTGTAAATTAAACTCAATATAGAACGGGTTGGTTCCTCGTCAAATACTCGAAACAACATATTATTGTACATTCTTACATTGACTTTTAAATAGACAACAGAAAGTTACCCTTGCCTATAATAAATACTTCCTTTTATATAAATTCGCGTTTTCATCGATAATTCGAGATTCATCTCCTTATCGGCAAACGATCCCAAAAATAATAACTTGTTACTATTATACCGAATACCGAATAATCCAATTACGCGGTACCGGCATAACATTTGGTGGCAGCGGTGGGATCTGCTGAAGTTAAGTGATACGTCATTTATTTGGACAAAAGTGTTTTGGACAAAGTTAAGAGTGATTCTGAAGTGACGACTACGACTCGTGCAAAAGACGCCAGTGTAGTTCGTGAAAACCCGACTAAGCTAACGCGAAAGCGTGAAGTGTACATCGGTGCGGTGTGACATCGGTCAACCGTTTAAAATCCCGATTCACGGTGTTACGTCAAGTCGTGGAAAAACGCACAAAATGTGCAAGCGAGTACCCGAAGCGGTAACTCGTTACGAAGCCGTCGCGCAGCCATTGCCGATGCACAAGACACGAGCCCAGGAACCACCAAGAGACGGATCAACGGTACCAGGGAGGATAACTGACCAGCCTTCGAGGGAAGCTACGAGACAACAGGTCTACAGCACCGGAGGAACTGCACCCGAGAACAAGGACATGGAGAGGACAATCTTCCAGATCATCTTCCTATAAGTGGCGGTTACGTTATATATACATTTAGCCAGTAGAGTCAAAGCCAGTAGAGTCAAAGCCGAAAATCAGTAAAATATTCCATCGAATACATATAGCTCTCGTGAGATTATTTTTGTTTGGGAAATATTAAAATCAAGCCCGTCGCGAAACAAACATGTCGAAGTCTAGAGGAGCCCTCGCTTCGAGCTCTCGCCGTCGGGACGAATCCCCTCGACCAGACAAGAGGCCCTTGCAGAACGTCTGACGGCTCAGTTTGGCGTAAACCCACGTAGGGGTGCATCGTTCGGGGATTTCGACAGCGACGTTAGCGACGACGTTTTTAATATGGCTGCTGGCGAGCGAACGCCCGAGCGCGTCACCGACAACATGGTTGACCAGGAAATAGAGAACATGCGAACTATAGATCGAGTAGGTTTCTCTGCAGCTACCGGTTCGACAGCCCGGTCGGTACCAGCAAGAGTACGCGATCGTTTGGAGGCGGTTGATCGAAGCCAACGCGAAATGGAAAGAGCGCGACGCCAGTACGGAAGGCTGCAGCGCGAGCACGATCGAGACCAACGCGAACTCGATCGCGAACTGACGGAGGCTGAAACACCGTCGGCAAGACGGAATTTGGCGGATACGCTAAACGAGGTTGGTGCGGACGAGTACGAGCTCATCCACTCCTTAAGAGAGCAAATTCCCGAGCTCCAGTGACGGTTAGGAGGAGCAGGGATGAAGGACATTCCGCTCCCCGCACTGCACCCGAGATGCACGCGGTTCGAAGAGACGTAGAGGCCCTTAAATATGCTCAGCCTCAATCTCGGAATAAAAATGGTAAAAACGTTCGACAGCAAGGATTCGAAGGCGTTGCCGCTCTTCTTAAAGTCCTGCAAGATGATAATCCGCAGGGTAGCAGAGGAGGAGCATGACACCCTCCTGGAGTTGATAGTCATGAGTAAGTTAGAGGGTGCGGCAGCAAGGCAACTGCAGCACAAAACGATCAGTACCATGGCGCAACTCAGGAGCGAGTTGGAAGCATTGTACGGACAACTGAAGTCCCTGGCCGCGTTGCAAATGGAGTTTAGCTCCCTCCGGCAGGGACAAAACGAGGACATCGCCACCTACGCGGCAAGAACGGAGAGAATTACGGTAGACGTCGCCGAAATACTCTGCGAACCGTTGAAAACGTGGATCAGAAGATCACCGTCAAGAGTGTAACCCGACGAAGCGCACAGGCCAACTCCGAAAACGGCCTGCACGGCCAGGTTCAAGTGCTGGTGCGTGCGAGAAATTACCAATTGCTGCATGACTCTGTGGCAGGGGCCATAGAGATAACCAACATGGTGGAGCCAAAGGGAGGGGTAGGTGGAGCACTAAGCCACCCCAGAAGGTCCCTAGGCGCACCATCCCGGCAGGGAGAAAATTGTTTCACCTGCGGAAAAACTGGACATATCGCTCGAGACTGCACCCGGGATACGGGACGAGTAAGCCTACCAGTACCCAGTGAAAGCAAGTCAATCCACAACGTGGAAATAACCTGCAATTACTGCCAAAAGAAAGGCCACATGTGGAAGGACTGCCGGAAGAGACTGTCGCAGAATAAAAGCAAGCCAACGCAGTCACCCCGACAGCCAAGAAACGCAGGCTACAAAGATGCCAGAAATACGGTTACCGCGGGGCCAGATCCAGCCACTGCAGGCGTGAACACGCTGGGCGCACTGAGACTGAATACGCTAACTATCCAGCAGAGACCTGCGTGCAAGCAGAAGAAAACAACGCTGCAGATCCTACAAGTTACGCTGCCGGCGTCGAGTGCCACCACCAGCGACTTCGATATCGATGCACCGTTGGCCACGACCGAGGTACTCACCCGCAAGGCGGACAACGATGCGCAGTGCAGCATAATCAAGGAAGGCTGTCTCAAACCAGAGACCATGGTAAACGACTGCACCCTAGAGCTGCAGGGGGTGGCGGGCGAACAATTCACCCCTCTCGGGATAGCTAAAATTGTGCTCGAGACACCGACTTTAAATGTAGAGCATTGGTTCTACATCGTTCCTAACAATGTACCGTTGAAGGTCAACGCACTACTAGGCATGGACTTTATCAAGCAGCATAAAGCGGATATCCTGCATGGCGAGATGCTCAAGTTGTATGGGCACTGCATGCCGCTACGGGACGGCACGAAGAGGATCTATTCGTCACTACGCAGTAGAACTGCCGCCACATGCAAGTACATAGGCCTGCTTACAAAGATGAATCTTCCTCCCGGAAACGGGTCTAACATGGATGCCGCCAAGGAGAATAAATTTGTCGGACTACCTATAAGGAGCGGAATCAGCCGAGGCAAAGTAGCGAGATTCCGTGCTACACCGTCAAAAACTAATAGAGTGAGTTTAAATGTTGCTAAACACGACGGGGAAGTGCAACAGCCGACGGCGACACTCGAGCCGTCGGAGATAGCGAAGGTCGTACGTAGCCGACAGGTCAAGACACTACGCGAAAGCTCAGAGAGCACGGGGAACAAGGTCAAACGCTTTGCGCAGCAACAACGGAAGCCCGACTTGGTGCCCCCCAGCAGTGAAAAGCAAGCAGCTCACGTGCGAATACAAGCATGTATTCTATCTACGAGGGAACGAGCGACAGCGCACGCACGAGGTGCAGCTTCGCGCACCCTTTAAGTTCGGAACGAAGGACCGAGGATCGCAACCCTTGCCTGGGAAGAACGTAAAATCGGGGCATGGCTCCGGTAAAATGCATAAAGCCGGAAAAAGAAATACTGATGCAGACGCTCTGAGTTGCATATACGCGACCACACGAGCCCAAGTAGAACAGGGAAGAAAGTCCCACAAAAAAGAGAAAGATAGCGCGATCGGGTATACGAACAGCCGCACAAAGCGGAGAGTCAAAGATACCCAAGGCAACCACTATAACTCGTCGAAGCGAGAGGCTAAACTCGCCCACGAGAAAGAGAAGTGGAGATGCCAACAGACAAGATGCTAGCGGAAGGAATAGTCCAGTCCATCAGGAGTCAATGGAACGCGCCGCTCATGGTCGTATTTAAGAAACCCAATGCCGCCGGAGTAAACGAAATGCGCGTAGTGGTAGACTTTCGGAAGTTGAACGAAGCCACCATCGGAGACTTGTACCCACTGCCCAATATCACTGAAATATTGGACCAGTTGGGACGGGTCCGATATTATACGACTTTGGATCTCGTCTCTGGATTTCACCAAATCCCGATGGCACAGCAAGACAAAGAAAAAACGGCATTTTCCACTCCGCAGGGTCATTTTGAGTCCATTCAGATTGAAGAACGCACCACCGATTTTCCAGCGGCTAATGAACTCCGCGTTAGCAGGAGTACAGGGCGTCAAATGCTATATGTACCTCGACGACATAGTAATACACGGAGTAAAAGCTATTCGCCATAGTTAGGGCTCTCGCTTAATTTCGACCATATATTTACAGTACACGTTTTACGGTAGTGACGGCCCACCAACCGCTCACCTGGCTGTTCGGAGTGAAGGACCCAGGTTCGAGTCTAATGCGTTGGAAAATAAAAATAACCGAACACGAATTTAACGTTGAATATAAGGCCGGAAAGCGTAATACAAATGCAGATGCGCTAAGCCGTATATTCGCTACTACAAGGACTCAAGCGAGAGCTAAGAACGAAGTCCGTGAGTCGGAAGAGGACAGCACGATTGGGCAACTCGGCACAACGAATGACCGCACAAAGCGGAGGGCCGAACATACCCCGGGCCAGCCCAGCAACGCGGCAGAGAGAGAGGTCGCGCCGGCCAATGCACTAGAATAAGATAGAGAGATGCGCAGCGTGCATGCAGATCGCTCTACTGAACCCCACAGCCCCGCCGAAAAGCCGTGCGGTCGGGGGAGGGGGCGACCACGCAAGCTAGCAACTCAAGTCACTGGTAAGTACAGCATGGCGGACCCGCGAAGCGCGGAAGGCCGTGAAAAGCAAATGTTGCAAGGCCGCTCGAGACAGAGAGCGACCCAACGGCGGAGCTACCGGTGGGCACACCGAGTAGAGAAACTGCGGTCCGAGCACCGCACAAGCCTGCTGAGGAAGCGAGGCGAAGCGGGAGCCGCAGCCCGCGAACCTCCAGCAGCACAGAAGAAGACGGCGTTATAAAAGAGCGCAGCGACTGCAGCAGTGACGTAGCCACTCTCACCTTCGAAGACCGCCTGAAAATAAAAAAAGAATATCACGACACCCCCATAGGAGGGCATCAGGGTATCAGGCGTACGTTGCACCGGATCCGGACCAAATACGACCGGCCCGGCATAAGAAGGGATTTGGAAAAATACCTAACATCCTGCGAATCCTGCCAAAAGAATAAAGTCAGGAAAAAGGAACGAGTGCCGATGGTGGTAACGGACACCCCATCGAGGTCATTTGAAAAAGTCGCGGTCGACATAGTAAATGTGTCGACTGCTGAGAATAAACAAAATCCAGACAACGGCCTACCATCCAGAATCGAATGGCGCCTTGGAAAGATCACATCGTACCCTCGCAGAGTATATGAAAAATTTCATAAGCAAGGATCAGGGAAATACGCTTCCTGGAACAACATAGTACCCGCTATCAAAAGGGGGAAAAGGAAAAGGAAAAGACTCTCTTAGCCCGGCAAAAATAAAATACTTACCCCACTTCTCAGCAGCCCGGGCGTGAGGTCGCCCCCACGGCAGATTAAAACGCCATTAATAGCATCTTTCACTAAATAAGCCATAGTGAAATGAACGAAGCGGTAGAACGGACGGTTAGAGTAACAATGAGGCAAAGAGCCCTTACACCACAGAACCCGTGAGACCGCTAGAGAAAGAAGGAAAATTAACGCAACAAGCATTCTCATGCTCTTCTCCCCTCGTCTGATTACAGATTAATTGCAGCAAGGGGTAGACTAGCAATAGCCACACTGCAACCGTCCAAACTACGTCGTCAACGCTTTTACCAGCACTCCGGGCATCTACTACGAAGATATAGGAAGCCTCACGATAACCCAATCGACGTGGCGGTTGATTGTCAGACTGGACCTCGCCGCTCTAATGCACCGAGAAGGAGAGATCAGCAAAAATCTACAACGTCTCACAGAGCTGTGCGAAGGCGAAACTCGCGCCAATGATATATGCCCTGTCATCAGCGATTCCGTCCAAAGAATGAAGAGAAGGATAGAGATAGGAGAATTGACTATATTCGACCTCCTCGGGACGCGCCCCGTCAGAGAGCGCAGAGGGTTGGTAGACGGCCTAGGAAGTATTATCAAGGCCATCATGGGAAACATGGACGCCGCCGACGCACGGGAGCTCCATAAAGAGATAACGAACCTTAAGGCATCCTACCAGACCCTAAAGGAAGAGCTGAAAAACCATATCCAGGTCATAAAAACCACGCTCAGCCTTTTTAATGAAAGCGCACATCACATACAGGCTAACGAACAGACTCTGCTGGCCGAAATGCAGCATATAAACCACAGCTCAACAGCGACATATACTACGTAAAAATACGCCAACACTTAGATGAGACGCTTAACGCGATAAGTATAGCGGTCGAAGCATTACTCAGCGACGTACAGGAGTTAGTGTGGCTAGTAGACGATATAGCTAGCGGTAAGGCCAGAGCAACGCCCCAGCCACCACACACACTCGTCAAGCACCTCGTCGAAGCACTACTACACCTACCGCCAGGCAGTAGTTTCCCCGTCGCCATAGCACACGACCAAGTGTCAACACTTATGCGACTGGCAGATACCAGGGCCTACAGCGAAGGCAACGCGGTAGTGCTCGTGCTGGATATACCGCTGATCGGGCAGCAACGGTATAGTATACAGAAAGTATATCCTATTCCCATGCGAGCGGACAACAGCCGGCACTACTACATCGACACGACTGAGAATCACATAGTCATAGATATCGAAAATCGCAGATACCTAAGGATGACAACCGACGACGTAAAAAATTGCCAGGTACTGGATAAATCATACATTTGCCGTCCAACACACCCTACAATTCCGGTTACGAACGACGCACCCTGCGAAGTCCTAATCTACGCAAAAATGAACAACGATAACGGCGGAAAATGTGCAAAAAGGGTTATCGACATAACCCATCCCCATCATCGTCCCAATGCAACAACAAGGGCGATGGCTATACGTCGCGATAAAACCCCCGAACCCGTAGGAATAAATTGTGGGAAAAATCCCACTCGACACGAAATACTGAGCAATTCAGGAATACTAGCATCGATAGGCCCGAATAACCGCCCGAGATTTCAGCATCAGAACCATCGTGCGAACGTCGCGGGTCATCCGAAAAACTACCTCCCGTCGTTCAATTTAAAATTAACGGAAATTGAAGTCCAGGCACCGCCTACGCAGACCGAGAGGACAATTCCATTACAGAGCGTGCTGCGAGACCCAAAAGAGCTTTAAAAGCTCGGAGCTCGAGCCGACCAAATCATATACAACCTCAATACTAACGGAGACGGGATGTAACACATCCACAATCTGAGTTTCTACTCACTGGGTGCAGTAGCACTAATAGCCTTGGTTGGCTATGTTCTGTTTAAATGTTATAGGTATCAACGAAACCGAACACCAACAAGGACAAGCGAGGCAACGACCCCGGCAGCAGCCGAGGTAAACATCAACCTCGAGCAGCTCGGACGACAACAGCCAGAGGAGCAACAACGATCCGAGCTGGCCAGAGTATGCACCCGTCCCCCCAACCGAGAACGACTCACTCGGCACGAAAGACGATAAGAAGCAAAAGAAAAAACTTCATCGTTAACTAATGAAAAAATAAAAAAATTTATTGTATTGTTATATAACATCAAACTGTAAAATTATATCAAATTGTAAGAAGAAATACGGGAAACCACTCGAAGAAAAAATTTTTTAGAAAAAAATTTTTTCCTTTTAAGGGGGGAGGGATGTTGTGCCGCGGAATATTCCACTCCGTATTTCATATATTCGGGAATATTCCATAGTAAAGAAACATTGGAATTCGTTCAAGACAGTAAACGAAGTCCAATGCCCGATCGTACGAACGATGACGCAGCATGAGCGACTCGCTTGGCGTTCGACGATAGGCTAACGCTAAAATTGCGAATTAAGGGATTTTCGTGAACACAGTTAGCAACTGCTTTACGAAAAACAGTTATAAATTAGACTCAAGATAGAACGGGTTGGTTCCTCGTCAAATATTCGAAACAACATATTATTGTACATTCTTACATTGACTTTTAAATAGACAACGGAAAGTTACCGTTGGCTATAATAAATACTTCCTTAGTAGATAGGGGCCAAGATAAAGAGACCTGTGGGCGTAGTCTCTCTATCTTTCTGCTGGCTTGTGATTGCCCCCCCCCCACCTCCTCATTCCACCTCGCTCCTGCACCTGATTGGTCGCCCCACCCTGAGCCCCCGACTGACGTGCCACCTAGACGACACGTGTGCCGTCTTTCGGACGCTTGTTACCGGTGAGCCATTTATTTTAAATATTCGACAGGAGGTATGTTACCGACGGGCGGTAGTGTATATTTGGTGCAGCTATCGATAAGTACATTAGGTCCTACATGCGATACCACAAATTGGGCCCTACCAGCGAAAAAGAAGATTGTAGCATCCGACGTTTTGCTTTCTTTACTCCTTGACACTAATTAAAACCAGCTAAAATAATTATGCTAAGTAAAAACACGTGTAATTCTTTTGAAATTTGATAAAAACTGTTTTGTTTAATTAAAAAGATTATCAGACATATAAGAAACGCTTCTCTCATTTTCGCGAAACTCATGATTTATAATTACAGCTTGTACAGTTACTGCGAGCTTGTGCTGGACCGTCGATATGCGTTCTCGAACCTGGTGTGTTGTGATGTAAACGGCTCGGCAGGTACGTGGAAACTTCAGGGTCATTCTTGAGGTGTTTAGGTAGTTAGTCCCACAGAATAGATATTTTTGCTCCCCAATATTTCAACAGCAGGGGTTTCGGGATGTACTCGAGCTCCTGTTTGGTGAATTTCCAAGGATCCTTGGAGCAGTCGATCACAAGTATACTGTCAATGGGATCCATTATGGTTACGAAAAGAGTAAAAGATGATTTCACCAAGGCATTTTCTTTTCAACTAACCTTTTCTCACCAGCTACGGTTATATATACACTAGGCCATTCTTCCACCACTCTTTACTGTATTACAGCGCACACGCGTCATTATAGGAATTAGGGTATCCACAGGTGTTTTATCATGGTATACAAATACTGGCTAGCGCATCCTCCAACTGCATTCTTATTTCATCGATACGCTCCTAGAGTTATATATATAGACATCAGGTTTGTGTCATAGGGGAAAACGCAGCATAGGTTGGGGTGATTTTCGAATAATAATGAGACAAAATATACAAGGTGTAGAATTTATTCATAGTATTTTACAAGTAGCATCCAAATCGTTCTGTACAAGTTTGTACACAGATGTTTCTGTTACGTCCGTATCCCTTTATATTATTGTTTTTTATATTTTTCATACGTTTTATTTTACGGTTTAAATATTTTAATCGTTTGTAGTATTGTGCAGCGATGCGATCATTTTTCAACCTGTTTGTCGTAAAATATTCAATAAAAGCATCCAGAATATTACCACGACCTATAAAATCAAGAAACATAAGGCAGTATTCGCCACACACTTTAGACTTGAGTGATGGAAGGGGTTGTGTGTTCCACTCGTATTTTCGACAGCTTCGCAATAGACGGTTATGGTGTTGCTTGATGAGTGGGGGCAATCCATAACTATCGAAAAAGATTCCATGGCCATTTTTATCAACGTAAGCAGCCACCCAGTGTCGACCCGGTAGATTATGATCGTCTGTGTTTAATACCAATGCTACGGGACTGGACCAGCGATTCGGGATGCAATCGGCTGAGAATACTCCTCTCGTCTGAGCAGATATTCGTTGTAGAGCATCAAATATCTGTAGACTGTTCATACTGTTTGGACAGCTGCTGTTGACGGTGGGGTTGCGATTGGCGACGTCTCTGCTGATGATGACGATGATGGTTGCGTGGTGGTGGTGGTGGTTGCGCTGGTTGCTGGTTGTGTGCGTTACGTGATGGTGGTGACGGTAGTGTAGTAGGTGGTATGACTACTTGTTGGTCTCGGCTTCGGTAAAGTACCGTTATTTCATCGTTAGTCGGTACAGTTCCACCGTACAACGATACCTCGGTACAGACACATGACGGCGTGATATCGTTGAATATATACGCCACGCTTAAACTTTTATTTATAGCATTTTCTTGAATCGATGTGTCGCAGTTTGGTGATTTTTGGTTGTTTTTAATCAACGTCGATTTATCGAAAGGTTGCGAATAAACGGGGCTCACTGCATCGAGTTCTTTGAAAAGGAGCCAAGATCGGATTTTTGCCACGTTATTTAAAGCACACTTCACATTGTCTTCTCTCGAAACACCATGACGGATACAGTAAACGTTACTGATAGGCATATTTTTTAGAGACGGCCCCTTGTATTCTTCCAGATTGATGATTTCACGGCCCAGGACATCCCGTAAAAGCTCTTCTTTCTGCAAGCCTCTTGTATAAATACGTAAAACGTAATGACACATCGAATGCAGATTAGCGTAGACGTTTTTCAATGGTGTATCACCGTCAAGTCGTTCCAGTCCATGTTGAAAACACGTCAGTTTATTGTTGCTCGTACATACTTTCCTTGGTAGACCACCAAAGTCGTATGGTGGTGCGACAAGCCAGTGACCATAATGTTCCTCTTGAAGAGTCGTCACAGCTATCTCCTTTGGTAGAAAACGGTTGTTTGCATCGTAGGGTGCTTGAATATCTACTATAACGTCCATTATAAGGGTTTGGTGTAGACTGATACAAGCTGCGGCTGCGTAGACGCGTTTTAAATACTAGTGGCGCGCGCGTGGTGCTCTCTCACGCCCTAAAATCTGTAATGACCTGTCGTGTGGAATCTATTTCTATTACATTATCATACTCGGCGTATACCACACAATTTAATGTAGATATCAACGGTGCTGCAAACCGTAATTCAACCCTTACACTGCCATGTCTTACGAGATTCCAATGACCGAAGCAACTTGCTGATAAGTGCTGATAAGTAACCTTTTGGATAGTCACTTCTGTTAATATCTAGATCCTCATTCTGAAAGTGTATACCGGTACCGCTAAAGAGTGTGTGATAACTGTCTATCCAGTTTTCGTTGCCACCAAACGACGGGTGAAGAGGTTTGCTAGGTATTTGTAGACCATCGACGTATAGAGACAGGAAATGTATCGAATGATTATTAAAGTTAAATGGGTTTGACGTTGTACTGCCGTTGAATGCACGGTTATTCACAAACCCAAGAATTATTCGTTTAGGCAATTAGCCTAGAATAACGTTATCCAGAGTATCGCCAATGATACCGCTATGTATCGTAAAAGCTTTAACCTCAACCCTTGTTATAGGATACTTTGCGGTTGTTTTTGCAAGCATTTTGGCATGAGCTATCAGCTCACCTGGTGCAATTTTTGCTCGACGGACGAGTAATGTTGCCTCGGTGATATGTACTTTGTGTGTCACACCAACAGTAGGAGCCTCCATAAAACAAAATTCGTCTTTTGAGCGTACAAGGCGTAGCCGTACCTCCACACCGTTCAACAGAAATTTATCCTGATTAAATACATCACAGTGTAAATGTCCAATCATATCTAGAGTCCGCCCATTCTTTATGTACATTTCACGATTACTCAGACCGATATAAGGGCTATTCGATGCACCTGGTAGAGTGTCAAACATACCGGGTGTGTCAGCGTACCAAAGTGCGATCGTTAAGTGTGAATTCTGAGCAGCCGGTCCATAATTGAGTAACGTTTCAATATATGCTCTGTAGGGGTATGCAATGTTCGGCAGTGCCACGAGTTTCTGGTTAAAATATACGTCTACCTGATTAAAAAGACTATGTAGAAAGTTATTACGTGAAAGGTGCTACGTTGTATTGTGATTCACCTGTTGGTGTAACCTCAATATTTACAATAATCATTGTATGAGCCAGATCCAGGTATTCTTTACCATGACCAGGTAGACAAATTCCAGGGGTCCGTCATCCGTCAGGGTTGACACAGGCTTGTAGTGTATCCATTGTGATGCTTCTATAGCAGTCTGTGTTGGAGGTATGGTAAATAAGTCGAGCTCCGACTTCATACATTCGCACGAGTGCGAGTGCAAGAACGACATTGTTAGACACTTCCAAAAATATCGTTGGTCTTTACTCGTTTGTGCCTACTGCTGCTGCTGCTGCTTCCTACACCTCTCTTTCTCTTTGTTGTTGTTGTCCTCTTCTTTTTATTCTTTGGGCTACCACGATGTTTCTTTGTAGTAGTAATACGTCTACGTCTCATTGACTTTTTCTTCTTCTTCTTATTCCTAATGACTTTTTCGAAATAGCAGTACGTCTTTTCAGCGTCCTCCGCGTAGGTGACTGTCCTGATAACGACTGTACCATGCGCGGTGCGCCTATAGCGTTATATCCTGAACCATTCATGAGAAGAGAAACTTTTTCATTGGCTTTTCGTTGTAAATTATCTCCAGATTCGGCTGCACGTCGTCGCAATGACTCTCTGAATGGTATTTTGTGACCGCTCACATCCTCGATAACATGTAACTTGTGTTGTACCATACGTGTAGTTTTTTGTATTTAAATTTACAATCCTGAGTAGTGCTGTCTGTGTATCACCTACAGTATACGGTACACAAATATCGGTGTAGACAAAAAGCTGATCGGGTAGAGCCCTATTTATACAGGCGGGTACTCGTCCTACGCGTGGAACGCCCCGCATAAGCTGCAGGTAAAGATCCCCTGGTTTCTCGGTCAACTTGATCAATCTTGAATTCTTTATTCTTCTCGATACGTTTCTCATGAACACTCGTCAATTCTTCCGGGTAAAAGAAACCATCGATAGTCTCGTCTTCGAGATCACACAATACATACACATACAAACCCTGGCGATGCAAAACTTTTTTGATACGGAAAATTTCTTCACTCCATTTTTTCTCGTAACCTTTTTCGAAGGTGCCTTTAGTTCTACTGATTCGAACGTAATCCCCGGGTTTGTATTTATACGTTGTGAAACGTCTCTTTTCACCTCGCCTCACAGCACTAATTGTCATATTACGCATTGCTGTATCGGCATTATATAGTGTCACGGCAGCCGGCGGCATTTGTATGGCTGAATGTATAGCATGATTGTACGCATCGAGGCTTTTACATCAGGATTACGAGCGATGCGAAATTGTATGTTTTCATCTTTGAGAAATATTTGGAGTTCACTGCCGAGGAATTCTTTACCGCGGTCGGTTTGTAGTGAAACAGGTGTACGCCCCTCGTTACGCTCGAGAATACGTTTAAAGGCCTTTGTTACCTCGCGCACCGTTTTGTCCTGCAAGGGCTCGACCCAGGCGTATCCTCCTGCTGAGTCAACCAGTCGTTAACGGCGTCTGCTTTATTTGTGTCACTGATCAAACGTCGCGCGCCAGCGTATCCAGCTGGATGCGAGGGGTCATAGTACACTTTTTCGATAGTCATCTTTCACCTCTCGTTGTACAACTTGTTCTAAATCTTTATCTACTTTTGAAACGCTTTTATTACATTTGTTTTCCGTCGTTTTGAAGAAGGGTGTATTTCGCCGCTGTCGTCGTCGTAGTCGTCGTTAGAATTATCGTCGATCGCACTCACATCCATAGAATGCGTATCGTTATGCTGCAACGTCTGATAATCTTTTCTGGGTCGTTTAGTACCTCTGGATATACCTAAATTCCACAATGGACTGTTTCCTATGAATTCACGTGGAACGCTCTTTGCTCGTAGACTAACGATGAACCCGCGTCTATCTGTTGCTTTAAAGTTTTTTCTACCTCGTAAAGCATCGTTTATAAGGTCGACAATATTAGAATTTGGAACGAAAATACTGTCTATTGTCACACAACCTTTTTGTCCCATTTTATGCTTTTTGATTCATCACTTGTGGGTTTGCGTAGAAACTTTAATAGCGCAGTCGCTCGACGTTTATACATATTTGGAACGCTATTAACGATGTCAGCATCGTTCGTGGATTCTGTATTATTCAGCTCAGGCGATGTTTCAGGCGTGGATGATGGAGTCGGTAGTGAAAACAATTTATTTTTCGAACCAACGAGATATAGATAACGCTGCAACACTTGTAAATACTCTTTCCATTTACTAGCGGCATCTTCACCATACTTGTTTGATTTTTTAATTTTGTATAACTCAGCGTCCAGTCTTGAAACAGGATCACCCTGTGTCTGCACTGTTTTCTCGTTAGCTGCTGGTGTATGATCATTGCCAGAACCGCTCATAGGAATTTCGTCATAACGACCGTCGGTATCGGTATTACCATCGTTTACCTTGGTCATTGGCACTAAAAACATTTTTTTCGCATGTTCCATTACGTAAATGGAAATGATTATTAATTTTATCCGTAACACACAGAACTGTTTTCTCAAGCGCCACTACAGTCAAACAATTTACTAAACAAAGTTGTGATCATGGGAGCCAGTAAGAGTGGTAAAAAAACACCACTCCCTTTTTGAATTATTAAGCGTTTCTTCGCTCGCCAATTATATTGCCGTTTCTTACGGCTGCCTCTACTACAACCACCACCACTCTGCTTTGTCATACACCCTGAGACAAGCTGTCGAAGTATATTTTTATATTTTTTTAAACGTTTTTTAACACTTGACTTGACACAAATGACTCCTTCCAAAACGTTTAACGCACATTCACAGATACAATTGATTAAAGGTTTATCGGCATTACGCAATATTGCTTTTCGCTGTTTTTTATTCGAATGACAAATAGCGTTAAGCAGGGCTATACAGCGTTCATCGAATGGATTGTAATGCGTATAATTTTTCTTCTTTTTCTTCTTCTTGCTGCTGGTGGTGGTGCTGCTATCCATCATTAGCGTAGTTTCACAATAGGTGGGGTTCGTTGAAAAAGAACTCCTTCTATGATGTTGATGATGATGATGCGTACACGAGTCATCACCATTACTGACTGATGCGGTATCTACTTGCGCTTCCAGTTAAATACGTTAACGAGATTCGTGGATCATCGGGAAATATCATTGTACGACAACGACAATAATCAGGTGCCGATTGTTTAAGATCCAACAGTAGATATCCGTGCGGCTGTGTGGTAGCATCGTGATATGACTCAGTTAAAAAGCGTGGGTTTTCGGGGTATACTTGCCTCGCTAAATGTCTGATTTGCGCTCGATCACGTGGGTTTTTAAATATAACGATATAATTGGCGTTTAAAGATATATCGCGTTGTCCATGACCCTGATGGAAAATATTTTGTGTGATAAAAATTACACTAATATTTTTATGATGGCTACCTTTTGTGAAAAGGTCGACAATTGTATTATTTGAGAATTCACGCATTAAATCATCGATGATAACCAATTTTTTCAAATTATTATCACCCGAATAATCTTCCTGTTGCGGTAGGCCCTCGTTAAATTCAATTTTTGGTATTTTACGTTTTTTATTACTGATGTTCTCAGTAATTAACAGCGACGACGACGACGACGACTACGGATGTTGTTGATATATGGAATTCAGAGAAGCGGTATCAGGATTGAGAGAATCGCCATAATAAAATATAACTCGATCAAATTCAACGTTGCTCATTGAATTGAGAAACTTTGGAAATTTTCGAACAAAAACTGTATTCCCACATCCTGTTGGGCCACAAACCAGCGAAGTCCACGGATGTTTCCAGCGCACATCCATTATTTTTTTCACTTATTCGAATCTACGTTGCTAAGATGCAAAACTGTATACAATAAGCTTATTACCCTCCTGGGCGGCGGCGGCGGCGGTGCGACTCCATACGTAGTTATTAGCTTATGAGACGTGTGCGCGAACGCGGTTCAGCTTATACAGGCACACATTCGCCAGCTCATAAGCTTATGAGCGAGTGTGTGCCACCACGACACATGCGCACAATTCAGCTTACACGCCGCATGTGTTTTTAGCTAATTACCGCAGGTGGTTGGGACGGTGAATGTAAAACAACATCAACAGCAACAATATCGTAAATACAGATGAATTTTAGTTTCTATTAAAAAATCTATAAACGTATACACATGTTAATACCAACAGCATTTCTACGTATGAATTTTAGATTTTTATTAAAAATCGATAAATGTGTACACATATTTATACCATCTGTATTTGCTTAACATAACATTTTTAATAAAATACATTTAGATACATACGTATAAACACTTTTTATTACACTTGTTACATTTATACACGTGTTTATGTAATTTCGTTTATTTTCGTGGGTAAAAACACATTTTTCAAGAAAAAATATACATCTATTGAATTTTAGTTCTATTAAAAATCGATAAATGTGTACACATATTTATACTATATGTAATTGCTCAACATAACATTTTTTAATAAAATACATTTAGATACATACGTATAAACACTTTTTATTACACTTGTTACATTTTTATACGTGTTTATGTAATTTCGTTTATTTTCGTGTGTAAAAACACATTTTTCAAGAAAAATATACATATATTACAAAAGACGTATAATTCACACGCGCACGCACCCTTAATATTTACATTACTATTTACAATTTATACATGTCATTATATACTATAGAAAAATACGTACAATAGAAAAAGTTTTCAAATTGCTTTGTTAAAGAATACTTTTACTTGGCCTCTATGCTCTACGATTGTTCCAAGGTCCTCAGTAGTGGTGACCGTATAACCATAGAATTTCGGACCCCCGGAGACGAACGAATTTATATAAGCATTAGAACCCAACGGGAGCAATTCGTTGGTCACATCTCCAAGCAGGTCGCCTACCGAGGGCTGCCAATCATCACCCTTACTTATGTAAATAACCGAATCGGTGTCGTAATATAAAACACGTCTATCTAAACGCTCGAGGTAACTGTATAGTTTTAAACGTGCTAAAGCTGTCGTAAACGCCGCAATCACTACGCTAATTGATTGACTAGGAACTACAGCCTCATCACGGGATACCCATTTAAGATATAACAGATTATCGTTTACCGGTAGCAGGCGTTTAATTTCTTTATCATTGTCGTACAAATACAACAATAGCTTCTCGCGAGTTTCCACAATTTCCGTACGTGCTAATTAACCCGCTGACCAAACTTGCCCCAGAAAGAATTTAAACAAAGCTTAGCGACCGAGCGCAGCCCTGGATTTTTCTTTATGTTATCAGCGTTCAAGCGGACACCCTCAGCGCGTTCGTAATCGTCAATATACTGTTTGCGAGACGCCTTGTCGATACACTGCTCAGGCCACCCGCTAGCCTCCTGTTTAATTAAAAAAAATGTATTTACATATTCTACGCACAAGCCACCCTCACGTGTATCAGCGTTATAAATTGTCGTATCGTATGCCCAAATAATAGAAATTTTTAATATTTTATAACCGCAGTCTATTGCTTTCCGCAACTCATCCGTCACCCAGGTACCTGTTAAAGCCCTATCGTCGGGATTTTCAGGAATGCACGAGTCCTGAGTCACGTCCTCTGCGCATTTACGACATAAGACGAACAACAGTTTCTCGTGCATTTGCACAGGTAGAACAGTGTGAAAGAGTCGGCGCGGCGGCAATATAGTGCACTGAATCAAACCATTGACCGTGACGCCTAGAGCATCGTACGAACACCCTAGCAAAGCCTCGCACTCGGCACCGAGGTATATTTTAGGGTGCCCCACCGGTAACGACCTGTCTTACATATATACGGGTACAACGAGCAAATGTCGATGTACGAAATCTTCTCTCCCGGCGCGACATCGTAGGACGTGACTATATTACCCGTACGACCGCCATAGAACGCTGCACGAGGGTTCAGTCTCTCTGTGACACGTCGCGGATGGTTATTTAAAAATTCGTTGATACGTGGTTCGTCTTTACGGAGTGTATTACAATTACACTCCCACATCTCCACCAGTTCGTAACCGTGTGAACGAATTTTTAAACTCGTTGCCACAGTCCGCGCATATCGCGAGTCTAAACTCTCGTTTCCAGCATGAGAATTTCTCGCACGATCGTTGGGAAAGCATTTGCAGCATCCATGCCAATAACAACCGTGGTATTGGTATACAATACGACGATTATCCAACTCCAGGTAGCCGCCGACGAGCGGTCCTTCGGATAATTTATACTCGCGAGCCCTAGCCGTGTGAATGAGTTCACGCCCGAGCTCATGCTCAGCCCACAGGAGTCAGTCAACGTCCTGCTGTGAATGATTTCCCACACGCCTATACCCCTGTGCAGGGTGAGACCAATCGTTTGCGGGTGTAGAAAGTTACGACGGTACACGAGTGAGCAAGCTGATGCTATTGCTACGACTTCAGTAAACGGACATACATTACGAAAAATATCTGACGAAATTCATAGCAAGCTCGACGAAGTATATCAACATCCATCTTACAGTATTCAACAATCTCGTCTTCAAAGTTAAATATCGCGTCTTTATTAAGCTCTTCCGCATACCAATCGTGAAATTCTAACCGGTCACGCTCACTCATTGTATCAGGCGCGTAATACTTTGCTGCGAGCATTAGTCATTTCAATTTTTATATACATCTGTTCACAAGCCAGTAAATACGAACTCTCGTACTTCTACATTTTCGAAAGCAACCTGTATTGTTAGAACGAGCATCCCTAATTTATGTATACACCTGCACTTTCTGTCTACAGTAGCGTAGACTTGTTTACGTAACAGTCAATACAAGCCCTCGAACTCCTTCATTTTCGGTAGCAGTCTGTATTGTCAGACCTCGTATCCCTAATTTTAATGTATGTATACAACTACACAATCTGTCTACAAGACAGTGCACATAACGTCTTGGACTCTCGCATTTTGGAATCAAACTGTATTGTCAAAACGAACATACATAATTTAAAAGATTCATCTGAACAGTCTGTTTACAATGTGACTAATACGATGCTAGCAGAGGGTCGCGCGGGAAGCTGTACACCTGTTTTCATCCGCCCATCCATTCGATAATACCAGGTGTATGCATAAGTTTTTTCCGGTTTTTTGGTAAAAAAAAAACACGTAATTTTCAAGGGAAATTAATTTATGTTTTATTCAAAATATTGGCCATCGGCTTCTACACATTTCACCCATCTTTCAGGTAACTTATGAATACCATGCCAGAAAAACTGTTTGTCTTTTGCGACAAACCATTCGTCGAGCCATTTTCCAACTTCCTCGAAATTGCTGAAGTACTGCTCTGGGAGAGCGTGCCCCATTGATGCGAAGAGGTGATAGTCAGATGGCGCCAGGTCTGGCGAATACGGCGGGTGCGGAAGGATGTCCCATCCAAGCGATTTCAAGGTGTCTTTCACTGCTTTTGCTGTGTGAGACGGCGCATTGTCGTGTAACAAAATCACTTTGCCATGTCTTCTGGCCCATTCCGGTCGTCTTTCGATTAATGCGTGGTTTAAATTAATAATTTGTTGGCGATAGCGTTGTGTATTAACGGTTTCACCGGGCTTCAAGAGTTCATAATACACAATACCGCTCTGGTCCCACCAGACACAGAGCATGGTCTTCTTGCCGAAGCGATTTGGCCTTGGTGTTGAAGGACCGGCTTCGTCAGGTGAAAGCCACGATTTTTTCCGCTTCGGGTTTTTAAAATAAATCCATATTTCGTCACCCGTCACAATTCGATGCAAAAATGATTTCCTTTCGTGGCGTTGAAGCAGCACTTCACAAGTGACTTTGCGATTTTCTATTTGACGTTCATTCAAATCGTGTGGGGCCCATTTACCGAGTTTATTGATCTTCCCCATTACTCGTAAACGTCTGCTGATTGTTTCTTGTGACACATGTAATGCTTCTGGTAATTGCCGTTGAGTTTGAGTTGGGTCATCATCCAATAACTCCTGCAATTGCTCGTCTTCGCATTTTTGTGGTCTACCAGAGCGCTCACTGTCTTTCACATTGAAATCACCACTTTTAAATTGTCGTAACCATGTCTCACATGTTCTAATCGATGGAGCGTGTTCACCATATGTTTCTACCAGCAAACGTTGACTTTCAGCAGCCTTTTTCTTTTGATTAAATAAAAAAAGCATTGCGTGCCGCAAATGTTCTTTTTCAGGCACAAAATTCGACATGATCACTGAACGATAAAACAAAGACGCTAGTTTTTGGCGGACTCAACTTGTATGTGTTTGTAGGTTAATGTCAGACGAACAAAATGACGTATGTGTCAAATTAATACGCTGCGTACTTTTCGCTGGCGCCATCTCTTAGTTAAACCGGAAAAAACTTATGCATACACCTGGTATACAATACGGTTATCCATACTTACCTATAAAATGAATCGTTGAAAGGGCTAACCGGCAGTTAGGCCTGTGACACACTAGAAACCACAACTAGGTTCGATAGATTTCCGACCACCATCTGATTCGTCAAGCTTACGCGTGTTGCTCAATATCAGTTCCGCCGATATGGGTGTGGCCGCCATGTATCGGCTTATATCTGCCAATGAAAAGAAAAATCTCGAGATACCACTGCTTCTTGGTACAACATACAATCTGAATTATTCAGAAACAAAGAAGATAAGTGTGGGACTTCAACCACGTATAAACGGCGATGTCGTATCGATCATCAAGCTACAGAATAATAACTCATCGGGAAGAATCATCCTCGATATCACTACCTGGGGTAAACTACAAGATGCACTACCTGAAATAGACTCATATTTCAAGGAGTGTAGGAATTATGGTAAGCGGACCGCTTACCGTACCCCAAACACCCTCAAATTTGGAGACTTCGAGGTATACTTTACAACATCGGTGCATTGATGAGCCAACCACTGAGGACAGTGTCGACCAGAACGAAGAGAGTCAAGTGGAACTACCGCCAGCGAAGACGAAGAAGAACATCTATTCACCGGCTATAGTGATGCAGAAGAAATCATTTGACGGGTTATGTGCCGTAACAGTGTGCGTCGATGGGCGCTTGAGACGCCTCCAGCGCTACACTTCTTATGTGAAAAACTGTATCGAAATTCTATGTACTGAATTACTTATTCATATACCCGCTAAAGAGTTAGCTAAAAATGTGGATCAAGTGCGCATTAGAGAACGCTTAACAACAGAATAGCTCTAATCTGTGTGAGGCTGCACGCCATCGAGTCGATCCTTCAATCATTGAATATTTCGATATACTGTTTCTGGCGTTGAACTTATTTTGTATTCCATTCATAACACATAAAGTGAAAAAAACACTCACAGACATTTCACTAGTAGCTACAAATCCGATCGAATAATAATCGGAGAACGAGTGTACAAACTAGTTAAAAAGTAGTATTTAATTATTTACATAATAACACATGTTTATAAAAGATAATAATTAATTTTACTAATCGTAGATGATAAGATAATTATTGTATGACTTTGTATTAATTATGTGCGGCCCCGTCTCGTCGTCATCCTATGTTTCGTTTCATCTAAATTTGAGTTATTAAACCTGTATACATAATGCTATTGTCAATAAACATATTTGTTCTTCAAATGTTTTTACTTATTATTATTACTATTAATATCAATAACTGGTTTTAAAGTATCGAAAGATTTATTTTTAATTAGTGTCAAATAGTAAAAAAAGCAAAACCTCGGATGTGTAGGACACGACCGGACGCAAATCTTTTTACCGATGTCAAGCTACAATCTTCTTCTTTTTCGCTGGTAGGGCCCAATTTGTGGTATCGCATGTAGGGCCCAAAGTACTTGTCGATAGCTCCACCAAATATACACTACCGCCCGTCGGTAACATACCTCCTGTCGAATATTAACAATAAATGGCTCACCGGTAACAAGCGTCCGACAGATGGTACACGTGTCGTCTAGGTGGCGCGTCAGTCGGGGCTCAGGGTGGGGCGACCAATCAGATGTAGGAGAGAGGTGGGGGTGAAGAGGTGGGGGGGGGGGGCAATCACAAGCCAGCAGAAAGATAGAGAGACCACGCCCACAGGTCTCTCTATCTTGGCCCCTATCTACTTTCCTTTTATATAAATTCGCGTTTTCATCGATAACTCGAAATTCATCTCCTTGTCGGCAAACGATCCCAAAAAAATAACTTTTCAATATTATACCGAATACCGAATAATCCAATTACGCGGTACCGGCATAACAGCATCCCAAACTCCAATTTACTATTGAGAAAGAGAAAGATAAAAAAAGAAAGAAAAAGATAATAAAAGAAAGAAATAGATAATAAAAGAAAGAAAAAGATAATAAAATACCATTCATGGATTTGTTATTAATTAGGGAAAATGAGATCATTATCACAGATTGGTGTCGTAAACTGGTCTGGTAGATTTATTCACTTTTTCTTCAGTCATAAAATATAGGCATTATACAGGGTGGCCGATTTATCTGAAGACATTGAAATATTTCCAAAACTACGCATCGGATCAAAAAAAGTTCTAAATAAAATTTATTCGCCTGGAAGGGGGTCATCCAATGATATTAAAGTTGACCCCTCACCCCTACCTCCTGGAGTGGGGGTGGGGGCAACTTTGAAATCGTAAATGGGAACCCCTATTTTTTATTGCAGATTCGGATTCCCCATAAAAAAATAAGTAACTTTTATCTGAAACATTTTTTTTCGATTCGTGATAGATGGCGCTATAATCGCAAGGGACCTGATTTTTGCGAATATCTCGAGAAATTACACATCGGATCGAAAAAAGAAAATAGACATGTTTCATTTTTCAAAAAGCTTTTCAGTAATTGGAAAACCCTATTGTGAGAAAATTTTATATCGACAATAAAGTCAAATCAATGGATTTTGTCATGGAAAACCAGG
This sequence comes from Cylloceria caligata, assembly GCA_963942595.1. NCBI lineage: Eukaryota > Metazoa > Arthropoda > Insecta > Hymenoptera > Ichneumonidae > Cylloceria > Cylloceria caligata. The sequence goes on from OZ012706.1 coordinate 24,813,351, forward strand.
AAAAAAATAGGTTTTTCCAATCACGATTTTGAAGCAACTTCCATTTTCACCACAATGGGGTAGGGATAGGAGGAGGGTGGATCGAGTTTCATATCGCTGAATAGCTTTTTGAAAAATAAAACATGTGTTTTTTCTTTTTTCGATCCGATGTGTAATTTCTCGAGATATTCGCAAAAATCAGGTTTCTTGCTATTACAGCGCCATCTATCACGAATCGACAAAAAATGTTTCAGATAATAAAAGTTACTTATGATATTTTTTATGAGGAATCCGAATCTGCAATAAAAAATGGGGTTTCCCATTTACGATTTCAAAGTTGCCCCACTCCCACCCCCTGGGGTAGGGGTGAGGGGTCGACTTTGGTATCATTGGATGACTCTCTTCCGGGCGAACAAATTTTATTCAAAACTTTTTTTGATCCGATGTATAGTTGTTTAAATATTTCAATGTCCTCAGATAAATCGGCCACCCTGTATATTGTGACGGGGTATTTGAGCGATCCGTCACAAAGTCGGACCGAGCGGGGCTGACCGCGGTTCACCAGCTTGTTCGGCCGAGAGTCTCCCCAAGGCGATCCACCAGGGCAAAAATATAGCGTGCGAAGCGACTAATATTCATTTCATGTTTCTTTTGTTTTGTTTTTTTTTAATCTAATCCTCTTGAACGGGCCACGGCCCAAGCACGAAATTATCAGCAGCGACAGGAAGGTCAGCTGCGGGAGCCTGAAGGACGCTATGATAACAGCGAGAGGAGCGATCTCGAGTCTCCATCGTCGTCATGCGAACCAACCGTAGCCCCGACTGTGACGTCTGCACTCTCGTCGAGAGAAATACGCGGAGACCATCCCCGCAGTATCTCATGGGGACCGGAAAATGCACTGATCCCGGGCGGCCTTTGAATTTTCGCTGCGCTGCGAAGTCTTTATTTTTCTATTATCGTTCGCTTCGGACTGCTGCTTTGTACGAGGCATCGAAGCTCTCGCTAGAGCTGTTGCTGGCTCGGATAATAACCCCAGTCGCAAGTACCGTTACCATACTTTCAATTTTATTATTGGCTACGATTTGGGGGGAGGGAGTTTGTCGGCTCAAACAACGAGAGTTAACATATTGTGGAGGACTCTTGCGCCGTATTTTGTACAACAAGGACGTGTATACCGGGAACGCTGCCGTGTGTGACCGACCAGAACCGACGTCTACCCCCCCGCGATCCTGGACCGCTGGAAGAGTATTTCTCGAGAGGATCCCGATACTGCAACTATTCGGTGAGGTCGTCGTTCGTATCTGGTTTGAGTGTGAGAGTTAGCTCCAGTAATTTCGTTGAGACAACTCGAGCGATATTGTCGTGACGGCACGCTGTCGTGTTAGAAATCTAACGTCTTTTGATATAGCGGTCAAAGCGCTACTGCCCGGTCTTTCAAAATTAAAATCACTCGCTTCGCGAGAATTAAAAAGATCACCGAAGGGGTTCCGCTTGTTATTTAAATATTTTATTATGGTAAAGTCGAGCGCGTGAGGAGTTCTCATGTTGTGTGTGCGAGTGTACGTGTTGTAACTTCGTCCTAGTTGGTCGGTATTATTCGATTTACCTCATTCATTTTATGTTTCACCATTATTTTATTTGTGATATTTATTTTATTAATTCTCATTGTTTTATTTCTCTTCGTTAGTTAATTAATCGTCATTATTTGCTTCTCTTATTTATTTTAATTATTATCAATGCGTTCTTTCTTTTAGTTATTTCGTCCATCGGCATTATTTTATTGAACTCATTTATTTTACTGATCGCCATTATTTTATTTATCTTCTTTGATTCCTGTATCGCATCTTTTACTTATCTCATTAATTTCGTTATTCATTTATTCCGTGTGAGTTATTTCGATTTTATTTGTTCTATGGGATTTATTCCATTTTATTTACTCTGTGCGATATACTCTATTTCCATTATTCTGTTTTATTTCTTCCGTTTTGCTAGTTCGATTTATTGATTCTGTTTGGTTGCCTTAATTTTATTTATCGTGTACTCTGTTAGTCCGTGTGAGTTATTTAATTATTTCTTTTTATTTATTTATTTTGCGTTACTGAATTAGTTCCGCTTAAATGTTGTCGCCAGTCCGAGAAATTCGTGAAATATTTTAAGGAAAATTGAATCGAAGGGAATCCAGCACGTTACCATTTGTCGCTTTCCGACTGTGCTCCCAAGAGTACCACTTTGGCTCTCGAATCATCATTTTGTTACTTCTACTGCAATAAATCGTTTCTTACATTTTTGATTCTCTAAATTGACGAGTTAAGATTTTTATGCGAACTGAATGACCCATCCCCTCTTACAATTGCTAAGGCTGCAACGAAGCCGAGCTGGCCCCGTGTATTCCGCATGCGAATTAAATTTGTCCCGGAAAATAATTTATTTCTCGTGACTGGCGCCCATCACGCGGGAGCCCGGGCTTTTGTGACCATCCGCGGGAGCTAGAAGCGACGAAGGTGTAAAAGTTGGTGACAATATGTATGTATGTATGTATGTATGTATGTATGTATGTATATTCGGGTGCTCCTTATATGGGGTTTGTTAGCCATTACCAGAAGAAGTTGGTTTTTCCCTTTAAAATACACACGTTTCTTCGTTTTTGTTTCCTCATAGAAAAAGTTTTTCGACGGTGAAAAAATGTTGTTTCCAGTTTTCGATGTCAACGTGTTGAAAATATCCCAAAACTTCGAAAAATCATATTTAGAAAAAATGTCCGGATGTGTGTGTGTGTATGTGTGTATGTATGTTCTGACACTGTAATATGCTTTGAGCATTGTGCGGAATCTCGAGGAAGCAATTTGCAAATTTCAATTTGCGGGTTCTTTTAATATCCAAACCGTTTGACCGATTCTCTCCAACTCTTGTGCCAAGTTTTTATGCGGTGGCTCAAACCGTTCTTTACACATGTGCGTTTCAATTTTTTAATGCCAGCACATACATGCGTACATACATATATGCATACATACGTACGTGCATGTACACATATGTCAGTAATGTATTATAAATATTATGTTTGGAATACTTTGTGATATTTTTTCATCATAAAGCTTCCTGTATGAGTAAGCAACACTTTGAACAATAAACATCATGACATTTGTTCCTAAAAATGTTGACAGTAATTATCAATTACTATTGAAAACAGTAATCAACCAGGACAGCCTGCTGCACTATTATCTTAATCTCCGCCGATTAACGACTATTTTTGACATCACATTGAACATTTTTCCCAAACAGCGATGGAATAAGATCGCAGTTCGAAAAGTCCGTAATATAACATTTCTTATTTTCATTTTTTATTTCTCCTTTCGTCGTTTCGGGTGTTTCTTATAGTCGTCGCACTGATTGCGCAACCGGGAATAGTGAGAGTGTTGAAACTGGGAAGGAAATACGTGGGAGTTATCGATCACAATCTTCGTTTGATAAATGCCGATATCATTTGGAAGAAGGGCACGGCCGATAAAGACAACTGCGTAGCGTCGAATCGTATCCAGATAACGGACATCTTAGCTCTACAAACAGGTAAATTTATCGTTCGAGGTTCATACCACCAAGGCGATGATATTTTTTCAGCATTTTCTGGAGGAAAGCAGTGTACCGCAATGGCTGCAGTAGCTATTGCAGCTGCACATCTGTTACGTCCCACATCGTGAATGGAGGATACAGTGAACCGCATATTACTCGGGGGCGATAATCTTTTCCATTCAGCCATAATAATCCGTCGTCTCGTGAATATTGCTGAACGCGGAGCTCAATATTTGACGCCTGAAGAACTATCGGAAATGGTAGATGTAATATCCACAAGGTGCCAAATCACGCTGGGAAAGGAAGTATTCGGTCATCTCTGGTTTGGCTTAGAGGAAACCGGTTTTCCAAGCTTAAAGACCGCAATCGTAACTTTATTCAGCGATGTAATAAACAACAAGGAACCGTCTTATCCTGCAGCAATAGTTACGTGCAACGGAGTGTCCATCGCCCTCTTTATATTCGATGGCCTTATGTGGATGTTTGATTCTCATTCCCGAGATGAGTTGGGAAAAACAACTCATAATGGAAAGGCCGGTTTGATTGGTTTCTTACAAGTGGATAGCCTGTTTGAAATTTTGATGATGAATCTACCAAGAAGTAATGCAGCTGACGCATACGGGAACCAATACATGATCACACCTGTCATCATCGACACTGTATTACCTATTGGCGCAACTTCGGAACCAACAAACGCGGATCCGGCAGCATCCTCCGAAAGTGTCTTATATGAAGAAAAGCAGTGTATTGTACGCAGCATAACTTCCGATTCAGCAGACAGTGCTGCAACACTACAAGCGGAATCTCTTATTCGTTCTGAAAACTGCAATTTTCCGCAAATGAGAAACAGTATACCTCTGAATGCATGAATATCGACGATGAGCAATCCATAACTCAGGAATTTAAACGTATTTGCGAGGAAGAATGGTTCATTGAGGCGCACAGTTTGATTGGTAGCAGTTCACCTGTGGAAGAATTCCGCAACGAAGAGTCCAGAGTCCCAAGAGGAATTTATCAGTTCGGTTACGATTGGAAGCAGCTACATGAAAACTTCGACAATCACGCGCCAATGTTCAACTATGGTTTCGAAAACCTCGTCTTATTAACTTCACGATGCTCCGGACTCAAATCAATCCTCAGATTCAAATGTTCTCTATGTAAGTTTGAGCAAGACATATGGAGTGAGCCGCCCAATGATATCGAGTTGGATGTACCAGGTCTATAAATATCAGGGGTACAAATTGAAAATGCGGGTTTGATAACAGATGGCGTTACTAACGCTATACGCATCAGGCAGTACTGTGACTATGTTCATGTCAAAGCTACGTCTTATAGCTTTAATTTTCAGTATGTGTCAATTTGTCGCAGTGTCAAATTCATAGTTTTTTTGAGCTCTCAATATGTCGAGTTTCGTGCCAACAAAACAGCATTTGCGGGAAGTTTTAATTTACTTCTTTAATTTGAAGAAAAGTGCTGCTGAAGCACATCGATTGGTCTCCGAGGCTTATCCGAGTCATGTTCCATCGGTTTCAACGTGCGAGAGATGGTTTGTGCGGTTTAGAAGTGGTGATTTTGACGTTGAGGACAAAGAGCGGCCGGGCCAAGTGAAAAAGTTTGAGAATGCTGAATTGGAGGCAATACTCAATGAAGACTCGTGTCAAACTCAACAAGAGCTCGCAGATTCATTGGGAGTGACACAACAAGCCATTTCCCATCGTATAAAAGCCCTCGGAATGATCCAAAAGCAAGGACATTGGGTGCCGTATGAGCTGAAGCCGAGAGACGTCGAGCGCCGTTTTTTTGCATGCGAACTGCTGCTCGAACGGCAAAAACGGAAGGGTTTTTTGCATCGCATTGTCACTGGTGATGAAAAGTGGATCCATTACGATAACCCGAAGCGCAAAAAATCATATGGTTACCCCGGCCATGCATCATCATCGACGGCCAAACCAAATATTCACGGCGCCAAGCTCATGCTCTGTATTTGGTGGGACCAGCTGGGTGTGGTGTATTATGAGCTATTGAAATCGAACGAAACCATCACAGGAGCACTATACCGAACTCAATTGATGCGTTTGAGCCGCGCACTCAAAGAAAAACGGCCACAATACGAGCAAAGACACGACAAAGTAATTTTGCAACATGACAACGCTCGGCCACATGTTGCAGCGCCGGTCAAAACATACCTACAAACGCTGAAATGGGAAGTCTTACCCCACCCGCCGTATAGCCCAGATATTGCTCCTTCCGATTACCACCTTTTCCGATCGATGACACATGGCCTAGCTGACCAGCGCTTCCATTCTTACGAAGAAGTCCAAAAATGGGTCGATGACTGGATAGCAGCCAAGCCGGCCGAATTTTTTCGCGACGGTATCCGTAAATTGCCAGAAAGATGGGAAAAAGTTGTGGCTAGCGATGGACAATACTTTGAATAATTCATTTGTTACCATTTTTTCAGAATAAACGTTCAAAAATAGAAAAAAATCCCGCATTTTCAATTTGTACTCCTGATATGAAACCGGAATTTGCACATAGATGGCCCTAGCTGTCAATGTAGTTACCGTCAAACCGCGTCATTAGCGCCATCTCCTTGTTGACATCTCTGACAAAGATTTTCAACTCACAACAATACAAGTTTCATACAACAGCATAGTTTGTAATAGCGTTGAACATGTCGAATTTCGTGCCTGGAAATTACGATTTGCGGACAGCATTGATTTTCCGTTACCAATTGAAGAAAATTGCTGCACAATCGCATCGAATGCTTGTCAAAGCTTACGGTGAGCATGCTCTTGGTAAATCACAGTGCTTTGAGTGGTTTAAAAAATTCAAAAGTGGCGATTTTGACGTGAGAAACGAAGAACGTGGAAAACCACCGAAAAAGTTTGAAGACAGCGAATTGCAAGCATTGTTTAATGAGGCTGACGCTCACACGCAACAACAACTCGCGGATCAATGAAATGTGACACAAGAAGCCGTCTCCATACGTTTGAAAGCCATGGGAAAGATCCAGAAGATGAGAAAATGGGTTCCACATGAACTGAATGAAAGACAGCAGGAAAACCGAAACACCACTTGCGAAATGCTGCTCGCCAGGTACAAAAGAAAGTCATTTCTCCATCGAATTGTGACTGGCGATGAAAAGTGGATATATTTTGAGAATCCTAAGCGTAAAAGATCATGGGTACCTCCAGGCGAACCATCGACATCGACTGCAAGGCCGAATCGCTATGGACGGAAGACAATACTCTGTGTTTGGTGGGATCAGAAGGGTGTGATCTATTATGAGCTGCTAAAACCTGGCGAAACCGTTAATACTGAACGCTACCGACAACAAATGATCGATTTGAATCAAGCTTTGCGTGAAAAACGACTAGAATATCAAAAAAGGCAACACAAAGTGATTTTGCTTCATGATAATGCACCATTACACACAGCAAAACTGGTCAAGGAAACGATTGAGGCGTTTAGTTGGGAAATACTTTCGCATGCGGCTTACTCACCAGACTTGGCTCCATCCGATTACTACTTATTTGCATCGATGAGACACGCACTTGCTGAACAGCGCTTTACTTCTTACGAAAATGTACGAAAATGTACGAAAATGGCTCGATGACTGGTTTGTCTCAAAAAAGCAACAGTTTTTTTTGCGTGGCATCCACAAATTGTCAGACAGGTGGAAAAAATGTATAGCTAGCGATGGGCAATACTTCGAATAAAATATTTTATATTATTTTCATACAATAAACGTGTATTTTCTATACAAAAATTCCGATTTTATATTTATAGACCTGGTAAATAGCGCAATGGCTCTTGGTGATATTATTAACGGGATAGGATTCAAGCAGAGCGCTTGGTTGCAGGTATGAATATTCGCTACAAAGCCGAATCAACATATCAACGGTACCGCGAATCAGTCGTAGCGGGCTTATCGGAGATTGCTTTTCTTGACATGAAGAAAACAGGGGACGAAGAACGTGAATTAGCAATTGCACGAGGAGATGTTATCAATGGAGTCCCTCATATTCGTGTGATTGCTGATGGCAGTTGGATGAAAAAATCGTATCAAACCGGAAAATTTGACTCGCCCTCAGGTACCAGTTCAATTTATGCTGGGCAAACGTTAAAGGTTCTATTTATTGGTCTGCGAAATAAGTTTTGCTCTATGTGTGATGTTGCTTCGACTCATAATATAGAACCTCAACAACACACATACTATAAAAATTGGAGTACAGCCAAAGCTCATCCAGTATGGAGGCACATACTATTGCAAAAGGCTTCAGAGTGAGCATCGAGCACCATAGACTCATATATTCGGTACTGATCGCTGATGGAGATAGCAGCGTCTTCAATCGAATTAGTGAAATGGCGCCTTATAGAGACTACGATGTACAGGGTGTCCGCCGGGAAGGTATACTACTTTGTTTTGCCGCCATTTTGGTAAACGTTAGTCTTGACAGTTCATATTTGGCAGTCGTGAAGTAGACACGTGGCAAATTTATTATGGAAAAATATTCGATAAACCAACGTGTTTTAATCGTTAAAAGCTCGCCCATGACAGCTCGCCCATGACAACCCCGATTTCCATGAAAAAATCATAATGAGTGACGAGGCACATTTTCATTTAAATGGATATGTGAATAAACAGAATAGTCGGTTCTGGGCAATGGAAAACCCTCAAATAATTCATCAGTCAACTTTACATCCATTAAAAGTGACAGTCTGGTGTGCAATTTGGTCAGGAGGAATCATTGGACCTTACTTCTTTGAAAATCAAAACGGCGTAACGGTAACTGTGAATGGGGAGCGATATTGTGATATGATTGAAAACTTTTTAACGCCACAACTGCATGCTTTGGGCTTGATTAACATGTGGTATCAACAAGGCGGTGCCACATCGCATACAGCCAGGATTACAATGGAATTACTGCGAGACCTCTTTCCACAACAAGTTATTTCAAAAAATGGTGATGTTGACTGGCCTCCACGGTCGCCTGATTTGACTGCTCCGGACTTCTTTTTGTGGGGATATCTAAAAAGCAAGGCTTATGCAAACAAACCAGAAACGCTTGAGCAACTCAAACAAAATATTCGTGATGAAATTAATGAAATACCGCGTGAAATGTGTGAGAATGTAATGAAAAATGTGCTCAAAAGGGCTCGCATTTGTGAGGCTAACAGAGGCGGACATTTATCTGATATTGTATTCCATACATAATTGCCGACATTAAATAAAACATTTATCAATATAAGATCCATTCTCTTTCATTTAATCAAAAATTATAAACAAACAAAGTAGTATACCTTCCCGGCGGACACCCTGTACATGTAGGAAAAAATTGAATGTTGCAACCACATGTTACGAAGTGCTCGAAAAAATCTTATAAAAGTTGTAAATACTGGAAAACTAGGGCCATTAAAACGAGTTTGTAAAAAATAACATAGAAAACATCATACGCCATACGCGTACGGCAGCCCGATACAGATTGGAGAAAACTAAACCGTGGGCGCAGAAAAAAGTGACCCTCAGGGAGGATATTTTGAACATACCGAGCCATGTCTTCGGCGATTACGTCAAATGCCTGCAGACTTGTTATTGCGATTATGGAGCTGCTTCCGGAACCGAAATGAATTATGCGATAACTTTGAAGAAAGTAGGCAAATTCGATGATATTCTGGATTATGTCCGTCGTTTGGCGGATAACGCTGATAGTTTTTTGTATGGTATCAGCAATAATATCGTTGACAGCTTTCATAATATTATCGCCAAGTTTATCGGCGGAAAACGGATACATTGGGGAAAGCGGCGTTCATATAACGCCCGAGTTTCTGGTGCGGTCGTTCAATTTAATACGAACGGCGTGATGACTGCATTTTCAAAAACAACTGGAAAAAAACCATTCGATGTTGTTCTCGCGCTAGAAGAATGACGAGCTCATTTGAATGGATTGAGGCAACACAGCCCAAGAAAACTATTTATAAAAATACTGGTCCTGATAAAGGTTACGGACCTCAAGCGGAAAAACCCGATCGGGGCAAAGACACATATGCGGCTGAATATGTAAGACTTGTCCATAAGCCGAAGGAGTTTCAACGGACACGTGAAGAACTCGAAAGAGATACATTACTTCAGAGTGACAGTATGCTTTGGCAATCGGCGCGCCGAAAACTACTTACTGCATCAAATTTTGATGCTGTTCGTCACATGAAAGACTATAGATCATCCTGTGGCATTGTCCAACGAATCGTTTATCCTAAAGAAATGGGTTACATTCCATCCATTCGATACGGCAAGCAAAACGAGGATGTCGCTCGACAAATTCTACAGCAGTATCTGGGCTGCAATATTGAGCCATGTGGTTTATTTATAGATCCTGAAATAATCGGATTAGGGGCAACGCCCGGTGGTCTGATTGGCAATAATGCCATCGTCGAGATCAAGTGCCCTTATGCAGCTAGGTTTTGTTCAATCAATGAGGCGATTAAGCAAAAAAAAGGGGTGTACAAAGAATATTCCTCAAAAATGATCTGACACGGATAAATACGGAACACCCCTACTACTACCAAGTACAAGAGCAGCTTCATGTGACGCAAAGACAGCACTGCTATTTTATGTTATAGATGCCAAATGATTCAGTTCTTATTGTAATTGAGAGAGATGATACTTTCTGGAAGAATAAGATGGAAGCATCGTTGATAACTTTTTACGTAAACTGTATGATTCCAGAAATTGTTGATCCGACACATGTAAGATCTATGCTGCTAAGAAATCTTCCATACTGCGACGGTATTTTACGTTATCGTCATCGTTAAAGGGTTTTAGTTCGGACTCGAGCAGGGAGGAAATTAATATAGGCTTCAGTATTAGGTAAAAGTATGGTTTATTAGACAGATGTAATAAATTATACAGAGAAATGTTGAATAATTTAAATGATAACTAAATGCACTCCTTTTTACTATGTTTTTGGTGATTATGCACCTTACAAAAACTTGACCCGGGCTAACGCGAGCCTATATAATCGTGTCCGCACGAAGTAGGAGGTTTGATATTAAATTATTTAAATATTTTCTCTATTGGTATGGCAGTGTGGTTTCTATACCAGGCAAGAGAGAATGTTTTCCTACCGGGTTTGCCATCGATAATTTACCTATGCTAGCTATGTTGTTATTCCTAGCCTTCGGGCTAGCCTATCCTATATCTATATTGAGTGGGCCATGGCGGGGACGGAGCTCTCGCTCGAGCTCTCCTGACTACGCGATCTACTCGCTGGCCCCGCCGCTGCTACGGTGGAGGCGTCAGCGCGGTGCACCCTTGATGCATCGGTGCATCGGAACTGCCACAGGAGCGTCTCTAGCTAGTTTTTAGGGTGTTTTTTAAGTCCCTATGGGTTTAATATATTTTTATCCATACCACTTGGTTTATATTCGATGGGAGATCTTGTCGACTCGGATGCTGGGCTGCTTAGACGGCTGGTGGCTCAGTAGTTGGCCTTGGAAGATGTTCGTTTCAGCTGGCTCAGAGGTATCAGGCCTGGTTCTTGGAGTAGTGCGGTTGAAGATGCTTCTCCTTGGGTTGGCTTGGTGGTCCTCCTTTGGTTCGTTAGCTGGCCCTCCTTTGGTTGGTTCTGGATGTTGGCAAAAGTCTGTGAACAGAATGCTCTCCGACTGTGGTATGTCGTGTCCTTTTACACCGACTATCCCGTTCTTTTTCCAAGCTCTGTCGGTATAGCAGGGTATGACTATATCTGATAGTCGTCCTGTAGCCCATCTCCTGTAGCCCATTTGTCCCGTTAATTTCTTCTCTTTGATTATAGTGATTAACGTATTCCTCGTGGATTGTTTTTCACACCTCTCTTAAGACTATAGTCTTACAGCTTGGGAGTATTACTATGGCTTAAATAACGGTAATTTATCGTTAGTCTTCATAAGTGTGCGCATTGTATGGTATGGATCCCTGTGTTTATATGTGTAGGTCTAGTTCAAGCTAGTTACTCTGGCTGTATAATTAAGTATAAGACGAATTTGTCGTCTTAATACATACTAGAAGCTATTGCGAAACGAGAAACGTATAAAGGTATGGAAAGATACGATTGTGATGAAATTGAAGTCGGTCAGGGTTGAACTACTTGTACTACCTTCAAAAACAAATGGAACCATGTTTTTCTTCCACTACATCGCTTAGTTTAACCTTATATCATCAAAAGCAGCGGCAGTATATCGACGCTAACATTTTGCAGGACAGTATGAGGTCTTCAGCAAGTTCCATTTTGAGATCTGAACTTGATCGATCTCTGGCTCAAAACATATAACGCGTTGAATTATCGCGTGACCCACGTGGTATAAAATCGGATCGAGATCTTGAGGGAGTCCCGAGTTGTATTTTTAAGTTCGGACTTGATCGATCTCTCAACTTATTTAACACGCATTGGACTATCGCGCGAGCCACGTGGTATAAAATATGACCGAAATCTGGAGCGAGTACCGAGTTGTATTTTGAAATTCGGACTTGACCGATCCCTTAACTTATTTAACACGCGTTGAGTTATCGCGCAAGCCATATGCATGATATATCTATACATAAAAATATATCGTATGAGTGAGGGCCGCTAGAAGTCGTAGACTTAGCAGGGGTGGTGGAGGGCCTCTCAACATAAATAATATAAATTCATATTTTAGAAACTTCTATCTAACAAGCCAAATTGGCAACATTGCGCGATGCCACATCAATTTCTTATCAACGGTACGTATTTTTTGCGTTATAATATATTTAATGCTGAATCTATGTCACAGATAATGAATCTTACTAAAATTTGTTTTACTTTATACTGTACGTTTAGAGATTACTTCTATGAAGTAGTGTCCATTTATTTTGTGAGGGATGACGAATGTACGCTATTCCCGGTTCAATGATAGCGTTACACCGGGACTATGCAGCATCACAAGAACCGGTCCAGAATTCATGATAGGCAGCTTACCTACGCTTTGAACTTCTTCGTGCAATTTCCAGCCGCTGGTGGGATTCTTTTACTCCAATAAAAAATTGATCGACCATTTAAAGTCAATCGAAAATAAAAGCAATTGTCTTTCCATATTATCGTCTGGTTACATGGGTTCCTGGATGAGCCTATGCAAAATATACATTATAATACATAAAACGAGGATTCAAAGTAGAACCTTGAACGTTGCTTTCGCATTTTTTTTTCACCTTTGACAAAGTTACCTCTATGAGGAAGTATGTTGATCGATTTTGGAAAAGCTTTGGAAAATCGATTTAGAAAGTGGAAAATATGTTTAAAAATAAAGTAACGAATATACTGACATTGGACAATTAATAAAATTTAAACCCCTCGATCGATTCTCACCAAATTTAAAACTAAGTCCCCTTGTCCCCTAGCCAATTTGTACGTCAAATTTTGGTTTGATCGGTATAAATTTACGAGAGTTTGAGAGAAAATAGATTTTTTCGAGAAATTTATAAAACTCACAAATTCATACAATCTTAACTCGTTGATCGATTCTTGCCAAACTCAATACCGAATAACCTTGTCCCCTAGCCTATTCTTGAAGAAAGTTTTGCCTCGATAGCTCAGAATTTAGGACAGTTTGAGAAATCACACCTTTTTTCGAAAAATTCGAACAACCATAAAATTAGTCACCCGTTAGCGATTTTGGTACAAATTGCAGCAAGCTGACGGGAGTTATGATCTAGCTCGTGTGCAAAGTTTCAGAAAGATCGATCAACCCGTTCTCGGAATAAAGCCATTTCCATGTTTCAATCTCATCACAATCACATACGCACGGACATTTTTTCTAAATATGATTTCTCGACGGTTTGGAACTTTTAAATCTCTGGTATTTAAATGTCGAAAAAAAATATTTCCCGACAACAAATGTTCCTCCACGAGGAAGCAAGAAGAAAAACAACCATCGCAGTATTATTGCTGGCAATTTAATTTAAACGAAAAATAGCACAGATTCTCCGCCTTACGACTGGAGTATTATGTGGCACCGCTCAGCACCTCGCGCGCCGCTTTCAAAAGAGCGGAGAAAACTCTTGGAACACCGCGACGTCGGTGCGGCAACAGAACGGTGACAGCGCGGCAACAGCGCGGTTACAGTCATGCGAGGCAGCAAGGTTCGCTGATCTCGCAGCACACGCGGCCGTGCCTCGTTTCGACAGATTCCAACCGTACACGGGCCAATCCCAATATGAGTCATTATATACTCTGTATAAGGATTTGGCTCCATACAATTAGAATCTATAGAAATAAGGCACTCATACAAACGCATGTGGCTGTGCGCCGCCGCACCTTGGAGGCAGGACATATGAAATTAAAAGACCCTAATTTCATACTAACGCAATTTTCCGGATATTTTAGTTACCATGGAATAATTATGTTATTGTTGGAAGTAATTTCATAAAGTTCCAGAATTAAAACTTGAATTGTTTCTGAGATGAAGCTTTTTTTCAACAATTAAAGTTCAAAATCTATGAGACTTCAGACTTCATTTACACAATTAATCATTCTCTCGGCACCAATAAATTTCGTACAGCAAGTTAAAGTTGAGTCTGAGGCAGATTATTTTGGAATTTCACATTTTATAATGTATGGGGTATTTCACGTGAAGTGGAACAGCTTGCGGTCCTGACTTCCGTCTATATTTAAGCTATTTTTGATTTACGAAAAAATAGGAATACTATGGTCGAAATTCGGTGGTGAAAATGTTCTTTTCGTTTGTTCTTGGCCAAGATATATGGCGTCAAAATGTGAATGATAAATTCTGGTAAATCCATGGTCACAGTATCTTTTATATCACTTCAAATTGCGACCTATAACTATAAAAGACCTTACATGGTAAAAATAAAGTGAATTATAGTGAAGCGACAAAATTACCGATTTCGGCCAAACACCGTTCCACTGGACGTGAAGTTCCTTACATATAACTCAATATCTCATAAATCATGAATCTCAAAAATAAGGAATAGGGAACTTGCGTGTGTTTCAATTTTTATTTCATTCCAAAGTAGGGTGAGAAATAAAGAATTTCCCAAGCCAGTTTTTTGTGCGAGCAATATATACGGTAGAAAAAACTTTTTTTTCGCTCAATTTTTTCGGTAGATTTGAATGGGCAGCTATATTGTTGGGCTCGTCTATCAACGCCGCCCGTGTTACGTCCGGAAGCTATGCTCCACTATAAACACTTTCTGCTCTAAGCAAGCAGAAATCTTATGAAGAGGCGAAACATCCATGAGTGCGAAAGAGGTAGAACTACGAGGGTCGATCAATAAATAGTCGGCCTTGTGCCATCTGTTGGTCGAGGAAAGAAATCAATAGCGACGTTTAATAGTGCCATCCTTCACATGACTGTTGTCAAAGTTTCAGCTCGCTGCGATGTTTAGTTTGCGTTTGGCAGCCATCGAAAGACAAACAACTTTTGTGTTTTTACAAAAATGGAAAAAATTGAGTATCGTGCAGTGATTCGATTTTTGTTTTTGAAAAAGAAAACGAACAATGAAATCAAAGCGGAGCTAGACAAAGTTTATATGGACCTTCGCTATCAACCATTAAATATTGGACAGCTGAATTTAAACGCGGTCGTACGAGCATTATTGACGATGAACGTCCAGGTCGTCCAAATGAAGTCGTCATACCAGAAACAATTGTAAAAGTCCACGATATGGTGTTAAATGATCGGAGAAAAAAAGTGCGTGAGATTGCTGAGGCCACAGGCATATCATATGGCTCAGTGATTTCAATCCTGAGTGATCAGTTGGGTATGAAAAAGTTATCCACAAGATGGGTGCCGCGTTTGCTTACTGTCGACCATAAAAGAGAACGTGTAGCTGATTCAAAGGCGATTTTGGGGATCTATAAGCGTGATCCTGTTGAGTTTTTGCGTCGTTACGTAACCGTGGACGAAACATTGATCCATCACTATACACCAGAGACAAAGGAACAACCAAAACAATGGACTTCACCGACCGAACGTGCTCCGAAGAAGGCGAAGATGGTGCCATCGGCCGGTAAGGTCATGGCCACAGTTTTTTGGGATGCACGCGGCATAATCTACATCGATTACTTTCCGCCGAAAAAAACGATTAATGGCGAATACTATGCAGCCGTACTGACCCGATTCAACGACAAATTGAAGAAAAAAAGTCCACATTTGGCGAGGGAAAAAGTGCTCTTCCATCAAGACAATGCACGCGTTCACACGTGCCCAGTTGCCATGGCCAAAATTCATGAATTTAAATACGAATTGCTTTCGCATCCACCGTATTCTCCAGACTTGGCTCCCTCCAACTACTTTCTGTTTCCAAACCTGAAAAAATGCCTTGGCGGAAAGAGTTTTGGTTCTAGAGATGACCTCATCGCCGAAACAGAGACCTATTTTGAGGACCTTCCGAAATCGTATTATTCGGAGGGCATCAAAAAATTGGAAAATCGTTGGAATAAGTGTATGGAGCTAAAAGGAGATTATGTTGAGAAATAAAAAGATTTTTGTCAAAAAAAACGCGATTTTCTTTACCAAGTCGACTATTTATTGATCGACCCTCGTAGTATGGTAGACACGGCGGAGTGAAAGAAAAGCAGCATACCTTCTGGAGGTTTATCTCCATACTTACACAGATCTGCCGCTTCCTTTTTAATTCGCCGTGATCGCCATACTAGCCTGTCTCTTTCGCACTCACAGGTGAAGTATTGAGGATTTGGCTTCCCTTAACTTGCACTAGTAATATTTGAAGCCGTGAAGCATTGGTGACATTGTCAAAGCTTAAATTTACATATACTTCTGCTTGCTCGGAGCAGAAACTGAGTACGGCGGAGCATAGTTCCTGTGTTCCTGAACGTGACACGTGCGGCGTTGATAGACGGACCCAGCAATATGGCTGCCCATTCAAATGTACCGAGAAAAATAAATGTAAAAGAAGAAAATTTTGCAGCGATACTATTGCTCGAAAAAAAAACTGTATTGGGAAATTCATTCTTTTTCATCCGACTTTCGAGTCCGGTATATAAATATAGAAATTTCAACTGCATACAAGTTCCCTATTCATTACAAGTAATCTACGCTCCTTACTATAAATGATGAATTTTATTTCGCCTTTTTTTAACACAGTTATGTGCAACGAATTTTATATATTTACTGTACCCGACCACATGGATCGGTGGGATACGACTTGGCGCAGAACCAACAATACTTGGGAGATGGAGGATCAATCAGGGCGACCAGGGCCCACATATACCATGGCCCGCCACTGTAATCCTTACATCCTGCCATACCGACAACTGTTACTTTTCGCTGAATGCCTAGGTTGACACACTTGCAATAAGCGGCGCTAGCTACAATGTGTATTTTTTCCGCGAGAAGCGCTACCCTCGATTCTGAGTTGGTCACGTGTGCTCGATGGCTCTTAACATGGGCTCTGTGTTTCCATGTAAATCTCTGTTCGCTGATCTTGCACACTGTGACGAGTAGCGCCTAGAAGTCTTCAATCGCAATATTGCTATTTTGAACTGCTGCTATAATCGTATTGTCGTCGGTAAGCAGTGATGCCTGCCGGCGAGGTACGGGTATTTTCTTACTGCCCCCACCACGCTGTCAGTGCTAAGCGTGTCAGGGGAAGGCTTGCGCTGTTTGTAACAAATTTCGTCTCGATTGCGTTTTACGCTGGCTGGCCCCACCCACTTTACAAAAGCCACCGCCCGGGCTTTTATGAAATGAGTTATGAAAGATTATTTAATGAATATATATAAATAGTGTATAATATTTTATTTATCAATAAATAGATAATGAAATTAAAGAAACATAGTAAGATGACAGACTCGTCTCATAATTAAATGTACCGCCTAAACGAGACCCACACACACACAAACACAGAGATCCATACCACACAGCACGCACACATATAAAGACCAACTACCGTTACTCGAGCTATAGTTATACTACCAAGCAGTAACACTATAGTCTCAAGTAACGTATGAAGAACCATCTAAAAGGAACACGCTAAATCACTATAACCAAGAAGAGGAAATTAACGGGACAAATGGGCTACAGGAGATAGGCTACAGGACGACTAGAAGATATAGTAATACCCTGCAGTGCCGACAGAAAGGAAAGAAGAACGGGGAAGCCGGTATAAAAGGGCACAACATACCACAGTCAGGGAGCATTCTGTTCACAGACTTTCGCTAACATCCGGAATCTACCAAAGGAGGACCAGCTAACCAGCCAAAGGAAGACCATCTAATCGACCAAAGGAGGACCAGCTGACCAACCAAAGAGGACCAGCCATCCAGCTAAAGAAGGACCACCTAGTCAACCCCAGGAGAAGCATCTTCAACCGCACCACTCCAAGGACCAGGCCTGATACCTCTGGCCCAGGGAAAACGAGCATCTTCCAAGGTCAACTACGGAGCCACCAGACATCCAAGTAGCAGAGTACTCAAGCCAACGAGATATCACGTCAGAAAGACACCAGTGTGGTATGGAGAAAATTATATTTCCGATGCGCCGATGCACCGAGGATGCACCGCGCTGACGCCTCCACCGGAACAGCGGCGGGACCAGCGAGTCAATCGCGTAGCCAGGAGAGCTCGAGCGAGAGCTCTGTCCCCACTACAGTCCACGCAGTATAGGTATAGAATAGGCTACCCTCCAAGGCGAGGAATAATAACAGAACCGATATAGATATATTAACGATGGCAAGCCCAGCAGGCTCTTTCTATATGTAGAAACTATACTATCATACAACTACAGAAAATAATTCAGTAATTCAATATAAAATCTCCTACTTCTTGCGGACGCGATTATATAGGCATGCGTAAGCCCGGGACAAGTTCTTTTTGTAGGGTGCATAATCACCAAAATTAACGTAAAAGGAGTACATTTAATTCTCACACAAATTATTTAACTTTTACCTGTATAATTTATTTAATGTGTCTAATAAACCACACTTCTACCGAATACTGAAGCCTATATTAATTTCCTCCCTGCTCGAGTCCGAACTAACACCCTTTAAGGGTGATGATAACGTAAAATACCGTTACAATAGATAACCCTCACTAATTTTGCAGCCGTCAGCAAATGAATAGTGCATTAGAATCACTTCACTTTCACTTTTTGACAATACGTTGTCGTGACAAAAAGACCAAGGTCTACACTTTTTGATTCATCTGATTCTGCAAGACGCATACGAAACAATATTGGAACTGTGATTGCGTTGTTAATGCAAATACACTGAAAAAACAATTTATTGACCTCATGAAAGACCTCAAATATTATGTATTATTTCAAGGCAGCGAGTAATATACAAGTGAGTATTAAGTACTACTGAAGGTGATAGGTCGAGTAGTTGTAATTATGCTAGAAATTTCAGCAAGTAATTAATGCAAATTTGCGCGTCATTGATTTTAGAGTGTCGATAAGAACATTCTACGATCTTCAGGCACGGCGGTTATCGATTATATACACGTGCCATACTAAACGTCAACCTCTACTGCTTCGGGACTTAATGCTACAAGAGCGTCTCCCTGCTAAAAATTTGCTATGAAAAAATTGTATAGAATTAAAAAATGTTAAGTTGAGAATTGTGCACTGTTCACAATGCTTTTTACACCCCACAAATAATCAGTTATTCAATTATTATTTTAATATACGTAATTATTATGCATACCATAAAATAACGTAAATTATATAATATCAGGAGTACAAATTGAAAATGCGGGATTTTTTTCTATTTTTGAACGTTTATTCTGAAAAAATGGTAACAAATGAATTATTCAAAGTATTGTCCATCGCTAGCCACAACTTTTTCCCATCTTTCTGGCAATTTACGGATACCGTCGCGAAAAAATTCGGCCGGCTTGGCTGCTATCCAGTCATCGACCCATTTTTGGGCTTCTTCGTAAGAATGGAAGCGCTGGTCAGCTAGGCCATGTGTCATCGATCGGAAAAGGTGGTAATCGGAAGGAGCAATATCTGGGCTATACGGCGGGTGGGGTAAGACTTCCCATTTCAGCGTTTGTAGGTATGTTTTGACCGGCGCTGCAACATGTGGCCGAGCGTTGTCATGTTGCAAAATTACTTTGTCGTGTCTTTGCTCGTATTGTGGCCGCTTTTCTTCGAGTGCGCGGCTCAAACGCATCAATTGAGTTCGGTATAGTGCTCCTGTGATGGTTTCGTTCGATTTCAATAGCTCATAATACACCACACCCAGCTGGTCCCACCAAATACAGAGCATGAGCTTGGCGCCGTGAATATTTGGTTTGGCCGTCGATGATGATGCATGGCCGGGGTAACCATATGATTTTTTGCGCTTCGGGTTATCGTAATGGATCCACTTTTCATCACCAGTGACAATGCGATGCAAAAAACCCTTCCGTTTTTGCCGTTCGAGCAGCAGTTCGCATGCAAAAAAACGGCGCTCGACGTCTCTCGGCTTCAGCTCATACGGCACCCAATGTCCTTGCTTTTGGATCATTCCGAGGGCTTTTATACGATGGGAAATGGCTTGTTGTGTCACTCCCAATGAATCTGCGAGCTCTTGTTGAGTTTGACACGAGTCTTCATTGAGTATTGCCTCCAATTCAGCATTCTCAAACTTTTTCACTTGGCCCGGCCGCTCTTTGTCCTCAACGTCAAAATCACCACTTCTAAACCGCACAAACCATCTCTCGCACGTTGAAACCGATGGAACATGACTCGGATAAGCCTCGGAGACCAATCGATGTGCTTCAGCAGCACTTTTCTTCAAATTAAAGAAGTAAATTAAAACTTCCCGCAAATGCTGTTTTGTTGGCACGAAACTCGACATATTGAGAGCTCAAAAAAACTATGAATTTGACACTGCGACAAATTGACACATACTGAAAATTAAAGCTATAAGACGTAGCTTTGACATGAACATAGTCACAGTACTGCCTGATGCGTATAGCGTTAGTAACGCCATCTGTTATCAAACCCGCATTTTCAATTTGTACCCCTGATATAATTATATATATTGAAATGTTTCGTGATTTTGGTCTTTTGCGCGGTTTATTGCTTTTGCTTAGGTGTTAATGCGCGTGTGTGTCAATAGGTCGCGACTAAATTCGCGTCGGTTGTGTGTTTTTGAGGAGGATATTTGCCTATACCACTAGGAATGGAATTTGAAGGAGGCTGTTGGCTCAAAAGGTTCGTGCTTAGGGCTGGATCGGCGGATTTTTCTTTGGATTTATTTATGACTGATTATTTATTGTTGTTGTTTTGCTTCTTTTGTTTTTTGTTTTTTGTTTTTTTTTTTTTTGTTTAAACGATCTCAGTTTGGCTTGTGATTTCGCAAGTGTCCGGGGTAGACGTGCGTTTTATCACCCTTTCATCATCCGTCTATTTGTTTTTGAGGAGCAATTACTGAATCTGTATTGCATTCAGTGGACCTAATGGTCGATTGGACTGCACTGTATTGGATTGAATTGGGTCTAGGCTGGTGAGTGGATGGTATTGTTGGTGGGAGGAGAGTTAGTGATTCTGTTGTACGTGATCTCTTAAATCTAAGTATTCGGCCTTGTTTGAGAATTCCGTCCTGGTGTAGTTGGAATGGCCCTGTAATATATTGAAAATTATGAGTTTTCACTCACGGCAGGGTGATAAATAACCAGACTGACAGATGTTGGTAGAGAAAGTAGTTTATTCTACCTTCGGCACTTCAATGACAAATATATGTTAAATTTTTTTTTTTTTTTTTTTCTCTTTAATTTTCAACTATAATCTGTTATTATCAATAACAATAAATAGTTTTGAGTAATTGCAGTTAAAAAAGAAATAGGTAGAGATCCATCGATTCTCCCCTGATTGGTGGTTGCATTATATGCGGATTTTGCGTTTGTTTGTTTTTTTTTTTTTTTTTTTTTTTTTATCCTAGTTATTATTTGAATCTTCGGTGTAGATGTCCCGGTTTGAATCGCCGGAGTCTCGTACTTTCGGAGTTGTTTTCCACTATTCTTGCGGCTAGCTGGTTCGGGTGATTTTCGAGTCGATCCTGGTAGTTTTTACTCCACTTTTTTATTTCCTCATGGACGGTGTTGATTTTAAGGTCCTTATGTAATGATGTGTTCTTGACATACCAAGGTGCATTCACTATCAGTCGTAGCGTTTTTGACTGGAATCTCTGAATTACTTCGAGGTTTGAGCTGCTGGCTGTTCCCCATAGTTGTATCCCGTATGTCCAGATTGGTTTTAGAATGGCCTTGTAGACGGTCAGTTTGTTGTGTAGTAATAGCTGGAAGCTTCGCCCAATGAGCCAGTACATTTTTTTCAGCTTTAGGTCCAGCTCCTTCCGATTGGTTTTTATGTGTTTGGCCCAGGTGAGCCTTCTATCGAGGTGCATACCGAGGTATTTGACTTCGTTTACAACTGGAAGGGTTTTGTTTTTGAGCTGAACGCTGGGACAATTTCCTTTTCTTAGTGCGAACGTAATGTGGATGGATTTTGAGTCGCTTGCTTTAATTTTCCATTTTTCCATCCATTTTTGAATTTTATTAAGTCCTCGTTGGAGTTTCCTGGACGCTGTTTCAGGATTTTCGTGTGTGGCCAGGAGAGCAGTGTCGTCGGCGTATGTCGCTGCTGTGATGTTTCTATTAATAGGCAGGTCAGCCGTGTATATGGTGTAGAGTACTGGACCTAAAACACTTCCTTGTGGTACACCAGATTTGATTGGGTGGAAACTTGAGAGATCTTGTACATAGCGTACTTGAAATTTTCTGTTAGATAAGAAAGATTTTATTAATAGGAAGTACTGGGGCAGGTGTTGCTTGATTTTGAACAGTAGTCCGGTATGCCATACTTTATCGAATGCTTGCTGTATGTCGAGAAACACTGCTGAGCAGTATTTTTTGTTCTCTAGGGTGTTACTTATGGTGTTGTATACTCTGTTAATTTGCTCAATCGTTGTATGGTTGTTCCTGAATCCAAATTGGTGATCGGGAATGAGCTTTTTTAAGCGTATTTCTGCATTCATTCTTTTAAGCAGTATTTTCTCGAAGATCTTGGAGAGAATAGGTAGCAGGCTTATTGGCCTGTATGATGTTATTTCGTCCGGTGGTTTACCTGGCTTCGGAATCATGGTGATTTGGGCGAACTTCCATTGGTTCGATATTTGTGTCGTACGGATAATTCCGATGAATAAGTTCGTAATAAAAACGAGTCCTTTGCGTGGTAATTCTTTTAATACTTGTCTCGTGATTAGATCGTAGCCGGGGGCTTTTCTTGTGCTCGTTTCCTTCAGAATAGCTCGCAATGTTTCTTGGTGGGCAACTGACTTAATGGGAAAGGATAGTGGGAGGGCTGCATTCAGGAAGTTGTTTACTTCGACGTCGTCACCGCTTGTTTGGTTAGTTAGTGGAGTGAAAACCTCTGCTAGGTGCTTTGCGAAGACCTCAACTTTCTCAGCGTCGCTGTTGGCCCAGTTTCCATCATCTTTTTTGATGGGAGGATTTTGGTGTTGTGGTCATTTCATGTTTTTGGTGACTTTCCATAGGGAGTAATCTGTGTCTTTTGTGTTGGATAGGTTTAATAGTTTGGCTTGGAATGTGTCATTGTTATAGTCTTTGATGAGTTGAGTCAGCTCTCGTGTGACCCGGTTTAGGGTAGTTTTGTCTGTCGGGTTTCTATTCAGTTGCCATTTTCTTCTCAGCCTTCTTTTATCTGTGATTTTGTTTCTGATGTGCGTTGGATATTTGATGCTATTGTCTTTTGGGTTTGCTGCTGGTGTTGCTGTCCAAGCAGCTTCGTGGATTAGCCGTGTGAAGTGTTCCGTTGCGTCGTCGATTTCGGCACCATTTTTCATTGGATATCTTAAGTTTTTTTCGCTGATTATTTCTCTGAATAGATCCCAGTCTGTTCTTGTGTTACAAAGGGAGGGATGGTTTTGTTTGTGAATAAATCCAGTACTCAGTGTCAGCTTCACTGGAGAATGGTCAGAAGATAGGTCATGTATCTCTTCTGTGTGAGTAAAATTGTCTGCTATTCCCTTTGTTACAAAAAAATCTAATAGATCTGGGATTTTGTTGATGTCCGTGGGCCAGTATGTGGGTTTTGAAGTGGAGAGTCGGTTGCATTTTTTCCTTTCCATGGCTTTAAGTAGTTCCCTGCCTCTGGTGGTGATGATTCTCGAGCCCCACCACTGATGTTTAGCATTATAGTCGCCTCCTGCTATGAAGCAAGGTCCAGGGCTCTTGAAAAATTCAATAAACATCTCCGCCTTGATTGCGTGTTTTGGAGGACAGTAAACAGCTGATAGGGTGATTGGTCTATTATTTAAATCGGTAACGACTATATTCGTGGCTTGTATGTATTCTTTCTCGAATTCTTTGATCTCATAGTGTTTTATTGTGTTTTTTATTATTATTGCTGTGCCACCGTGTGCGGTGTCACCAGGGTGTTTCGTATCGTATAGTGTGTATCCGTGGATTTTTAAGTAGCTTTTACTAGTGAAGTGGGTTTCTGAGACTAGCATAACATCTATTTTGTTTGTATGTAGAAAAGTGGTTAATTCTTGGCGTCTTTGCACCAGACCGTTGGCATTCCAAAGTATTATTTTATAAAACTTATTCATTTTTAAGGGCTTTTTGTTAGTACTGCGGTTAGTAAATTAACCATCGTATTTAATAGTTGGGTTTGTTGTTGTATCATTGTTCTAATTTCTTGAAATGTTTTCTCAAGTATCGCTACTACTTGATTTATGTTCTCTTTGTTGTTGTTGCTGTTGTTGTTGTTGTTATTGTTGTTGTTGTTGTTATTGTTGTTGTTGTTGATGTTGTTGTCATTGTTTTGTCTGCTAGCGCTCGAGTGGGTCGCTTCGGCGTAGCTTAGCGTTTTTCTCGTGAGGTGGTTCCTTGAGTATCTGTCGGTTTGTTCGTTGTTGATTGTAGGAGTGCTTGTGTGTCTCGTTGTGGGGTTTCTTTTTTCAGTTATTTCTCGATAGACTCTGCAACCTTTATAGTTAGCAGGGTGCTCGCCGTCGCATAAGGCACATTTGGGGGCTGTGTCTCTTGATTTAGTGCAGGTGGAGGTCTCGTGTTCATCTCCACATTTTACGCATCTATATTGTCTACGACAATATGATTTAGTGTGCCCGTATCTCTGGCATCTAGTGCATTGCACTACCGTTGTTTTTTTCCTAGGAGGCTAGATTTCAATTTTAGCATTCAGCAAGGTATCAATTTTATATATTTCTTTATTGATATGACTGGGTTCGAGGTCTACGAAAAAGGTTGGTAGAGGGTTTTTAGTTTTTGCGTGACGGACATTTATGATGTTCCGTACTTGGTGCCCAAGGTGTTCGATGGCTTCCTTAATTTCTTGTGTGGGGGTGGTTGGGTGGAGTGATTTGATGACTATCCTGTATGCTCGCATTTGTTTGAGTTGGTAGGTGTGGTTGGATGCCTTTTCATCGACGAGGATGCGGATTACTTTTCGGAATGACTCAGTATTTTTCGCCATTATTTTCAGTTGTCCTGTATTTCCAGTTGTCTTGTGGGTATAATCGTTATTTCGTATATCTTGCTCCAGTTTAGCTTTTAGAGCTACGATGGACTTTACTCCGGGTATGAATATAGGTGGGGGCTTAGGCTCACCACTGTTCTCGTCACGTGATTTATTGTTTTGTGTGTTTTGATTCGGATTTTGATCGTTGTTGCTAGTAAGAGAAGCATATCGATTTTGCGTCGGGATGGCTTGTGTATTATCGTCACTGTCTAGACTGGCGTTTCTTCTAGCGCGCTTTCTGGGATGCGAGATTTGCCAGAGTGGAGAGTTTTGCGAGGAGTTATCCGTTGAAGGATTTCGTGTAAGGATAAGAGGTGACATAATACCTCTTGCTGCCTCTTGGATGACCTCGTTGTCTTGGTTACTCGTGTTGTTACTTGGATCATACATATGTATGTCGTTGTCCTTCGAGGTTTGGTTTCTTCCAATCATGATGATAGGAGGTTGAGAAGGTGATATGTGAGTATCTTTTCTCTTTTCAAAGAGAAAAGATCTCTTCGTTGATTATTCACGGATGCTTGTGTGCTGTTAATCGTTCTTATTATATTTCTTATTTCTATAATCTATACAACGTACACGGTGTAAACACAGTATTTCTCGGAATTATCGGAGCGTACGATAGCACGTCCGTCACTCGCGACGGCTCGAGAAGTACTACATATGTTAAATTTAGAAAAATATAAACGATAAAAGAATAAATACAAAAATAAATTGAGTTGAATTGAATTTGGTTGAGAGACCAGCACACAATTATATTAATTGTGTGCAGTCTTTTATGACTTGAGTAGCACGCAATTATTAATTGTGTGTTGTATTGATTGAGTGTAGTGTATGCGCTGCAGCCAACGCTGCAGAGCACGACCAAGTGAGCTTGAGGATGCACAAATGAGTGGAATGAATTCACAGTATTTTCCCAGCACGCTTAATTCGGGGAAAGTACAGTGAATTAATAAGGACACACGCAATTATATTAATCGAGTGTGCAACAAGTGATGTGAAAACGTGGTGCAGCCCACGCTGCACAGCACGCCACAGTGTGTGACCTTTATGAGGATGCACCGATGTGTATTTCACTCCTCACTGTCATTGAATTACGATAAATTGTAACGGTGTACTCTTACCTGAGTTTTGAGTCCTGGTGAGCACGAAAAGCTGAGTAGATCCGATGAAAAGTGGTGAAAAGTCTGAGATGTCCAGAGGATGTGTGCGCTGTCCCAGCGGGTTTTCACAGAGGTGTCAGATTTTACAATATGGCTGTACTTTACGAAAGCGTCGTTGAGCGCTGAAGTCAAATGAGTGAGATAGCCGGTGAGCGAAGCCGAAGTCAAGCGAGAGAGATAACCTCTCGCTTAACGCGGCATGCCTGCGAGGCACAGCCTCGGCTTTGCGAGACCCTGCCTCGGCTATCTCCGGCATAGCCGAGCGCAGCATCAACAGGTCGACACACAGCGAATATCGATCGCCGTGCGCCAGCCGATTTTCCAACAGGCGTGTTTTCTAATTCCTTTGTGATATAATTTTCTAATATTCTCACGGTGAGCTGGTGTCACGCGTACGGAGCTCAACACTCAATTTCGATATGATAAGGGTTGTCGCGTTTATTCTATGCGATTTTTTATGCTACGTATGCGGAATAATTTCCGATTTTTCTGTGGTTTAAATTTTATATTCGTACGGTGAGCTGACGTTACACGTACGGAGCTCAACACTTAATTTCGATATGAAAAAGGTCGTCGCGTTCGTCTTACGCGATTTCTTAATACTACGTATATGGACTAATTCCTGATTTTTTTGTGATTAAAATTTTATATTCGTACGGTGAGCTGATGCCACACGTACGGAGCTTAACACTCAATTTCGATATGAGAAGGTTCTCGCGATACTTTACAATTTTAGGATTGCGAGGCCGTTTTCCTACCCGGTCTAGCCGCTTTTACTCATCCTCATACGTGGCTTTCTATGGTATATTCGTAAGATTTACCGGGCGGCTCGATTATAATCATTGGACGACAGCTTACTACAGGCGGGTATATTTTTAACGCATGCTTAACGTATACCTTGTTGATATATTTCGCTTTGCGGGGCTCCGCCTGGTTTGGGCGTTCATCGACGAGTTTTGTGCCTCGGTCTCCCTAGCATAGAGTCGCGAGTATTGTTATGTCGAGTCGGGTGTGTGAGTCTGCCTACATAACGTGTCCGGCTCTGTTATTATTTTGGTTCTCTGGCTAGAAGCTCGCTGTTTGCGCAAGACACGGGGCTCGCAGTGTTAACCAACTCACGCATCCTGTCCTCCTGGTACTGAGGCGATTATTCTCGTTATATCAAGTCACTTCATCGTTGCCCTTAAGGGGCCTACGACTTATTGTTACTTTCTCAATATTAGAGATCGTTTTTGATCCTCTTTTTATTTGTTGGGTTTTAGGTGTGGGTGGCGTGCTTGATTGCTTGTTTATTTAATTTGTTGAATAAGTGTCTTTGTTTAAGGGTTATTTTTCCTGGTTTTAATGTTGTTAGTGAGTGGGGGTTGTCGGTAGAATTTTCATATGACGGTACCCTTTCTCGTTTGTGGAACCTCGGAGGTTCCAGGAGTTGGTTTTGTCTTGTCCTGCCGTGCGGTGGACTTGGCGCATCGGGTTTGTTCTTCGAGTGTGGCCTAGTAGGAAGGTGGGGCCTACTGCGCTCGGCATTCGCGTGGAACGGTGTGTGGTCCCGCGAGCGGACCACAGTCCTGCCTGCTGTTTCGGTATCATCCTTCTTAGGGTGGGTACTCGCGATTGCTCGGTGTGTACCTACTGGCTCTACTTGGTTTCCTGGTCCTATTCGGCTTTGTTTATTGGTTTTATAGGTAGTGGTCGATCATTTTCGTGGCTTTTATTGGTGGGAATCTTCCTACATGTATTTTTAGTGTACTATCTTGGTTTGTTTTGGTAGTAATATTTTTATCTCTTAGGGTATTTACTCCTTTATCGTGGAGGCTGGTCTCTTTTGGTAGCGGTTCGCTCTGATTGCGTTCCGTTACAACATATACTAGTATATGTATTGTTGAGAATTCCTTTGGTGTTGTGGAATTGAATCTGAAATATATCGAAAAAGAATGAGTTTTCACTCAAAGCAGGAAGGAAATAACCAGACCAACAGATGTAGGTAGAAAAAATGGTTTTATTCCACCGTCGACTATCACACTACAAAAAAATATATATATAAAATAGCACAAATGAATTTAGTGAAAGTATTTGGTTAGAAGCACACGATTGTATTAATTGTGGGCATAACTTTGTGAGGCGAACGTGGTGCAGCCAGCGCTGCAAAGCACGCCACGAGATGAGATTTGTGAGGATGCACAAACGAAAAATAATAGTCCCAATAAACTCTGAGTGAATTTAGTTGAGAGAGAATTGAGAATATTTAAGTGGGAAGCACATACAATTATATTAATTGCGTGCTGTAGTTTTTGATGTGAAACGTGGTGTAGCCCGCGCTGCAGAGCACGCGACGAGATGAGACTTTATGAGGATGCACAAATGAAATTTATCCACCTCACCAACATTGAATTTATATAAATTATGAAGGTGTACTCTTACCGTTCATGTTGAGTCCAGTTGAGCACGAATATGATGAGTAGATCCGGTATGACAGTGAAAAAGTCCGAGGTGCGAACAGAGGAATGTGCTGTCCAAGCGATTTTCACGAAAAGTGCCTAAAAATCTCAATATGGCTACGTAGTACAAAAGCGTCGTTGTGGGACGCTAAAGTCAAGCGAGAGAGATAGCCCCTCGCTTGCGCAGCATACCTGCGAGGCGCTGCCTCGGCTACCTTCGTAATAGCCGAGCGCAGCACACCACCCAACAGCAACAGGTCGACGCACGGCGAATATCGATCGCCGTGCATCAGCTGATTTTCCAACATATATATAATAAAAGTAAAATTATTTCTCACATCCATAGAATATCCAATAAAATTTCATTTGCAAGCATAAAAAAATAAAACGATGTTGATATCTTTTATCTTATTGAGCTTTTATGCACACTCCTCAATACTTTCGTGTCAACGTTTATTTTCTGGGATCTTAACAATTTTTTATGTTGAAATCTTTTATGTGAAGCCGAAAACAAGACGTTTCATCAAATTCTCACGTTGTTTGCTGTATGCATAATAATTATGTATATTAAAATAATAATTGAATAACTGATTATTTGTGAGGTGAAAAAATCACTGTATATACCAGGTCTATAAATATGAAACCGGAATTTGCCCATAGATGGCCCTAGCTGTCAATGTACTTACCGTCGAACCGCGTCATTGGCGCCATTTCCTTGTTGACATCTCTGACAAAGATTTTCAACTCGCAGCAATACAAGTTTCATACAACAGCATAGTTTATAGAAGCGTTGAACATGTCGAATTTTGTGCCTGGAAACTACGATTTGCGGACAGCATTGATTTTCTGTTACCATTTGAAGAAAACTGCTACAGAATCGCATCGAATGCTTGTCGAAGCTTACGGTGAGCATGATCGTGGTAAATCACAGTGCTTTGAGTGGTTTAAAAAATTCAAAAGTGGCGATTTTGACGTGAGAAACGAAGAACGTGGAAGACCACCGAAAAAGTTTGAAGACAGCGCATTGCAAGCATTGTTGGATGAGGATGACGCTCAAACGCAACAACAACTCGCGGATCTATTAAATATGACACAAGAAGCCGTCTCCATACGTTTGAAAGCCATGGGAAAGATCCAGAAGATGGGAATATGGGTTCCACATGAACTGAATGAAAGACAGCAGGAAAACCGAAACACTTGCGAAATGCTGCTCGCCAGGTACAAAAGAAAGTCATTTCTCCATCGAATTGTGACTGGCGATGAAAAGTGGATATATTTTGAGAATCCTAAGCGTAAAAGATCATGGGTCACTCCAGGCGAACCATCGACATCGACTGCAAGGCCAAATCTCTATGGACGGAAGACAATGCTCTGTGTTTGGTGGGTTCAGAAGGGTGTGACCTACTATGAGCTGCTAAAACCTGGCGAAACCGTTAATACTGAACGCTACCGACAACAAATGATCGATTTAAATCAAGCTTTGCATGAAAAACGACCAGAATATCAAAAAAGGCAACACAAAGTGATTTTGCTTCATGATAATGCACCATCACACACAGCAAAACTGGTCAAGGAAACGATTCAGGCGTTTAGTTAGGAAATACTTTCGCATGCGGCTTACTCACCAGACTTGGCTCCGTCCGATTACTACTTATTTGCATCGATGGGACACGCACTTGCTGAGCAGCACTTTCTTCTTACGAAAATGTACGAAAATGGCTCGGTGACTGGTTTGCCTCAAAAGAGCAACAGTTTTTTTGGCGTGGCATCCACAAATTGTCAGATAGGTGGGAAAAATGTATAGCTACTTCGAATAAAATATTTTTTATCATTGTCATACAATAAACGTGTATTTTCTTTACAAAAATTCCGGTTTCATATTTATAGACCTGGTATACATATAATTATTGAAATGTAGAGAACAAGAAATTGTAGAAATAATTGTTTATATCCATAAAACTGTCAACATAATTTCATTCATATATACAAGGCCTATAAAAAACCTTATAAAAGCTGCTATTTGAGCAAAATTGTTGTTAAAGTGTGACTTGTAATTTTATTTCAAACTTAAAATAATGACTTCATTCCAGATATAAGGAAACGCAATGTGCGGGATCTCGAAAACAATGAAGAAGTTATTGACCGTGCTGTCAAATGTATCTCAGCGGTGAACCGTGCCCCAGCTCAGGATCAATTAAAGAAGCAGATCTCTCTTCTAGAAGCAGAACTTCAACTCGCTATCCGTTGCAGGGATTCAGTTAATTCAGATAGAAGTGAGCAGCGTCAAGTACAAAAGATTCGGAGTAAAATCGAATCAAGCAAGAAAGAATCGCATAAGAAAAAAATCATGCTCTCCACGCACAAAAACACAGGGTATCTTATAGATTAAAAATCGACGCGGTCTGTTATCAAAGTCCTGAGGCCGCCAATGTTTTCAAGATACGCGCGAACCAGGCCGGCCGCGACTAGAAGAGAAGCAGACGGAATTGCTCAACACCATCGTCGAATTGGCGATGTTTGGAGCATCTGCGGAGAAACGTCGCCGCTGTGAAGTTGTGCGCAGCTACCGAACGCTTAGTAGAGACTAGTTTTCAGATTTCGAGGAGTGCTACGTACATGCGGCTTCTGCCCCAGAGGTATACTACATTCGAGGGAAAACGACACGTTACCACAGTGCCAGTAAAATTGAGCCGTCCTGAAGCGGATCACGATAAAGCACATTGCGATCAACAATTCTGTATAGCCACTATCAGGTCTGTAGAAACCGTTGCATCCATTCTGGGGCCATATCAAGTGAGTTTTATTTCTCAAGACGACGAGGTGCGAGTACCCATCGGCCTCACGACTGCTAACAAACAGGCACCGCTTTTGATGCACGTAGAATACCGTGTATATTTGCCCAACCACGATTGGGTGTAAGGATGCAAAACACAAGTTGATCCCCAGCGTGTATGCCGGTTATACGGTCAAGGAAAATGCTATATGTCGCCCAGAAGCTATCACGTACACGGGGCCAACTTATATTGCCATTCGCAGCGGAAAACAGTCGTCTTCGACAGCATCAACACGCGCCATACATTTTCATTTCTGACGGTGGTCCCGATGAAAATCCTCGCTATCCTAAAGTCATAGCGCATGCGATAAATCACTTTAATAAATACAATCTGGACGCAGTTTATCTGTTCACTTATGCATCGAGTAGAAGCGCATTCAACAGCGTCGAGAGAAAGATGGCTCCTCTTAGCAGCGAGTTGTCAGGCGTGATTCTACCTCATGACACATATTGGAGCCATCTTGATAGAGGGCGGACAGTGGATCCGATATTGGAGAAGCAAAACTTCCATAAGGCTGCAGATGTCCTCGCCGAGATTTGGAGTAGCGTTATAATCGACGGAAAACCTGTTGTTGCCGAATACATCGAACCGAATGCTAGCACTGAATGTTTCGTACCAGACATGCCTTCAAGCAAGCACCTGAGGCAGAGTCAGTATTTGCTTTAGGTCTCACAATCCTTACATCCTCCCCTAATCAGTAGACATAATAATATTGAATGGTATACTTTTGTTTACGTTTAAGGAATCCACAATCATTTTATTTTGTAACAGATTTATGTTTAAATGCAATTAGCTGTTTGATCTTCAATGCACTTTTTCGATTGCAAGGAATGCGGTCTCTATTTTTATTCAAAAAAGCTGTCGCTATCAACAAACGTTCCATTCCAAAAAACGAAAAAAGTCGAGTAAAACGAGTCACCAAGTTACGAACATTAGCTAGGAGCAAAATGAAACAGTAGATGAAAATTAAACTGACGAACAGGAAGAAGAAAACTGGGATATTAATGAGTTGAACGATGCAGGAAACATTCCCGTTAGTACCGTTGAACAAAGTGCACATAACCCTTGGACTGAAGAGGATTAAAACTTTAGTCCAAAGTACTCTTTTAACGTTTGAAACTGTTATGCCGGTACCGCGTAATTAGATTATTCGGTATTCGGTATAATATTTAAAAAGTTATTATTTTTGGGATCGTTTGCCGATAAGGAGTTATCGATGAAAACGCGAATCTATATAAAAGGAAGTGTTTATTATAGGCAACGGTAACTTTCCGTTGTCTATTTAAAAGTCAAAGTAAGAATGTACAATAATATGTTGTTTCGAGTATTTAACGAGGAACCAACCCGTTCCCTTTTCAATCTAATTTAATACTGGTTTTCGTAAAGCAGTTGTTAACTGTCTTCACGAAAATCCCTTAATTCGCAATTTTAGCGTTAGCCTATCGTCGAACGCCAAGCGAGTTGCTCATGCTGCGTCGGCGTTCTTGGGGTCGTTCGTACGATCGGCCATTGGACTTCGTTTCCTGTCTTGAACGAATTCCAATGTTTCTTTGCTTTGGAATATTCCCGAATATACGAAATACGAAGTGGAATATTCCGCGGCACAACAAAACGTCAAAAAATTTATTTCGGGAAACCTGTATGCGTGTTTTTTAGACTTGTTATCTAATTAGATATTTATAGTTGATGATCTATAATTTTATATCCTTTTCGTTACCATTAATACATTGATAATTAAAAATAGACCTATGCACATAATGACTGCATCGTTTTATTCGAGAAATCCAATTTCCTTTGTTTGTTATCGGGTTTTATTTTCATTAAGCATAATCGATTTTGATAAAATAGTGAATTCCTATTATCTATAAGACCCCATTAATAAAATACCATGAAAACCCTCATTTAAAATCATGTCGGGAGGAAGAGTGGTAAAAAATGACTCAAAAAACATTACATGATAACAGACCCTGTTCCCAATGTGTATTTATCATTATTGCCATTGGGGAGAAAAATCACGGGCAAGGGGGGAGGGATTCACCAGGACCTCGTGGCTGATCACGGAGGGAGAGGAGGGGTCGAAAATTGACTAAAAATGCATCACGTGATTAATCACCCCTATTAAGACCCCCTTACCCTATGCAGTGATGCCACATGAGGGATTTTTTACCCTATCTCGTGCCCCCACCACGCTGCCCGTGCTAGGCGCGTCAGGGGAAGGCTTGCGCCGCTCGTAACAAATCTCGTCTCGATTGCGCTTTACGCTGTCTCGCTTTTTTTAATTTCTTGAGGATATCATTGGCCGAATCTCGATGGCCATTGGCGCTTCGCGTGTCTCTATTTAGATGTTGCAAGGTGTGGCCTAGTTGCTGGGCTTAGTCCTCATACGGGGTGTTCCTTGGTACCTTCGTTAGATGTACCGGTCCGCCTTGTTTTTAATCATCGGACGTCTAGCTGGTGTTATGCTATTTGGGATGTTATTGTTTTGGAATGCCCGTTCGCGAGATCTGCCTTTTGCGGCTCCGCCCTGCTAATCGTCGGGCGGAGAGCTTATAGTAGGAACGCGAGTGTCGTGTGGTGAGGTGGTGTGTGTGATTTTACCTACCTATCTTTACTCGTCTTTGTTATTGTTTGGGTCCCTAGCTATAGCTCGCTGTTCGCAAAAGACACCGGGTTCGCAGCTATGACCAACTAGCTCTTCCTGTACCCCGGATACTGAAGCCTTTAGTCGCACTTATTTAAGCCACCTTATTGCGTCTTTAAGGGCTTTACAATTTGGTATTTTTATTAGTGAGATTGGCCGAGGTATCCGTTCGTAGCAGGTGGTAGTTGGTGCTGGCCCTGACGTGGTCCCACCCACGCAGGTACACCCTACGAATCGATTGCGCGTGGGGCAACAAGTCGGGATGCCACTCCCTTAACCTGGAGACACACGTACTTCTTCACTCTGCAAAAGACATGTAGCCACGGCGCTATGCGTGGGGACACGTTAATGACAGAGTGCCCTAACGCTACGATTGGGGGCGGCCAAGGCGCAATGCAGGGGAGCCCTTTCCTCGCAGAGTATCCTAATTAATTCGTTTACTCAACTGACGGCCAGGACGCAATGCTAGGGAATCAGTTGAGCAAAAGAATACTGTTTACTACCATGATATTTCCCAAACGGTTAGTTCTTATCGGTAGTTTCGTTCGGTCAAACGACGGCCAAGCGCAATGCAGGGGAATCGATTGATCGAAAGAACACTGTTTTCGTTACATTCTGAATTAAAAATGAATTTATGATGGCTGTCAAGCAGCACTTCGTCTTGAAGAACAGATTTTCAACAAGAGCCCCGAGGCTTGTCCGGTCGTGGTTTATATAGTTTAGTGGATAGACCCCGAGGGGGTGTTTTTGGGTATGTTACGTGATGTTTGTCGCCCTTCAATCACTAGGTGAGGGAAGTGCGGGGTGATGTATCGGTGTACCGTTATTTCTATATTTAGCCGGGCTTTATCTTTTCTGAGTTTGCACCGCGGTTCTAGCGAGGTTGAATTTTGTTGGTCTGTGTTAAATTTCCACCCGCAGGAGGTTCAAACTTTTCCTGAGAGTTTTTTACCGTTTGATTAATGTTTTTACTAATTATTGTCATGTGGGGTCTTACTTATTCTTTGCATGTTTTTCCTTGTCTAACTTCTGGTTCGATTCACGCTAGGATTGCTCAATTATTGTGAATTTGGTGTTTTACAATGTGTTTTATAGATGTTTTTCCTAGATTTTTGTGTTGTTCTTACTTTTGAGTGTTCTATCCGGGTAGGGCTTGCCCTAGTCTTGATTTGTTAATTGTTTTTTTGTAAGATTTCGGTTCGTTTATGTCTTTATTTCGTTATTAATACTTGATCCTTGAGTGGGGGTATGTGGTGTGTAACGGTATTTTTACGTTAGCATTAAATTTTAGTCTTCTGAAAGGAAGAATTCGGGCTCGAATACTTAGATAATTAATTGTAGACTTCTATAGGAGGTATAAGTAGGATTTATTCAATAATTATCATAGAATTCTGCGGTGTTAGGCTTTTTGGCGCCTTTAGTCGTACAATTTATTTGTGCCGTGTAATCACTCTGAAGGTTCCGCGCTTTTCTTTACCCGTGGTGTTTATCGGATTCCGATTTCTGCGCTCAGCGGTGGATGTCTCAACTAGGCAGAATCGAGCTCGGCCGTCTTGATCTTTTTGCTCGCCTGGCTGCTGATGCGCGGTCTGCTTGGCTTGGTAAGTGGTTGCAGTGATGCCAGATGAGGGATTTTTCGTCCCTTTTGGGTACCCTCTCCACTGGGTCTGTTTTAGCGCCTACTGCGCGCGCACCCGGCGCACCGACCAATCAGCAGTCAGGCAGCGTGTGACGTCACACACTACGCCATGCGCAGACTCGGCTCACCGACCAATCAACAGTCAGGCAGCGTGTGACGTCACACACTACGCAGACCCGGCTATTAAATTAAATTGTAATGAACCTTTCGTGTAAAGGACTACAATTTGGTGTTGGATATTGTAATGCACTATTCATTTGCTGACGGCTGCAAAATTAGTGAGCGTTTCATATATTTCTTCACTTTTATCATTTATTTATTTATAAAGGGTGGTTGAATTGTAAGGGCCAATGTTGAATGTGAACCACACCTAAACGTCAAGTTTTTTTCTGCATTTCATTTGACATTTCTCAATTTCAGACTAACTCAATTTGAACCATGAAAAGATACACAATCGAGCAACGCGTTAAAGTTATTCAGGCTTATTATGAAAATGGGCGTTCAAATCAAAATGCATATCGTGCGCTTCGTGATTTTTTCGGTCAATTTAATCGTCCAAATGTGCGTACAATCGGAAAAATCGTGCAAAAATTTGAGCAAACCGGGTCTGTAGGAGATATTAAAACACCAGTGCATGCTCGTACAGCTCGTACTGCAGAAAATATTGCTGCTGTTCGCGATAGTGTGGCTGAAGAGCCGTCCACCTCAAAATGAGGCCGGTCAGGCAGTTACTGTGAATGGTGTTCGCTATCGTGAGATGATAACGAACTTTTTATGGCCAGAATTGGAAGATATGGATGTGGGCGATATGTGGTTTCAACAGGACGGTGCCACTTGCCACACAGCTAACGAAACAATGGCTCTTTTGCGCGACAAATTTAATGGCCGTGTTATCTCACGTGGTGGCGATGTCAATTGACCGCCAAGATCATGTGATTTGACACCGTTGGACTTCTTTCTTTGGGGTTATTTAAAAGAAAAGGTGTACGTCGATAAGCCAGCAAAAATTCAAGAGCTAAAGGATGAGATAATTCGGCACATTAACAGCATAGAACCTCAATTATGCCTAAGCGTCATCGGAAATTTGGACCATCAGATGGAGGTGTGCCGCCGAGGTCGCAGCGGCCATTTGGCCGATATTTTGTTCCATACATAATTGAACCATACCATATTATCATAATAAAAAGAATTGACAATAATTTCCTAAATAACTTGTGTTTTATTCAAAATCAACATCGGCCCTTAAAATTTAACCACTCTTTATATATAATATTTATATATATTCATAGTAGTATGTGTACACCTTTGCTCCATCCCACTCCTATCCCCACTCCTTCCCCCACCACGCGGCTACCCCCACCACCTCACTTTTCCACCGCCGCGCTACCCACTCTGCTTGACCAGTGTCGGTAACGTGGAGATGGTAAAGTGAGGTGGTGTGGGTACCTTGGTGAACAAGGAAGAGTAGAGATAAGAGTAGGATGGAGCAAAGGTGTACACATACTTGGAAAAATGAATAAAATTATGTACTCACCACCACCGCAGCTGTTGTAGGCATCTACCCTCCTGCCAAAGCGATTTTAAACTCCTGTCTCTCGAATGTACTCTCTCACACACGCACACACACACACATACACATGCACAGTGTCTTTAATTCATTACTATGTCCTCGTCAAAACCCTCGTCCACGGCATCGATATCGTAGCCGATATCTATCTCATCACCGAGGGCTTCTATAATAAACGCCGCCACATCCACGCGTTCACCGTTCGATAAGCGAACCCGCGGAACGCTATCGCCGGCAAGAGGTCGCATCATGACAGCGATCAAGTCATCTCCACCGCACGTTTCTTCGACGAGCTGCTCGATACCTGCAACGTCCACGCGGTCGAGTCCGTATATGGAAAACTCCATGACAAGAACCGGTAGCATACTTGCTAGAGGATCCGGATGAAATAGGTGAGACCAGTCGATGTAAATAGTTTCGCCGAAATCGACTAGCAGCACCTCGCAGTACCCATCAAAGTCCGGGTAAACCACTTCCCCGCGGGCAACGTTATTGAAACGAGGCACAATACAGGACATGCCGATATGCAACTCCCCAAGTTCAATGGATCTTCCACGACGTTCCACTAAATACACACTACGTAGGAGTTCTTCCAACTCGTCGTATGCATCGCACATTTCCTGCGTACGCAGAAACACACTCATTACACTCTCGACAAACATTAATCGGCACCAAAACGCGTCGCTTAAAATCTCCTTGCCGTATCGTGGATACATATTGCTTTTTATTGTTTCCAAACAGGATGCCAAAGACAGACTAAATGCTCGAGACGCTACTAGAGAGTATCACGGGCATAAAGATAACAGTCTCCTATGAATCATAACTAGGTATCCATCACTTTGAATGCAACGAAAGAGGTTTTCGAGCATGCATAGCCCTGCGCTATGCTCCTCGCAAAGTGCTTGCTCTGCAGTAAAAGATATAGAATATGTTCCCTCACAGAGAGAGAGAGAGAGAGAGAGAGAGAGAGAGAGAGAAAGACTTCAATTATTATGCTATAAAAATAAGAGACACAGTAAGATCAGATATTTTTAAATTAACCAATATTTTATGGAAAGCACTTTATACATTTACCGTCGTATGCAACAGCCCTGCAAACACGGTCATCCACGCTCGGAGATTCCTTCACCGTTAATTTTATTTTTATCGCTATATGGAATTAATTTGTATTGTCACTCGTAATATTGCTTTTAAATTATTTTTCGCTGTGGACGTTGTCATCATAGTGTACTTCTGAAAAAAAAACGAAACAACTATTTAATTGAGCACACTGATCAATAAAAAACATCGTGTACAGAATAATCGATATTGTCTTACCTGATATGCCACGACTCATTATACAAAGTTGGCAGCGTTGATGATCTTCTGCCACCGACGACAACTGCGGATGAGGATGTCGGGTGGCACTTTTCTTTCCCGAAGCTAGCTCTATCTTCCTCTCGCTCTCCATGACACGAATAACGAACCATCGGTGTCGGCTCATATGCAGGGGCTGCTCGCTCTGCAAAACATTATTTTTTAATTAAAAATAAATATCACATGATTTAAAATTATTTTATATTTTTTACTTACCAAGCTCAGCTGCTTTGCTGCTAATCGACATTGGCACGTATTCCGTGATCTGCTGTGTTAATAAAACAGACACGAGCGATCCGTCTTCTTTCTAGCGCAGACCTTTGCTGATGCTTCGGTTTTACGACTGTCTCTCTCTCTCTCTCTCTCTCTCTCTCTCTCTCTCTCTCTCTCTCTCTCTCTCTCTCTCACTGTGACTGACATCGGTGTATACTTTATAATATTTCGAGCGAAATGTACACTATATACAATTATTTACAACAGTTTCTTTATCACAAATAGCTGCACATACGTAGAATTATTGCGTTCGCAACGCAACACCCGATGCATGATCAGCGATATGACCACGAAACAGCACAATTATTTCGGACAAAATAATTTTCATAAACTCCGTATCCTCTGGCGTTAGCAAGATCGCCATGTGTTCGAGCGCTTCTTCAAAGAAGTCCTTGGAACCGATGATCTCATACGCTACTGCACGAGGCATTTCACTGGCAACTATCTGTTCACGGACATATGATACCACCTCGTTCATACACCTCTGAATCGTTTCACTTTTGCTCTCTAGAGCCTGCATATGAATATCAATTCTTCTACTTATTTCGACGAGCATATCAAATGTAGACCGCTGAAGAACAATGTTTGGAGAGTATTTTCGGAAGCGTTTCCGTTTCGATTCTCCAGATTCCTCTTGATTCTCGTATTTCTCATCAGCGCTACGGCTTATTTTACCAAATGACACAGCTCTGTGCTGGTAATACGAGGTTAAAAGTGTGTAATGCGTTGTGTGCTCTATGCGGGTATTACACATTTTCTCAGCATCAGTCCCATGAGCTTCGAAATATTGTTGTACGCGAGAAAAATCACTTTTAAACACTCGCCACTCGTCCGCACCGAGTGTAATTCCGGTAAAAGTATTCGACAATATTTTCACCACCGGTGTAAGCGTACACGTAGAGTTCAACTCGAACCCGGCTACGATTATTTTACCAAATGATTTATTTAAACCGTACATAACGGGGCTCACTATATACTGCGATATCGCATGAGGCTTAGCACCGTTATTTGCCATTTTTATTGCTTTCCTGTAGACTGTAACTTTTCGAATGAATCGTCGGTGATGTTCATACTCCGTTTTATACAGATTTCCCCCACCACCTAACTGCACTGCCTCTTCTTTTGATACTGCAAATCATACGCCTGAAAATTGCTAGCCAATATCCTTTGATATTTGTCGTATTCTCCTCAACAGCCTAGTAACAGCAGCAGATATATCCCAAAACTCTTGCATACGCGCGCACACTTATGCGCACACGCACACATTGACATACAGATAATATTCGTCGGTGAAATTTGATGATTTTCCTCATGGCCGAGTGCCTTGAAATTAGATGAAAACAATATGACTTTCATCAGCGAAACTCGATAACTAAGTACATCACCATCGCTAAATATTTCCCTAGGTCTTGCTTTTGTAAAGCGATCGTGTGCGGCCATCTTCTTGGTTAGTCGTATTCATTACATCGCTGCAGTATATGCAGAGAGAGAGAGAGAGAGAGAGAGAGAGAGAGAGAGAGCTTGTTAAAGGAATATATATAAAAGTAAGCCGCTTTGAAAATTCTCTAGTTAATTGTCTGATTTACTGTGGTTACTACTACTACTACTCTAACAGCACAATCATGGTCAGAGTGGTAAAGCGCTCATTGATAAGAAAATTGATAGAGTTTATATTGAAGCGTAGACCGTCGTTGCGTTCGCGCTGGGGTCGAAGAAATTTGCAGATCACCCTATGGGAACTTCCGACACAGGCGGTTGTTCGTCAAATTCGCGGTATGCTGTGCGAGTGTCATCAGCGCGATTTAGTTGACGCGTATAATATTGGATTGTTTGATAATCAAATAATTATTGATTCGGTGGTGCGTGTTATTCGTCGACGAGGTTGGCTGAATGAGACGGCTCTGCAACCCATACTCAATGAAAGACGTAAGTAATATACAGCGCTAATTACTTTTATTTTATTTCCTTTATTTCATAAGATTTTTATATAGTTCGACGGTATGAGGACGCAGAAATGGGATCCGACACCTATGATTTCGATGAGGAGGGTAGAACCGATTCAGATGATCATAGCAGGGACAACGATGGCGACAGCACAGTAGGGAATCGCTGGATAAATTTTACCCAACCATTCTGCGGTTATAAGCCTACAAACGGTCTTTTCATGGCAGGCCCCTCGAGAGAATCAGATGAATCCGTCGCAGGCCCATCGCGACCATACAGTTCAAACGATGATGCCAACAGCCATACAGACAGCGAGGAAGAAGAAGAAGAAGAAGAAGAAGAAGAAGAGGAGGAGGAGGAGGAAGAAGAAGAAGAAGAAGAAGAAGAAGAAGAAGAAGAAGAAGAAGAGGAGGAGGAGGAGGAGGAGCAAGACGTAGACGATGACGACGAGGAGGAGGAGGAGGAAGAGGAGGAGGACCCTGTAGATTCAGGTAAGCTTTTAATAATACAACTACGTTGACAAAAATTTTAAAATTACGCGGATAATAATAGTAAAATGAAAAAGCAGGGTACGAGACGGACCCAAACGTTTTTCGCTTTGCACGATTCACTGTGCCGAGACCGCCGACAATCGAGTTGGTTTACGAAATGCGTCGGCGGTTCCCGGGTGCAGTTGACGGATTCGAGGACTAGAAGCAAATATAAGTTTGTAATTCTTACGTTACACGAATTATATGCAAAGTATATAGCCAGCGACAAACAAAAATTTAAAGTAAATTAAATAAAAATTCTAATAAATGGTTTAATTATGCCTGCAGGTGGACAGACTGGCGATGGAAGGACTGCTGCACGGGGTGGTGATATTTTGCCTCCTGGTGAACGTTTCGGTATCGACAATGAGCAGAGACGTTATTTTTCACGCTTTAGGATGCAGGGTCGAGAAACAGATTTTTATTTTCGCCAGCCACCGGTCGGTATCGATCATCTGACATGGTTCGAGGGAGGTGTACGCGATGTTCTCACACGTCTTACAGAATCGTGCGAAGGACATGATTATGTGGGTATGACTCTGAGCGTACCGTCTTTTGCGCAAGGACCTGTATGGTTATCATTTCGACCAGCTCGTGACATCGTTCCCGACGATATATGGCGACTAATTAATAGTGTAGCTCAGAGCGCGCGCGAATTTCGAATAGACGCTGGTACATGTAGAATGACGACATGTATAGTACGAGGCGTCGAAGGAGCTGGTGCGGGTACTAGGCTTACACACGAGTCTATAGCAAAAAAGTCAATTTTACGCATAAGTAATCGCGATAATTTGTGTCTACAACGATCCCTTGTCACTGCCCGAGCGCATGCCGAACGCGGTCAAATACGTACGGGTGTGCTACACAGACGATGGTGTCAAATTCGGAACGGGCTTCGAGGTGCGCAATATACAGCGGCGATAGAGCTCACACGTAATGCAGGGGTAACGACACCGTCTAGGGGGTGTGGTGCGCGCGAAATTCAGCTCTTTCAGGAGTACTTGGTTCACGAGGGTATAGCGATTGTTGTTTATGAATTTCTCACCTTCGGAAAACGCGTTCCGGCTCTGTACGATGGGCGAAAATACGTACTCACTGCAACAGGTAAAATTAATCATACACTCTTTATTCTCTATTACGAGCGTTCTCATCACTATCAACCGATATTAAATCTCGCCGGTGCGCTAGGTAGTCGGGGGTTCTGCACGCAATGTAATTCCAAGTATATTCGAGTACTCGAGCATCGATGTAGCTATCAATGTGCTCGATGTAAATCCACTTATTGCAACGGTAATAGAGACTCTCAGCCTGAGTATTGCGCAGACTGTAATCGTTCGTTCTTTGGTGCTTTTTGCC
Source organism: Cylloceria caligata (assembly GCA_963942595.1). Classification (NCBI taxonomy): domain Eukaryota; kingdom Metazoa; phylum Arthropoda; class Insecta; order Hymenoptera; family Ichneumonidae; genus Cylloceria; species Cylloceria caligata. The sequence continues at coordinate 24,856,166 of OZ012706.1, forward strand.
TCGCTCATCACAAGAGTGAGGGCTCCGCGGGTATCACGTCTCGTAAATATAGACGGTACAGCGTCTGTAACGCATTGAAAATCTGTAGAGGCTGCTCGCGTATGATTAAAACCACAGATAAAAAGATGCATGTATGTGGTATATCGTTTTGTACTACATGCAAACAAACGCGGCCGACTACGCATGCATGTTTTATAGCACCTCTTAAGAAATCAGATGCGCAAAAGGAGAAGAAAAAAGACAAGTCTTGCACGAGATTTTTATTTTATGATTTTGAGACGCAGCAACACGAGCAATTGCATGATGATAAATCGACACGAATTCACGAGCCGAATTTATGTGTCGTACAATGCGTATGTATGGCATGTCTGGATATCACAGATATAGTGACCGATTGTGCTAACTGTGGTAAACGTGAATTCGTGTTTATCGATGATCCTGTTGGGGATCTCGTAAAATTGGCATTATCGCAAAAATTTAAAAAGACCATCTGCATCGCCCATAATGCTAGAGGTTTCGACGCACAATTTATTCTACGGTATTTAATCGAGGTGCAAAAAACACAGCTGCCCTCTCTGATTATGAACGGTACGAAGATTGTCTCGATGAAAATTGGCGATGTCGTTTTTCTCGATAGTCTAAACTATTTACCCATGGCTCTTAGTGCTTTACCTAAGGCCTTTGGTTTCGCTGATGAGGTGGCAAAAGGTACATTTCCCCATTTATTCAACACACCGGAATATCAGAATTACTCAGGTCCTCTGCCGGCTTTGCATTTTTACTCACCCGATACCATGTTCTCAGCGGATCGCGAGCGCTTTTTAAAATGGTATGAGGAAGAATCGAGCCGCGTAGATTATAAATTTGATTTTGCGACGCAATTTGTGCAATATTGTCGTACAGATGTTACGGTTTTGAGACGAGCGTGTTTAGCTTTTCGAGAGTTACTTATACGTTGTGGGAGCGTGTGCCCCTTTACAGAAGCATGCACGATAGCATCAGCATGTATGAGAGTATTTCGAAAGAATTTTCTACAGAAAGATCGCATTGCGGTGTTACCACCAGGAGGATATCGCTGGGGCGATAAGCAATCGCGCAAGGCCGTCGTATGGCTCGTATGGCTCGAGCGTGAGCTCAACTGCGTTATCGCTCATGCTGGACGCACGAGAGAGTATCGCCCTCCGGCCGGCCTACCGGCCGTGGACGGTTACTACGTGGATGCGGGGGTCCATCACGTTCTTCAATTTCATGGTTGCTTTTGGCACGGTTGTCCGCGATGTTATCGCGTGAATAGAGATGCTCGAACTAAATTCGGCGATACAATGGATGAGCGATACGAGCGTACCATTCTTATTTCCGGGCGAATCAGATCGAAAGGGTACACTCTAACCGAAATATGGGAATGCGATTTTGACAGATTACTCGAGAATAACGAGGAAATGTCGATATACGTGAAAAATCACGCCATGGTCAAGCAGGCGCCTCTCGAACCACGCGATGCATTCTTTGGCGGTCGAACGGAAAATTTTGTAAGCTTGTACGACGTCGCGAATGGAGAGCAGATACGCTATGTGGATGTTTGCTCGCTGTATCCGTGGGTATGTAAGAATGGAAAATATCCCGTTGGACACCCGAAATTGTACGTAGGCGACGAGTGTCGAGAACTCGTAGGACCTGAAAACGATCTAAGTGTCGTCGAGGGTCTCGTGAAGTGTACCGTGCTGGCGCCGCGCGATTTGTATATACCCGTACTGCCTGTTCGCATGCATGGGAAACTACTGTTCCCCCTGTGTAGAACGTGCTGTACAGATATGGACACATCCGAGGTTTGTACACACGATGACACTACTGAGCGAGCGTTTGACGGCACATGGGTCGTAGACGAACTGAGAAAAGCTGTGTCGCTCGGATATAAAGTGACGCGTATCTATGAAATTTGGCAATACGTTGTTACGCAGTATGACTCGACAACGCGACGAGGCGGTCATTTTGCCGAGTACATCGATACATTCCTAAAAATAAAACAGGAGGCGAGTGGTCCGCCAACAGAGTGTAACGATGACGAGGAAGCAATAGAGCGTTTTATAGCATTGTACAAGGAGTCTGAGGGTGTATATCTCGAGCGAAGTGCTTTGCAGCCAAATCCGGGTTTACGTTCACTAGCGAAATTGGCTCTTAATTCATTCTGGGGAAAGTTTGGTCAACGAGAGAATCTCACGAAAACCGTTATCGTCTTCACGCGCGCGGAGTTAATGAATTTACTAACGAGTCCGGAGATTGAGGTGACGGGGCTGCTACCGGTTAATCACAAGATTATGTATGTAAACTATGTGAGCAACCGCGATGCTATCCAACCATCACCGACATCAAACGCCGTGATTGCAGCATACACGACGGCACAGGCACGCCTAAAATTATACAGTTATCTTGAGGGGCTCGGGCGGCGAATATTGTACTGCGATACGGACTCCTGTATTTACGTGAGCCATCCCGGTGGTAACGAGTATGAGCCGCCAATCGGTCAATTTCTAGGAGATCTTACGGATGAATTAAGTGAATACGGGCCTGGTAGTTATATAACTTCGTTCGTTTCGGGTGGACCAAAATTTTACGCATACCTTGTTCGTAAACCCGACGGTACGATTATTGAAAAATGTAAAGTGAAGGGTATCACGCTAAACTTTGCGAATAGCCGTCACGTAAATTATAACGCATTACGATCTTTCGTGACAGGAGCAAGGAGCGTACCTATTATTTTAAAATTCGACGCTATTCGACGTACGGAATTTCATCATGTAGTAACGCGTAAAGAAACGAAATCATGCGAGCCTGTTAACACGAAGCGAAAACGGCACGGGCTGTACTCTACTGTACCGTATGGCTATTGTGAAATACGCTAATTAGTATAACGCAAAAAGTATATAGTTTTACGGGTGAACTCGCGATATTTAAAAATAATCTTTTTGTCTAATTTCATGTAACATATTTACTGTGTACAATACATTGAAAAAATTGATTTATCATGTATAAAATCGTTATCGGATCGTTCTTTTTGTGCTGCTATTCGTAACAGTAGCTGCTATCTCTCTACCGTTCCCTTTTGTGCTGACTTTCTCATCGTTGATTCCTTTTGTCCCGTCTTTCTTATCGAGTGTTTCCTTTTGTTCTGGCTTTCTAGTGCTACATCCGTGGATATAATATCGTTGTTTAGAATTTGATGATTCGTAAAATTTGTATATAGAGATGTATGCATAGTGAAATAAAAATATTGCTTTATTTGTGAGAAATATAAAAATTATCGTTATTTAATATACATACAGCGTAAACGCCAGCTTATACCGCGGGCCCGCGCCTCATCAGCTAGTGCAGGCGCGCCGCGTCTTATCAGCTTTTTAAGGCCGCGAAAATAGCTGATGCCGCGGGGTCGCCGCCGCCGCCGCCGCCGCAGCCGCAGCCGCGGTATAAGCTTATTTAAGAGTATGCTGATTGATTTTGATAGACACTCATCGATATGGATACACGTTGGAAACATCCGTGGACAGCTGTGATAAGCGGTCCTACGGGATGTGGTAAAACATATTTTGTAAAAAAATTCTTTAAATACATGCGCGAAATGACGGATGTCCCGTTCGAGCGTATACTTTTTTATTACTCAGAGTGGCAGTCCGGGTATTCAGAGTACGGTGATAGAATCGAATTTCGCGAGGGTTTACCGCAAGCAGTAGACTACTCGAATGACGCAAGGCCTAAACTTGTTGTCATTGACGATCTAATGCGCGAGGCATCCAACAATACGGTGGTCGATCTTTTCACCAAGGGTAGCCATCATAAAAATCTTAGTGTCATTTTCATCACGCAAAATCTCTTCCATCAGGGTCACGGGCAGCGCGATATCTCCTTAAACGCTAATTATATCGTTGTCTTCAAAAATCCGCGAGATCGCGCGCAAATTCAACACCTAGCCCGACAGGTATGTCCCGAGAATCCACGATTTTTGCAGGAAGTATATTTCGATGCAACAGCCGTACCGCACGGCTATCTATTATTTGACTTGAAACAATCGACGCCTGATAATTGTCGATTTCGCGCCTGTATATTTCCCGATGACCAATACCATTACGTTTACGTGCCTCAAAAAGCAATAAAAGTTCGCGATGCGTCGCGCGATGTACCAGTAATGCGCTTGTAATGGCGTTGCGCGGACCTCTCGATAAAAAGCAAATAATTATATTGCAAGCGTTGTGTTATCTGAAGCAAGAGCAACGACGTGCAATTTTGCGCAAAGCAGATGTAGCGCTTGTACGCTGTATATGCGAGTGTGCTCTAAACGTTTTACAGGGAAACGTGAGTCTGAACAACGTGCAAAAGAATCATCTTCGGAGGCACGCGACAATTCTTCGACGACTAGCCGCCAAAAGGGGAAATTGGAGCGGTAAGAGGAAGATCATCGTCGAGCACTGTGTCGGATTTCTCAAGTTGCTTCTTGCGCCTGTCTTGGCCTACGCGAGACATGGAGTATGCCAGAAAGATGGTACTTATTCCTCATGATAACATACATCGTCTCGCTGGACTCGCCGCTACTGCCGCTGCTACTACTACTACTACTACTACTACTAGTGCAGACCCGTTGCCTTCCGTACAGACTACCGGTACGCCATTATCGCGCCTCGACTCTGAGCTGAGTGAAATTCTAAACTCTCACTCGTACAAGAGCGAGAGAGAGAAGTGGATAGCGTACCAACAGGTTTTACAGCGTTATCTTGGTCGAATACGATAATGCCGTACCGAATATTTCATCAAAACGAAAAGTAGCAATACTCGATAGCCACGAGAATAAATCCGACGACGATTTAATGAACAAAGCTAAATTGCGGCTCAATGACACACTTATTATCGATAGCGTACCAAAAAAATTTAAATCTAAAGCAATATCGTTGCTTCGCAATTTGCATCGCAGCGCCGTTGGTAAAAAAATGACATGGGACCGTAACGGCGTTGTTTCCATAGACGGCAGAAGAATTTCAAATTCCAATATCGTTGATCTTATTAACGATGCTATGCGTGCTAGAAAACGCGAGAAACCCATCGGACGATCTCACTTTGCCAAACTCCTGCAAGCGATACAGATGCCCCGTGAATTTATCGGTAATCCCGCGTTACTACACGAGCCTACACCTACATCATCCTCGACACCACAGCGGCGTCTTATTTTACCGCGCGAAAACGATAGTAGCAGCAGCAGCAGCAACGGTAGCAACAACAACAACAACGACGACGAGGCCGAGACCGCACACTCAAACAGAGATTTAATGCTCACGGCTGAAAACGACATCGTCGAGGGGGAGGAGGGGAATGAAGAAGAGGACGAACAATTGCAAAACTTTGCACAAGTAGAATATCGACCACCCACACAGTTAGAAAAGAAAAAGAAAAAGAATCCATTTAACTGGTCATCGCTAAAATTATGAAAATTCTTCAAAAAATCTATTATGACACCGCTCATCCTGCTTCCTATTCTCGAGCAAAAAATTTGGCCCAGGTGGATCGTAGAGTAGCGCGAAAAAATGTTTTACCATGGCTCGAGACACAGGATTCATATAACATGCATCGCCTCGTACGACGACGATTTCCCCGTCGTACGTACAGTGTGAGTAATATAGACGATGTATGGGAGGCTGATTTAGCTGATCTTTGCTCGATAGCCACGTACAACGATGGGTACGCGTATCTGCTTGTTGTTATTGATGTGTTGAGCAAATACGCGTGGGTCGAGGCTTTGCGTGACAAAACGAGCGCAAACGTGGCCCGCGGTCTCACACGCATACTCGCGCGCAGTAACAATCGTCGCCCGCAACAATTGCAAACTGATCGAGGCAAAGAATTTATCGGCGCACCGTTTCAGCAAATTCTCAAGAAAAAGAATATCGATTTTCGCGCTGCTCGTAACCCTGATATAAAAGCCTCGATTGCCGAACGCTTTAATCGAACAATAAAAGAGCGAATGTGGCGCTACTTTACATACACGCGAAATAAGCGTTACATCGATGTTTTACAAAAATTTTTATATGCTTATAATCACACTAGATACAGCGGAACGCGTATTCCTCCGAGCGAAGTAACCCTCGAAAATGCCTCTATAGCCCGAGACAATTTAGCACGGCGTTACGAGCGTAACGCGAAAAAAATTAAAAAGCCTAAATACAGCATCGGTGACTTGGTACGTATCAGTACAGCTAAAGCAGCTTTCGTGAAAGGATATGAGCGTGGTTGGAGTAACGAATTATTCAAGATTCAACGAATATCGGTGAATCGAGAGCCATTCGTGTATATTTTACACGATCTGAATAACGAGACTATCGACGGTATTTTCTACGAAGCAGAATTATCACGAGTACGAGTGCCTCCGTCATCTGAGAAGACGAAAGAGAAAAAGAGGACAAAGAAGAAGAAGAAGAAGAAGAAGAACGCTCGGGATCATCGTCCGTGATAAATATGAGCTCCAAGGATAGCTCTTTCTTTGTCGTACTACCGAGCAACAGTAGTATGCAGTATTTTCCGGATAATACGACGACGAAATTTATTACAAAACTACCGCGTCAGATACGCCTGCACGGAGAATGGGCTGTTTCTCTTGTGGAAATTGCTTATCCGATGACTCTTTTACATGTTCCTACTGTAGAAAATCTCGTAACTTTTGAAGATGGTGATTATGATTTATCGGGTTTAAATCTTTTAACACGGAGGAGCACTGATAGAGACCAAGTAGCACCTGGTGTATATCGCTCTATAGACGCTCTTTTGGAGAGTATAAATCAGCTACCTCACGTGGCCGATCATTTGCGCTTTAAATCGCTTCCGAGCGGGCAGGTCGAAGTGGCACGCGTATGCGACGATCTACGCTACCACGACTTTCGCGTATCGCCCGCTATCGCAAGGCTACTAGGATTCTCAGAAGAGGCTTGTAGCCCCATAATGATAGAACCGCATTGCGAATACACAGGGTCGAGGCCTGCATCTCTCACCGGTGCTATACCGGGCAGCATGTTTTTATACACAGATATCTGCGAGAGCTATATTACAGGCGATGTACAAACACCCCTCTTACGAGTTGTTCCCATTGATACTGATGACTGTCCGTATGGTTCGATAAAAATTAAATCGTTTTCAACGCCACGATATATACCTCTCTTGCGCAATAATTTACACACTATCGAGATCGATATAAGAGACGAATTTGGGGATCCTATACCATTCGAGCAGGGAACGTTGACTGTGACACTACATTTCAAAAGGTCCCACGATTGATTACACCACTATGGATGATATTGACAGCGTGCAGCACGGATGGGGTCGTCGCGGGTACGGTGGTATTAGCCATGTTTATATCGGAACACCTAATCAGCGAGGACACGGTATCGGTAGCTTTCTCGGGGGCCTGTTTCGTCGAGTGTTACCGCTTTTAAAGAAGGGCGCTAAAGCAGTTGGAAAAGAGGCGTTGCGTGCTGGTGTAAACGTAGCCGGTGATATCCTCGATAGAAATCTAGCTGTGAAAGATGCTATTCGCGAGAGAGCGCGAGAATCAGGCAGTAATCTCAAACGCAAAGCCTCTGAAAAAATTGACACTCTCATGCGGGGGTCTGGTTATAAAAAGCGCAAAATTTCACGTACTCCTCATTCATCGAACGAACGTAAACCACGACGTACCTCTCGTAAAAATAAAAGTGTAATAAAGAGAAAAACAATAAAGAAGAAGAAGAATAATAAGAACAATAAGAAGAAGAAGACGCGTCAACGAACAGTTGCAGATATTTTTGGATAGCTGAAACAAGATGGCTTTTCTACATGCGCACTCGTGCGAGTGTCTTAAATCGGAACTTGAATTATTTTCACTCCCACCGACGCAAACTACTATCGAAGGCTCCAATTGGGTGTATTACAAACCAATATCTTCGCTAACAGATGATTCACCGATTGAATTTGTTATCCCCGGACAGGGTGATGAGTATATCGATCTCGCGCATACTATGCTTAGTCTGAGAGTGAAAATAACATCTCCCACCGTTACGGAAATTGCCGCGGACACATCGTCGAAAGTAAGTGCGGGCCCTGTAAACAATCTCTTGCATTCTATGTTTAATCAGGTGGATGTATACCTGAATCAAAAATTAGTTTCACCTCCAAATAATGCCTACGCTTATCGAGCGTACATAGAAACACTTTTGAATTACGGTCCAGCAGCAAAAAATTCGCATCTCACGAGCGTTCTCTGGTACGATGATACACCTGGGAAAATGGATGATATAACATCGGAAAATACGGGGCTTGCGAAGAGAAAACAATTTTTAAATGTCGAAAAAACTGTAGACTTGCTCGGTCATCTGCATTGCGATATATTCAATCAGGAGCGGTTCCTATTAAACGGTGTCGAGATGCGTCTACGGTTGGTTCGGTCTAGAGATTCATTTTGTCTTGTGGGGGATACAAAGAATGGTCAATGCGGCTTAAAGATTCTCGAGGCATCGCTTCTCGTTCGTAGAACAAAAATAGCTCCTGGTGTGCTGCTCTCACATGCTAGAACTCTGGCAAAATCTACGGCTAAATATCCTCTTACGAGAGTCGAGGTAAAAGCCGTTTCAATACACTCGGGTGTTCATGGAGAGACTATCGATAATATCGTGTTAGGTCAGTTGCCGAAGCGTATAATTATCGGTTTTGTCGATAACAAAGCGTTTAACGGTGACTTCAGTATGAATCCGTTCAATTTCCAAAATTACAAGATAAATTATCTCTCGTTGTATGTAGATGGTGCTCAAATACCTTCGAAACCGTTACAACCTGATTTCACGAAAAATCATCTATATGTGGATGCTTTTCAAACGTTGTTTTCGGGAACTGGAATACATTTCTTGAACGACGGTAATTCGATCGATCGCGATAATTATCGCGATGGATACTGTCTGTTTGCTTTTGATTTGACACCCGATCTTTCGGCGAACAGCAATACACATTGGAATTTAATAAAGCACGGTAGTGTGAGAATAGAGGTACGATTTGAGGATGCGCTTGCTTCAACGATAAATTGTGTAGTCTACGCGGAATATGATAATGTCCTTGAAATTGATGCCTCTCGGCAGGTAATGGTGGATTTTACCGGATAAGCGAAAAATGTGCTGATGTCGGCATAAAATTATTTCGTGTTAAGACACGTAGAAGCGTGTCCGCGACTAACTAATCAGTCGAACTCAGTCATCTGTACGGATTAGACGCGAAAATGGATATCGTCGTGGATATACAGGGAATGCGTGGTAAAGACTCGGAATTTATTCCGAAAGAAATTGCCGTGGTAGCAGTGGATAGACCGTACTCTGCTCATTGGATCGTTGCACCGCCGTGTCACTTTGCCGAATTACCACAGCAATCGAGAAGCCAGAATAATTTTCTCTCGAAATATTTTCACGGTATGGAGTGGTACGAGGGCGATGTGAGCTGTAAACAGGTATACGCTAACTTGCGTGAAATTTCGCGAAAATCAAGACGCATCTATACGCGCGGTCACGAGAAGGCTATACTTCTTTGCGATATCACGAGTCGTGAAATTTCCAACCTGGAGGATGAGGAGGGCGCCCCATCGTACACATTTATGCCGAAATCTTTGCGAAAATGCTTCAGACACGCTATGATAAACGATACAGCGTCTTCGCATTGTGCAATGCGCCAGGCTTTCCAAATAAAAAATTGGCTTCGCGAACATCCATTTAAAGGAGAATCATACGTGGATGTTTGGTCAGCAGACGAAGAGGAAGAGAATAAAAAAGAGGAGAAATCTTCATCGTGTGGTCGTGACACGATCGACGACGCTGTGAAATAAATTTTGCATATATACGTCTTTCAAAGCGTATCGGTCATCATTTAATCATTGACTATGTGTTCAGCATGAACACTAGACAAATCTACGAGAGTCTGCAGTATCTACCACTTTCAACCGTTGGCGTATACCCGGCTGACAGAATTCCGCGTGTATGGTCGTTACCAGCCGGACTCGTAGTTAACACGGATAACCACGACGGACCTGGGGAGCATTGGATCGCAATGTACGTTAACCATCATGGAAAAGGAATGTACTTTGATAGCTACGGGCTACCACCGGTTATACCTCAACATCTCGCCCGACTACGAAGAAACTGCAAGTTCTATCGGTACGGCCTCAAGCAGCTACAGAGTAATACGTCGGATGTGTGTGGACAATTTCGCATCGTATTCCTACACCTTATGTCGTGCGGCTTCACCATGTCGCGATTTAATAATCTCTTTAGCGATAATGTAACGAAAAACGACAGATTAGTGCGTGAATATTACAATGCTTTTGCCTCTCGACGATCAGACAGTGATAAAAATAAATTTAACGGCAGATGAGTCTCCGAGCGAAGATTACCGTGTTTGCAGGGATGTTGCATACGACGGTAAATATCTGTAAAGTGATTTAAATAAAATATTGATTAATTAAAAACAAATACATCGGTTTACTGTGTCTCTTCTTTTATAATTATATATAAAATATAATCGAGGTCTCTCGCGGCACGGTATCATATTCTGTGTCTTTTACTGCAGAGCATTCGCTTCACGAGAAACACAGCGCAAAGCGGTACGCACGTGCAAAACTGCTGACATTGGATTCGAAGCGCTGCACACCTAGTTATGACTCAGAGGGGGTTTGTTATCTTCAAACACTGTGATCACCGCCAGCCTCATCCGGAGCACCCAGTCTGTCTTTAGCAGTGCGCGACGAAAGTCTGAATTTCTATTCACTAAAATGTACCCACTAAATCTAGGCCACGATCTAGCGGCGGCTTTTGTGTGTCGGGTGGTATGCGACACCGACGATAATACAATGTGTCTGCGGTCGGAGGTGATGTGCGCGGAATTGTGCGGACTGGAGGCCTTACTATATAAGTTATATATCGAGGAGCAATCTGAGCGGAGACGATTTGTAATAAGTGATTTGTGCGCTGCAGTGTCCTGTGTGGTTGTATGGAATGAAAGGACTATGCGCGGGTCGATCATCGACGCGGATGATGACGGGTACTGTGAGGTACTGCTGGTCGATTTCGAGGAATCGATATACATCGATTGGCAGCACCTATTTTACCCAGAGCCGTCGATTAGTGCGTTACCGGTGCTGCTTGTAAAGTGTGTAGTATTCGGTCTCGACGATTTAATTGACGAGGCCGGAAATCTAGATCCGATCGAAGCAGCGCGTGGTGATGATACGCTGATCGGGATACGGATGCCCACGCCCGACGGTGCCCAAGGTCCATGGGTGCGAGTAATCCGTATTACCCGTACGCATAGCTGTGGTTTTTGAGTGAGTGAGTGCGTGAGTGGGTGAGTGTGTGAGTAAGTGAGTGAGAGAGAGAATATATGTGTGTGTGTGTGTGTCCCGTCACTCTGGAGAGTCGTCACAGCTGCCGTCAGCATGAGGGTGAGTCAAATATTTTATTCCAAGTATGTGTACACCTATGCTCCATCCTACTCTTATCTCTACTCTTCCTTGTTCACCAAAGTACCCACACCACCTCACTTTACCATCTCCATGTTACCGACACTGGTCAAGCAGAGTGGGTAGCGCGGTGGTGGAAAAGTGAGGTGGTGGGGGTAGCCGCGTGGTGGGGGAAGGAGTGGGGATAGGAGTGGGATGGAGCAAAGGTGTACACATACTACTTTCATTAAAAAATCTTCCATAACTCATTTCATAAAAGCCCGCGTTGTGAAGTGGGTGGGACGAGACAACGTGAAGCGCAATCGAGACGAGATTTGTTACGAGCGGCGCAAGCCTTCCCCTGATGCGCCTAGCACGGGCAGCGTGGTGAGGGCAGCGAGATAGGGACAAAAATCTTTCATCTGGCATCACTGAGTGGTTGCTGGCGCGTCGGTCAGCTGATACAGACGCCGGGTCTGTGTCCGTGTCCGCGTTGTCTTGTTAATTAATCCAAATAATTCGTTTTTCGTGCTGTCACGCGTTCGGGCTTCTTAGTTGTTATGGTTGTACCGTTCTTGTGAAACTTCCGCGTGTTTTATGGTGGTAATAGTGCTCTTGGTTCGCGAGTAATGTTTTTTTTTATGAGCTGAATGATGTCAGTTTTAGTACCGAAGTTTTCCAGTGATTTTTAATTATTTGGGAATTAGTTGACAGATCTCTTCAACAACCTTCGGCGTTGGACCTGGACGCTCCAGTTGTTCTTCTCTCTTGGTGAGTTTGGTCTTTTGATTTATCTTTCCCTCATCCTTTATGTCTGTTGAGTGGTGTCGTTCTCATCCGGCGCGCTTGACAAGACTACTAAAATTGTTTTTCTCCTAATTATTTTCCTATTAGTCTTAGAATTATAAATCGAGTTTCTCTGGGTCGGGCTTACTAGTGCCCTTGAAAATTTGTGGAATTTCAAGAGTTCCACTAATTCTTTTGTAATTTCGCCGTATCGTGGCGTTCTCTGCGCATCGCGTCGGTGTGGTATGGTTTGCTTACAGAGTGAAACTGCCTATGCCTTCTTAGCACGGTAAGGCGTTTGTTGTTACGCGTTGTTCCGCCTGCTTTCTAGTGGGGCGGGGGGTACTACGCTGGGATCCGGTCTGTAGTGTGTGGTTTTGATGTTTTGGCCTGCCCCTCGTCTTACTCGTGCGAGCTTCTTGCGAGCTGTGTTTGTTTTGATAGTAGTCTTATTTTATTTAGGTGGGGCCTGTGTCTGACGCCATGCTGTTTTAGGGTGGGTACTTGCGGTTGACCGTGTGTACCTACTTTTGTGCTATGTTATCCTGGTTCAGCCGATGTTTTTCTGTTCGTGTACGCTGGATGTGTGGGTGATATTAAGGTTTTATTGTAGTAGCGGATCGCCGTAATGGCGTTCCGTTACAATAAATAAATAAATAATGAAATTAAAGAAATACACAAAACGCTCACTAATTTTGCAGCCGTCAGCATATGAATAGTGCATTACAATATCCAACACCAAATTGTAGTCCTTTACACGAAAGGTTCATTACAATTTGTTGAATAAAAAGAAATTGTAATGCTCTACTCACGTCCCAGGTCCTACCACGTGGAGGTCGCTGCATAAGGACCGACCCGTGGGGCCGTTGCTGTGTTTGCATAGCCATGCAAATACCGACACATGAAAGACCCCTCTCCATCCCTCCAAAAATGAAACGTCTTATTACTTCATTAAACTAAGAGTAACAAATAAAATATGATTTGACAACAGTATTTTCTTTTCAAATAAAAAAATAAATAATTTTATGTTTTTGTCTTAGGTTAAGGGAATGCGTCATGAAAAGTTAATAAAAGCCAAGTTACAAATTTGGAAAAAAATAAATTGCTATATATAATCAACAGCATTATATTATATCTTTCTAAATTAATAAATAATAAATAAATATATTTCTCCTTTTTGTGCCGTTACTATTCTGGAAGCTCTTTCCCCGCAATGCAGAATCTATGAAATGACAGGCCATACTGTCATAAAGCAGTTATGTGTTGATGTGCGAAAATGCACATTGTAAGAATTCTATTTTAGTTTGTATTTCGCGCCATAAAGTATACTGAAGACAGGGGTCGCCTCAGTAGAAAATTAACGCGTACCAGGGAGAGAATCCCTGTGGCGAGCAGTCAGGCCAGGTAGTCTCACAAATACCGGCAGGGCGAATGGTCGCAAATATATCCGATTCCTGGGGGATCCTCACGACAATAACTTAAATCAGAGGAAGCGGTTTCTTCAAGGGGCCAGTCTACCAGCCACGATTACATCATCATAGAAGTGTGGAATTATAACCAACGATCTCGGACAGATAGACTCTCACCACGGGCCAAATGTGTCAGTTCGAGCGAACACCGACCTCTCAATCGACACCGTAACGTATATCTCATCTCACTATTCTACTCTGATCCACGTTACTGGAACTCAGGGGATTTATGGCTCAATGGAGTGAACTTTCTCATCGGTATCTTGTGAGTACTCAATTTGGTATATTTCCATGTAAACTTAATCTGATCATGTCATTATATGGGGTGAGCCAAGAATCTTATACTTTTATTTGAATATGTAACGACTCATCACCTTGATTGACCTAAAGATCGAGGAAGAAACATTCTATCAACGGCTGTAGTACGTATATAGGACCGAGACGAGAATAACAATTTTTTTCTTGGTTGAGGCTAATTTAGCCGTGGTAACTGCTCATCGGTCTCCTGGGTGAGACGAGCATTCCTCAATTCATAACAAGGATCTATGTGGATTACAGGCTCCTTTGATATAACTATCTCGCTTAGTGCAACGGAACAATGCTAAACGTATCTTTATTGTTTGAGGAATTTATGATGTTATGTGAATGATAATGTATCTGTGTGTTGAACTCATTATTTGAAACCTTGCGAGGAGTCATAATATCATTGATTATACAAAAGGTTATCTCGATGTTGTTAATAATTTTATATCTATAAAAAAATGCTCGAAGCCATGTGACATGTATTATATATATATATAGACAAATCATTCGTATAATATGATATTTCCATAGTGTGAATCATTACGTGTGAATTTATTAGGCGTGTGATAGAGGATGTATATTATGTTACTACTATTTTAAACGTGGAATGGAAATTGAACAGAACGAAAAGAACCTTCAGTGGCTCTAACTAAAACAAGAAAACAAAGAAAACAAAAGTCTGTTTTATTACAATATAGAATATTTGTCTTTATCAATTCGAAATAGTGAATTGTTACGTTTTTCTTTTATTTCTCGACCCATCCTTCTACAGCCTCCGAGAGAAGGTATCGTTTGAATCGAAGAGCGCGAAAAGACTAAATTACTACAACATGATTAACGATATTAGCGTCAGCACCTATAAGTGACATTAATAGTGCAACATCAAATGCCAGAGAAGCTGGGTAACGTAGCTGGGCAGTGGTAGCGTTCCAGACTGACAATCCAAAAATAACAGGTTTGAATCTCGAGCTAGTCAATTCGTGATTTTTTTTCTCGCGACGATTTACTTTTGAAAAGTGAAATGTTGAGACAAAAAGACAAAATCAAACAATTTCGTTATACGACCTACTACCAAGGAAAGATACTTTGGTGTCCCCCTCCGATTTTGATGAAACTCACGTATGTTGTAAAGCATCGAAAATTAAAAGACACGTATTTTTTTTATCGGCGGAAAAACATTTCTAAGGGGTGAAATCGCCATTCAAAATTAGCATGTCGAGGGGTGATTTTGCAGTTTCACCCAGAAGGCGTCAAGCGATTTTAATGAAACAAAAACCAAAATACTCCTCACTGAAGACAATCAAAATTCCACGCTAAGTTGAAGAAAAAAATTCATTTGCAGGAGTGAACAACCCCCTGATTTTTCAATTTTCCACCCTACACAAAAAACTAAACAACCAAATTGAACAGAACATATACCATTTGGAAGCGCAAGTTAAAATAAAGATGACGTATTTTTGCACATTCACAGGAAAATGAATTTACGGGGGTAAACTACCCCTTATCTATTAGTACGTATATTTGTGCGTACATTCTTGTTTCTCGTTATTTACATGTTAAAGAGCTGCTTGCGTTCACTCTTTGTGCTGATTTTGTGCTTATCAATAATTTATCGTCATATGTTATCGACCTTTCGATTAGATTGTATTTCGATTCGGCGCAAATTTCGGAATAAGTCGATGATGCAACAGTCGTTCCATCTATAGAACATTGTCAATTATTCCAACGAAATGAATATGATCTTATTTTTTTGAGTAATCTAATCATACGCCAATATGATAAAAATACTTTTGACGCAGTAAGAGGTGTTTTCTACATAGGCGGCTATCTGGGACTGCGTATTATCTGCTGATATCGCATGTGGTTCAACAACAAGTCTTTCAAATATAAAAACCGCGATACATACAGCGATCTTCAGTTGCTCATTTGAACGGAGTGCCAGTGCGTCAGTTATAATTTCTGACAAAAAAAAATCAATAGACCATGAAAGTGAATGCAATCAACGTCATTAAACTTCTTTTGGCTACATTTGAAGCCATGAATATTCCCGAAACTCCGATTAAGAATGCAGAAATCGAGGTAAAGCAGAATTTCGAAAAAGTTCTGGTCGACTGCATGGACGATTATAACGGAGTTGAAATTATCGAGGAACAATCGCTAGATTTTCAAGAGCCATTCAAGCAATATGATGTTAACCCTGTCGAGGACACTCTTTGGCAACATGATGAAGGTCCAGTGGATTCTGATACTTGTTCTAAAGACGAAGAAGACATAAGCTATGATTACAAACGCAAAGCAATCGAATACTGGAGATCCGGTAAGAAGAAAAATTACAGTGTCGATACCGTCAGTCAGAAATTCAAAAAAGTCAAATCTGTACGACAATTAAAACGCTGGGCAAATCAAATGAACAAAGGTGGGACCTACAAGGAGAAATTAGCTCAAATCTCTGAATATACTTTGAAAAACATACAAGCCGCAGTAGATGCTGGTTTCATTGTTCATGATATCGACCTTCAAAAGTGGGCTCTACAAGCTCAAAAAGAGATAGGTCACGAAGACATTCGTTTTAAAGCTTCTCGTAATTGGCTTCGGAAGTTCAAGAAATCACATCGTATTGTGTCCAGGAAAATTAATAAATTCGTAACACGAAAGACTATAGAAGACGAACCAGTTTTAAGGATGAATGCAGAAAACTTCGTGAATGAAATTAAACCATATATTCAAAAATATGGACCGGAAAATATATATAATTCAGATCAGAGCGGTTTTCAACTGGAAATCCACTCTGGCAGGACTCTGACGGCTGAAGGAACTAAACAAGTGCAATGTGTAGTACAATCCGTATCATCTACAACTCACAGCTACACTATCCAGCTAACCATAAATGCAGATGGAAAATTACTGTCACCCCTTTTTATCGTTCTAAAAGAGGGAAAGGGTGAGTTCCGCCCAATCGTGGAAAAAAATGTATTCAGGCCAGAAAACGTATTTTTAACAGCAACGAAATCCGGAAAAATTACTTCAGGTATTGGCAAAAATGATTGCCAGAAAATATTGAACATATGATGAATTATACTATATCGATAACCAATATCATCCTATGTATAGAGCACTTCAAAGTTTGGTTGGAAAAAGTATTCTTCCCCAACACCGGCCGTGACAGCGTATTGTTGATAGACTCGTGGAGTGGACACTGCCCAGAAGTTGTTCAAAATGCAACACCTCGGGGCAAAAAAACAATCACAAAGATAATACCTAAAGGCACCACAGGGAAAATCCAACCACTCGACGTTTTTGGTTTCCGAATATGGAAAAATTTTGTACGACATTTTTCCGACGGTGTATTATTACTTAATTCTGATATTAATTTACACTTGAGAAACAACATAAACAAACTGCAACCGCTCGGACACAATCAACTTTCATTACCCAGATATATAAATCTTTTCAAATATGCATGGTTCAAAAATAATTATATAACCGATAAGCCAAACGAGTTCGACAATCCAGTGAGTTTTGGTTTCGGTCAATCGTCTCAAGCACACTGTGAAGTACTAGGTTGTAATAATGTGGCCATCATCAGATGCTCATGGTGCAAGAAGTCTTTATGCTTGCAACATTTTTTTTAAGAGTATCATTTCTGCACGACTTACGAACCATGATTGCTGCAAATTATGACGTGCACATTGCACCTTGATGAATTGTAAAAGGAATGATACATTATATTATATACTGTGGTGTATGTAGATGCGCAAGCCGGTAAGAATATATGTGAAAGAATGGAGAGTGGGGAGAGCGATAACACGGGACGTGAAAAGGACGACAGTCGAATTAATGCGCATGCCGAAACCGGGTATTTGTTATTTCTCGCCTACGTCCTCAGCTGATTGCCACTGTTTCGAAATACAGCCATACATATATGCCATACAACCACTCAACCCCAGCAACATTCCCCAGTATTCTGTATTTGAACAAGCTATATTTTCAGTAAATAACGCAAAACTCGTGAATGGACCATTCTACTTGTAAGTATCAGCCGGTCGTCCCCTTAATAATAAACAAAGCATCATCTGAAGTGCCCTCCGTTGACTTCGGCTAACAAGAATGTTTTGAATCAATTCGGACATTTAAATAACGAGAAACGAGAATGTACGCACAAATATACGTACTAATGGATAAGGGGTAGTTTACCCCCGTAAATTCATTTTCCTGTGAATGTGCAAAAATAGGTCATCTTTATTTTAACTTGCGCTTCCAAATGGTGTATGTTCTGTTCAATTTGGTTGATTAGTTTTTTGTGTAGGGTGGAAAATTGAAAAATCAGAGGGTTGTTCACCCCTGCAAATGAATTTTTTTCTTCAACTTCACGTAGAATTTTGATTGTCTTCAATGAGGAGTATTTTGGTTTTTGTTTCATTAAAATCGATTGACGCCTTCTTGGTGAAACTGCATAATCACCCCTCGACATGCTAATTTTGAAGGGCGATTTCACCCCTTAGAAATGTTTTTCCGCTGATAAAAAAAAAATACGTGTCTTTTAGTTTTCGATACTCTACAACATACGTGAGTTTCATCAAAATCGGAGGAGGACACCAAACTGACCTTCTTGTAAGTACTAGCCGGTCACCCCCTTAATAATAAATAAAGCACCATGCGATGTTCCCCCGTTGACTTCGGCTAACAGGAATGTTTTGAATCAATTCGGACATTTAAATAACGAGAAACGAGAATGTACGCACAAATATACGTACTAATGGATAAGGGGTAGTTTACCCCCGTAAATTCATTTTCCTGTGAATGTGCAAAAATACGTCAACTTTATTTTAACTTGCCCTTCCAAATGGTACATGTTCTGTTTAATTTGGTTGGTTAGTTTTTTGTGTAGGGTGGAAAATTGAAAAATCAGGGAGTTGTTCACCCCTGAAAATGAATTTTTTTCTTCAACTTAGCGTGGAATTTCGATTGTCTTCAATGAGGAGTATTTTGGTTTTTGTTTCATTAAAATCGGTTGACGCTTTCTGGGTGAAACTGCAAAATCACCCCTCGACATGCTAATTTTGAAGGGCGATTTCACCCCTTAGAAATGTTTTTCCGCCAATAAAAAAAAATACGTGTCTTTTAGTTTTCGATGCTCTACAACATACGTGAGTTTCATCAAAATCGGAGGGGGACACCAAAGTATCTTTCTTTCAAAGTATCCATATCATTAACACTACAAGATTTATTTTCCCGACTCTTACTGAAAAACCGCTACTACGTCATGAATTTCTTACAAATACTAATGAAAAACATATAAAAAGGTCGACAATTTCAATAATTAATGAAAACAAATATTTTATTCATCGATTAAGAGTACACAGAAATAATAGTACATTTAATAATTGCATTCATTTATTTTGTACTTCGAACGTTTGAACAGCACGCGGTGTAGTGAGAGACGTCCGCGATGGCTGACTGTTGATTAGTCGGTGCGCCGGGTGCGCGCGCAGTGGGCGCTAAAGCAGACCCAGTGGAGAGGGTACCCAAAAAAGAAAAAATTCCCTCATCTGGCATCATTGGGACCCTATGAACGTTTGAGCGTCCATGCTGGTCCTCATCCGAGGGATGTTCGAATCTCTAAAAAAAAATCGATTCTTGAATCGATTCTGAATTGAATGACGAGAATCGAATCTCCTTAAAAGACTTGATGAGAAAATCGATCTTGCAAGAATCGATTAAAAAATCGTTAAAAATTATTTATACATAATAAAAATATACGTAATGAAATATTAAGCCGTAAAATTTTGTGTCAGGAGTACAAATTGAAAATGCGGGATTTTTTTCTATTTTTGAACGTTTATTCTAAAAAAATGGTAACAAATGAATTATTCAAAGTATTGTCCATCGCTAGCCACAACTTTTTCCTATCTTTCTGGCAATTTACGGATACCGTCGCGAAAAAATTCGGCCGGCTTGGCTGCTATCCAGTCATCGACCCATTTTTGGGCTTCTTCGTAAGAATGGAAGCGCTGGTCAGCTAGGCCATGTGTCATCGATCGGAAAAGGTGGTAATCGGAAGGAGCAATATCTGGGCTATACGGCGGGTGGGGTAAGACTTCCCATTTCAGCGTTTGTAGGTATGTTTTGACCGGCGCTGCAACATGTGGCCGAGCGTTGTCATGTTGCAAAATTACTTTGTCGTGTCTTTGCTCGTATTGTGGCCGTTTTTCTTTGAGTGCGCGGCTCAAACGCATCAATTGAGTTCGGTATAGTGCTCCTGTGATGGTTTCGTTCGATTTCAATAGCTCATAATACACCACACCCAGCTGGTCCCACCAAATACAGAGCATGAGCTTGGCGCCGTGAATATTTGGTTTGGCCGTCGATGATGATGCATGGCCGGGGTAACCATATGATTTTTTGCGCTTCGGGTTATCGTAATGGATCCACTTTTCATCACCAGTGACAATGCGATGCAAAAAACCCTTCCGTTTTTGCCGTTCGAGCAGCAGTTCGCATGCAAAAAAACGGCGCTCGACGTCTCTCGGCTTCAGCTCATACGGCACCCAATGTCCTTGCTTTTGGATCATTCCGAGGGCTTTTATACGATGGGAAATGGCTTGTTGTGTCACTCCCAATGAATCTGCGAGCTCTTGTTGAGTTTGACACGAGTCTTCATTGAGTATTGCCTCCAATTCAGCATTCTCAAACTTTTTCACTTGGCCCGGCCGCTCTTTGTCCTCAACGTCAAAATCACCACTTCTAAACCGCACAAACCATCTCTCGCACGTTGAAACCGATGGAACATGACTCGGATAAGCCTCGGAGACCAATCGATGTGCTTCAGCAGCACTTTTCTTCAAATTAAAGAAGTAAATTAAAACTTCCCGCAAATGCTGTTTTGTTGGCACGAAACTCGACATATTGAGAGCTCAAAAAAACTATGAATTTGACACTGCGACAAATTGACACATACTGAAAATTAAAGCTATAAGACGTAGCTTTGACATGAACATAGTCACAGTACTGCCTGATGCGTATAGCGTTAGTAACGCCATCTGTTATCAAACCCGCATTTTCAATTTGTACCCCTGATAGTAATTTTTATTTTCGAATATATTAATTTAAAAAGTTTGCAAAATAATTAATCTTATTTCAATTGCCAGTTTTTTATTGACAACGAATTGAGGAACAGTAGCTGTTGTAGATGGTCAGGCGAAAAGCAGCTTCTGTGATCCGTTAAAATATTTCCAGCCATTGAAAACAATCGTTCAGACCTTACGGATGTAGCAACGATTGCCAAGTGTTTTTTGGCGATCTTACTCAGAGTGGGATATATTGATCCGTATTGTTTTAACTAATAGAATATTGGGTTATCTTTGCGATCAATCAATGGTTGATCCAAGTAGTGTTTGAGATCAGTTGGAATTTCATCGTGGTGCTGTTGCGTAGCATTTACTGTTCTGACTTTAAGGTCATCGTGATAGGGCCATAGGTCATCAGCTGTTTCAGAAATGTCCATGTCACTTTCGATAACTACATCAGTAGATGAATTCGTATTCATATGATCAATTTCTCTTATGAATTTAGAAATACGGCCGATCGCATTGAACATGGTAAAGGGTTATCAAAATGTAATTTTTTTGTCAATTAAAGAAAGCGCAGTTCTCGTTTTCGGTTTCTCGCGAAGTTTTTTATTTTTATTTTCAAGCAATTGATTAATGGAATGAATTTGCTGGCCGTGACAAATTGTTTTCCGCATAATTCCCTTGTAACTTTTTCAAGTGGTTGCAGTTGACACAAAGCACAAGTTCGCAAGTACAATGGAAAAGGGAAACTGGAAAGTTCTGGTAAGTGGAAACAGAAAACAGGAAACGTGGAAAGTTTCCATCGCAAATCGCACTCTCACTCCCATAGCCTGAATCACCCTATCGCCACGAGAGCCGTGGCGATATAACCGGTGAACCAATGAGGAGACCACCCCCACCACTATAGTTTCTCGATCTGTAGAAAGTACGGTAACAAAACAGAGCACAGAATAAAACAGAGAAATAAAAAAACCGAAAAAATCGGTTGTCGATTCTTGGAGTGGAGAATCGATTTACAAAAAAATCGAGTAACAGAAAATCGATTCAAAATATCGATTTTTTAACCAAAGAATCGATCTTTTTAGGAATCGAATCGGAATCGAACATCCCTACCTCATCCTCGCATATCTTCGTGATTCGTCTTGCGCTTTGCGCCACCTTGCCGTTGCCATTCCTCTCGATACAGGTTAATTACCATAATTACCGTTTTTTATTATTCTAATAGATCTTTTTTCCATTTATTGTTTTTATAATAAGTGCCAATCATTTTGTAGTTAATAAAACTCCGCCGTTGCGCGGAAGTGTAAATACTGTAGTGCAATTTTGCCGTAAATATGAGGTTCCTTCATATCTCAATATTGTCCTCATTGTAACATCACTGATCACAGCGTGTTGCTTTTACGCTATCAATGTGACGTTACATGCTTCCCGCATATTGACTGCATATATACGACGTGCCGTTATTATTTAGCTACCGTGATGTTAAAGAATGTCGTATCATTGCAGGTATTGTACCATTATAGCTTACCCCATTAAAGCCGCAATGTTAGAGATTTTACGTATCCTAACATTGCCAAAGCATTGATACTACAGCTTTATGCAATTTTGATACGAACATTTGGTATGTACCGTCACTATGCAGCATAGTAGCATTATGCTGTACAGTGTCATACCGACAAGTTGACACTTCCGTGCTGTCATCCATAGTTTTCACAACACACTTGTCTTACTAGGGACATGCTTCACATTGTACAGAACTGTAATATAAACGTGAACGCTTCGACATCCAGCCAGATTTCAGTTTAAACTATGCAAAAATGAAAATGGTCGGATTCTACAGACCATTCAGAAAACCAATATAGCCACTTAAAACATCAACAGCATCTGTTTTGTAGAATATAAAAATTTGTCAAACTAACGTCAAACCGGACGTTGATTCTTTGAGTTTCTCAGAACATTTCATTGGTATATCATATCAATCGAAATATCATCAGAATATCGATTACACAAAAGAAATCCACCAGGTCCAGGAGTATACCAACTAAGGCAATATTACGTGCTGTCACGGTGTTGTTACAGCTTACAGCGTTCTTAGACACACATTATAGACCTGTAGAGTTGGTGCCGTCACATTTGGATGCACATGACGGCATCAATAGCCATATTGATCAGGTTAGCCTGTTCATGTCGTTTTGCAATAAATACCGGAATGTAACGTCCTGTAAAATTTCAGTGGCAGATTTAAAATACAGATTTCAAGCAATTTGCCACAATGAAAGAGCCAAATTTCATCAAATATTTTTATTACCCATGGCATACACCTATTCAATGCGGGGAAAATTGATTAAAAGCCACTGTCACTAATATGTTATCAGTTTACACTTTTTTTCAAGAATGTTAATCAACTTAAGCATGCTAACTCATGTCATTTTTAAGCTGTGGAAATAAAATTTTCTCCACAAGTATAATTACAATCAAAGGTAATTAGTATTGAGTTTGTTTGGGATGGACAAAAAGGTTTCAAACGTTACGAAATTAACTATTAAAACAAATATTTGGCTAGTTAAATTTTACAAATTTTGAGCAGATAAGTTAGTGTATTCAATATTTGAAGAAACCTACAAAGTAGAACCTTGCACAATTTTTCCTCATGATATTCCAACTTTTATAAGCGTTCCTCTATGAGAAAGCCAAAATTGATCAACGACCTCAGAGAGGTGGCTTTGTGAATGGTCAAAATATAAGGAAGTAATATGCATGGTTTTTTAATTCGCGTCAAGACCATATCGTGTCACTTCATTGCAATTTTTATTGCTTATTCTCTTGATCCTCAAATAAATAACAATCATCTATTTTAAAAGTTGTTTAACAAAATTGTGTTCCTATTTTCTCCAAGACAAATAAATCAGTGATAGCAAGTAAATGAAATCGTGCATTCTCTGAAATAAGGTTTATTCATAGCAATTTATGACAGGGCCATATATTGCTTATTAAAAATATATTTAAGTGAAAAAATTTGAGGTACTTGAACAGTGAAATGTTGTGTCGCTGGTACAAGATTCTCTACTCAAGAGAACACTAATCCTGACAGTAACTACCAAGAAGATTACCACTTCTTCTTAAAGTTTCTTTGTCAATGATATCCAATGAGCAAAGGCATACTAGAGCGGCACCTTGCTCAGCCCACTTTTTATTTTTTTCCCTGCAATAATAAAATAATAATTAATTTTAGGATTCACGACTGCTATAATTGTTGAAATATATATGTTTCGTACCAAAATGTTGAGCTGTACTTTTTGCCATCGACGGTAACTATAGAACGAAAAAGTTTATCCTCGAACCACGTGTCATAAGAGGGCATTTTTTTCCTATTTTTACGAACCCATCTCAACAGTCTCGTCTTAGGCAACTCATCATCCGTTAAATAATTATTCTTAAGATATGCGCAGCGCATCACCATCAATGCATCTTCTTCAAGCTTACGTTTAGAGGATCTCAGTTCATTTGAATGGTCCTCGTCATTGTCGTCCATTGAAGCAGGGCTGACGTGAAAACGTCCTTGTAAACCTTTTTTTTGATAGTCTAAACTTTTCGCTCTGCAATATTCACCCATGCTCCATAAATCACTGCAATAAAAAATACATTTCTAGTATTTTTAAAACTGGTGATGATGAATTTTGCATCTGTAACGTGTTTCCATTATAAAACTTGAGTAGTAATTTAAAAGCATGCCAAAAATGGCAATAAGAAATGGTGAAGACTTTGAAGGTAAAGTAAAGGCAAACTTTTTTTTTTATAATACTTGCCGACCAGATTTCCGCGTCTTTTGATAAAATAATAAATTAATTTTCTAAATTTATGAGGAATTCATACCAAATCTGTTGCAGGGTCTGAGTAGCCAAGAATTTTTTTCCCAACGTTGAATCTTGCAGATCTCGAATAATATTCTGCACACAATACTTGGTATTTGACGGTGCATTGTCATAATCGACCGCGTATCTGAGATAAGACTTGATAATATCTGCAATCGGCAATAGGCCCTCTTTACGAAAAATCGAACAATTCCACTGTGCGGCCCTGGCAATCATAATGCTACTGCAACCTGTATCCTCCTTGAACTTAGCAATGTCCTTGTATCTATCGATATCTTTCGAACCCCCGTTTGCGATTACCGGTATCGACAGACGTTCGCGAATTTTACTAATTATTTCGTTGCGGTTCGGATGCTGATGCCTTTCGTCGATCGTACGACCGTGAACGGCAATCGCAGAAATTCCCGAAGACACCAATGCCTGTTCACAACCATTTGTATATTATATCATCAATAATAAATATAATAAAGATTGAAAGAGCAGGGAGACATTACATCACATAACTCAAGAGTTTTTTCCAAATCTGAAAATATCCGTATCTTGCAAGTAACCGGGATGTTGAGGAAATCAACGAGCGTCTTGAGTATTTCCGTTGCTTTGTTTGGTTGGCGCAAAAGTGCCGCCCCCATACCCCCGTTTATAGAAAACTTTTTAGGACATCCCATATTTATATCGATGCCAGCTACATCATTCTCCACCATGCGTCCTACTTTTAATGCTCTTGTAGCATCACTGGTCCCAAGCTGCAATACGAGTCGACTTGTTTCCCGTGGGCATGTCCGAAAAATGACTGTTCCATCCGTCCGATCTATGTAATCGATTGTTCCCAGGACATCTGATAAAGGAATTTAAAAAGATCAGGGCCAAGACAAAATAGATAAATTACAAATGCTTCCTGCAAATTTTCATATAATGCAAAAATCTCTATGAGGAACTATCTTTATCAATTTGGATTTTATTATTTGGAGTTAGTAATTTGTAAGTTTCATCTTGCTGTTTGTTCCCCCTCCTTTTGTATTTCATTATATTCTATTTATCTGTATAATTGTTAGTTGATGTCTCAAAATCTGCGTAAGTTAAAAGCATTATACTTTGTCGTAAAATTGAAAATTTTCATAAAACTGCTTCATCGATTTTTGTGAAATTAGACGCCAACGATCTTGCCGATATGAGTAGTTTTAATATTTCTGATAATTTTAGTAGAAAAATTGCATCGATACATGCTATAAAAATCATAGGATGAAACCATGAATATTTTTCGTAGTTTAAAAAAATGATTCAAAGCGTGCACTCAGTTTCACCAGAGGAAAGCGCTATTAGTGTTGTAGCTTAAGCCGTTCGAATTTTAGAAGCCTATACGCTACGACGCAACATACACACATAATACGTGTACTTGTTTTTTTCTAATTGTGATTTCTGAACTTTTGGCTTATATTGAACACATAGTCATTGAAAACTTAAAAAATGCACCATTATGAAGCTTCCTCTACGAAAAAAAGAAAGACAACTCGAATATAGTACATTGTAGAATGAAGGTAAGGTAGGTAACCATTTTTTCGACGGATGGATCGCAGAAGCTTAAAGTCGATGAGTTCTTCGGTATAGACGATGTCAGCGCCATTGTCTAGAGCTAGAAGACGCATGGGGAGTGTTCCAATGCGTACCATCGGCGCCAGAATAAGTTTGTTCTCGTAGCAGAGTTTTTCCTTCGACTCAGCCATTTACAACGCGTAATAAATTTACAATGTCTACTATAACCACAGAATTAATAACCGTTCTTGTGATAACCGGGCATTTACACTGTATTATAAAAATTCATAGAGCAACTGCTGCTACCACTCCAGTATATAAACCATGGAGACTAGAGAGAAGGAGTGCTATCTTCGTATGAGAGACGGTACAGAAAAGGTCTGTAAATGTTTCCCCATACAGGGTGCTAAATACGGCCTGTCAGTGTCGCATTGTAGTTAAGGACCGAAAATATAGTAGTACAGTTAGTGCACAGGGTGAAACTGACCTTCATGGCGATCTAATCGTTTGCGCTCAAAATTACTTTGCGACGGCGACTTTGAGAGAGACGAATCGAGTATCTAGAAATTTACTTTTTAATTACAAATTTAATCTTAATTTTTTTTTCAGTTTTTTTAATAATCAAAATAATTTACAGATAAAATACATAACAAATAATTGCAGTTAAAAATAAATAATAAAAAAAATTTTAATGAACTTCACGAACCGAATAATGAACCTGGCATCTCGGCCATCTGACCACTTATACATACGAGTTACGTTATCGAATATAAATTGTTATGGCATTTTTTAGGTATTTTTTTTCGTAATCAGCTGGGTAATTGCACTATCACTTAAATGTAGAAACACCTTACCGCGCTGCTACAGCTACACAAGATTGATTTCTAAAGTGAATTAAGGTGTAACACCTAAATTGCTAACTGCTATTACCATTTTCGTTTTTCGGTCATATAACCTGTTAGTTGCAACTTTTCATGTCGAAGCTGCGCCTTAAAGGTTGTTTTGAAATTTCTGTAGACAAATCTACATGCGGATTCGTCTTTCGAAATTCCCTAGTATTAAATAGCTTATACTAGGGTTCTCGCCGCATGGTAGCACCTAATGCCTCCTAGCTAGCGGGTTCCCCCACCCATGCACGCAGAGCGTCACGAGCGTTTGAATTCAAATTTGTAAACACGTATATATATTTTTTCAATAAAAATCTTTATTCGACGTAAATCAAATTTTTAACGATTTACTCCGTGATTAAGGATTGAGATTAAGAAAATAAGAATTGTCAGCTTATGTGACAGCTGATATATAACAACGCATGTTGATGACAGCTGTCTTGTTATGTGCAAAACATACGTGTTTATATCGCACATGGAGTCCTTGGCGTGCGCAGCGCCACTTACTTGGAACCTTGTTTTAGGGACACTTTTACGTATACGCCAGAATACAAAGAGCACTCCTTCCCTTTAGTCTCCATGCATATAACAATATTACCAGAGATGAGTTGGGAGATTGCCAATTCGGCGAATTCCTTAAGAAAACTTTTTTTTGACGTCCACGCGCTGTCTTAGCGGAGAGCCCTCGAACTATCTACACTCTTATGATTGATCGAGTATATGTAGTAATACGTTGCGTGAGATTTGTGTGCTCCGCGATGCTTACATTTTTATGCCAGGTGGATCTCTCGAGTTCAATCTCGAACTTCACCATTTACGCTCACCCACGATGATATTGACGCGGCGAATCTATCGTGGTTCGGCGTATGCAGTCCAGCCCTATTCTAGGAGATTGACCCCTAATTTGTATTAATTGGAGGTCGTCAAAGCAGGCAAATATAAGTCAGTATTGACAAATATGAGTCAGATTACTAGTTTACACCCGGCTGATGACTTTTTCACTTTTTAAAAAATGGTTTTTTTATTAACAACGATGTGACAAATGCAGGAATATATACATCAGCTACCATTTCTTCTTCTTGAGATTGTGGATTATCTGTTTTAGCTGGGTAACTCAGTATAAACAAGTAAGGTGTGTCACTTATCGAAGAAGTCCCGTGGACATGCGGGTTTCACAGTCACGAGATACCAGTCTCGATCCTTGGTTCTTTACTTTATTTTTGAAAATTAAAATAAGAAATTTTTTTTAATGATTGCCTTACACAGCTCGCATGGGGGTGAGTGATATAATGTCGCGTCTCAAAACTCAATTATCTTTTATTAATAACGAAATGTAGGTAACGTGAGATAGCTTAATTGCATATTTTTGAACGAGCAGTTCGGTAAGCCCTCAATGGAAACTAGGAACGACTTTCGATGCATGTTACAAATAGATCCATAAATGCATACAATGTATGCTATCAAGATGTACACATTCGCAGAGTGGCTGTTTGTCTTCAACATATGTTTCTCGCGTCCCGCGAGTGGCAGTCACCTCTCTGCATTTCAAATAATACAGATAAATTTAAGTGCACCCAGTATGGGGAAAAAAACAAGAGAAACGAGCGTATCATTTATATGCATGTAAGGTTGTACAAACCGGAAAATATCTACAAAGTCAAGACTGAACAGATTTCGTAAGGCAGGCGTTCCTCGCCTCGCTAATGGGTCGAAAATTTTTTGTTTTAACTTTCTCTAACAGGCCATCTTGCGATTACTTACATCTCGTATAATACATGCAGAGCTAAAAATATATACGCTCTGGTCATGAAATAGCGTCATCGGAACAAAATTTGATTTTCTCTATCGCCGTTGATTTTCATTGACGATCTTGTCCTCGAGAGAAAGAGAGCAAGTGAGCGACAAGCAGGGCTGCTGAACAGAAGCCAGTAACGATTATAGACTAATGTAAGGTTCGGTGGTCGAGCGGATAGTCTACAGTTCGTAGTCACGAGGTACCGGGTTAGTTCCTAGGTTCGATACTTTTTTTCTTAATTTTCCTTTAATTTTAATTTTTTTATTTTTTCAAAATACAAATGCACGATGATTACAATTGTTAGTCGAACCATTATTTCTATGTACTCTCAATTGATTAATAAAATGTTTGCTTTAATTAATTATTGATCTTTTTATGTGTTTTTAATTACTATTTCTAAAAAATTCATGACTAGTGTCGGTTTTTCTGTAACAGTCGGGAAAACATAAATCTTATAATGTCAATAACATAGATACTTAATAGGTAAACATAAATCTTATAATGTCAATAACATAGATACTTAATAGGTAATATCACGAAGTTTGTCGATTTTATCGCGAAAATTCACTTTTTTACATTGAATCGTCGCGAGTAAAAAAAAATTACAAGTGGACTAGCTCGAGATTTAAACCACAAACCTTTGGATTGTAAGACTGAAATGCTACCACTGCGTTCCAGAGCATTTCTTAAAAGAATTATTATTTATAGCCAATTTACAACATTTCATATTAATTCTTTAGTAAACAAAAGATAACATATTTTGTTTGGTACAAAATGGCCAGTGTATATGGCACGCTAAGTTTAATACATAGTTTTGTGTTGCCTTATTGTTAACGCATTGATCTTAATGAGATCACTTTTAATGTTTGGGGATGAAATACAAAGACTGTGTAAAACTATTTCTATAATTTTCTTATGCTTTTAAAGCATTCTAAGCCTACTCAAATTAAATATATGTATTCCTGTACTTTTATATCACTTTGAGACAACTTAAATTAAATATAATCAATCTTAATTACAGTGAAAACAAAAAAAAGTTGAAGAAAAAAGAAAGGATAATGAAGAAAGAGGAACGGAGGGCAACGGGCACCCCGATCCTCTCCTTCCCCTGACACCTCCACCTTGTTTACTATTTAATCTATTTCTTCTTAATACTTCATAATGCTTAAATCCTAGCTTATATGTTTCATTTAACTCTGTTTCGTTTTGTTATGAACTTGACTTTTACTTGAACTAGAATTTGCTTCGCGTATTTGAATATGAACGATCGGGCTTGAACCGACTCGTCTATTGTTTCGAAATCTTCTCGTATGTTGCTTGGTTTCTTGGTCAGGCGTCTGCCGGCTTGCAACGGTCACTTACCATTCGTTAGGCCGCGTTTGTCGATCCTCAGAGATATCACGTCGGAGAGAATAATTAAGAATGACTCCTCGAACGGATCGCATTTACATGAACGATGAGAATATTTATTTAAACAGGTTATATGCAATGTGAGGTATAATAATGTATAATGAACAGAAAGGTAAGTATGTAATAAAACAGAAAATATACGAATCGAACTGAAGCGTGTATCGTAGTTATAATCGTAATGGCCACACAGGCTCGCGTCGCGTCGTTAGACTTGGTTTTTCGTCGTTGAGAGGCTAGGCCGTAGCGCCTTTGTCTCGTCGTTTGGGCTGGAGATCGTCGTGATGACTTCCGTCGTCAACCACGCTCGAACTCTCACTGCGTTGCCAAGCGGTTGTACTAAGGTACGCGGGCTTGCGCCTGCGCCGTACGGACGTATGGCGTAGCACGCGTCGTCCCTCTAGCCTCGTTCGGCCGTCGTCGGCGAAACTCGGAAGGGCGTTTATAACAGTTTATGAAAACGATATCCGGTATTTGGTTTTTTAACAATTCTAACAAGAAAGCTTTTCTTTGGTTTTTGTTACGCTTTATTCTTTAACATCAGGATCACAGCTAGAACGTGGAGACGGTATTAACTGTAGCGTAGCGGAGTATATTCTAATAGTTTGGTAGTCTCGAAGAAAGAACAAAGGGCCAGAAGCAACCACACTCTGTTTTCAATAGTTTTGTATAATAGAATTTACATTAATCGAGATTATTCGTAGATAATCCAATACAATGTTCGATGTACTTATATTTCAGTCTAGCATTACAGTGTCTTTTCTTGCAGTAGGACTATTTGGAATAGTTTATTTATTTTCGCGGAGTTTTTTTGAAACGCTTGTAATACCCAGGCTACTTCTTGTTGCATTGCCTCTAGTATAGACGCATATTGAGACGTACGAACTATCTAGGAACGCGCGGTGCACACACTAAAGCATCGTTACCGCGCGTTACGGACACCAAGTAAGACCGGCCTATATTCAGCAACTCACGACGCTCGGTAACACGCAACCAAGCGTCGCTACCGAGCGTCACTCACACAAGGTAGGCCGGCACATCGGTGAACAAGTCCCGTTACTCCTTCGAAAAGCACCGGTGGAGAATTAAAAACCAACGACTAATTTCAAAAAGTACCAAGGCTACCAGTGGGCTACAGGAAGATGGGCTACAGGACCGCCACCAACTATAGTTATACCGAAAGCATGGGCCAACTGGAGGGGATTCTGGTATAAAAAGACCAGAATTTCGGCATTCGAGGAACAGTTCTGTTCACAGTCCCGCCAACGCAGAAGTCCAGCTACCAGGAAGGAAGGAAGAGCAGCCAACCCTCGCTAGATGCAGCCGCACTGGTGCCAAAAGAGCCCAGCTGTGGTACCTGACGTACATTTAAACGGGAAGCAGCTGAGTCGGTGCTGCGTTCGAGGCCAACGCTCCGCAGACCCAAACAACAACAGAGCGGCCTATCTCTGTCTCTCTTTTTCTCTCACTCTGGCAGCCGAGGACAGCCAAATACACGGGCTAGGCTCTCGAGAACTAAAGATAATGATCGCAACTCATTAAAATACGGGATATAACTATCAGTATGGCAAAGGCCTATAAATAATATTAGCGTAGGAAATTCAGTAGGGATATAAACCTAGATTAAAAGCAAAATATAAAAACGCGATAAATACACAGGGTACGGCCCTGGGATATCAAGTAGCTGCGCATGCACTCAGAGTGCATTCCACTTGCGCCGGATCGTAGCGGCGGTCGGGTGGACGCGTAAGTCGACCTTTAAAAAAATATATATCCGCATGAAAACTTCGCTCCCACCAATGGGCCTATAGCGAGTATAGAACGACTCAGTGGTACACACAAGGCTAGTCTCGATTCGATGAGCGGCGGCCGGCTAGTTACCGAAGGTACGCGTGCTAAATAGCTTACCCACGGAACACGAAGGGTAGACATATTTATCGACCGACGCTTAACTTCATTATTATAAATAATATTATTAATTAACGAATACTTTTGGCATTATATCAGTATCAACGACTTGTCTCATATCAAAGAGCGTATTATTAGCAGAATACTATCTCGTTATTATAAAATCTATTACCGACCAGAACATATTTTTATTCTCATAAATTCTCTAAAATTCACCAGCGTACACGATTATACATGCACTCGAGTGCCCGGGAATAATTGATTGTAAGGCGCAAGGTAGCCATAAGACCGAGAGAAAAGGGTTCGATAATTAGATTTCATATTTATTTCTTTTTCTGATGTATCACACAATTTTTATCTGGTTCTTTGAATAAACCCTACTTTTACCTACTACAAAAGCCTAAAATTACTTTCCTTCCTGCTCGAGTCCGAACAAGCCCTTTAAGGGTAATGTTAACGCTTAATACCGTTACAATATATATTCGGTTGTTCGTGTTGAACTCTATCTTGTGTATAGCTGGGACGCTGCATAGTTTTTTTAAGAGATCCGCGAAACTCGTACTCGTGCTGTATATGTATTTGTACGTGCTTGATTTGTGCGCTTATTTATTATTATTATTTGGTTCGTTATTCCTACGTTTGATATTTTCACCCTGGCTTGCTTTAAATGGGATTTGTATTGGACACCGACGATACGATGCTGGGTGACCAAAGGTATCGCA
This sequence comes from Cylloceria caligata, assembly GCA_963942595.1. Taxonomy (NCBI): domain Eukaryota; kingdom Metazoa; phylum Arthropoda; class Insecta; order Hymenoptera; family Ichneumonidae; genus Cylloceria; species Cylloceria caligata. The sequence goes on from OZ012706.1 coordinate 24,889,391, forward strand.
TAACACGCAATAAACTTTATCTTTTTGAGAATCAGTATTATCTGTATCTAATTGACACTCTTTTCGTCCGTGAGGAATGTCACATTTTACACATCTGTATATCATGTTGCAATTAGATGCCATGTACCGAAGACTTTGGCATTTTTTGCATTGTTTTGTGTCCCATTTTCGAATTTTGTCCTAACAATTTACTTGATTTGCGAGGTATTTTATTTCGTACCATTTCGCGACTATACAATCGGATGTAATTTAGACTCGAAACAATGGTAATTATTTCTTTTCTTTCATCGTTTCGGTGTCGTGTATCTTCGTATCTTTAGATTTGGTTTCGGTTTAGTTTACCCTTAATTTTCGGTTGTCTGTTGGGCTTCTTAAACATCGTGGCGATACGTATCTTTAGGTTTGGTTTTGGTTTAGTTTACCCTTAATTTTCGGTTGTGTGTTGGGCTTCTTAAACATCGTGGCGATACGCCTCGTATTTTTAGTCATTGAGATGATTCCTAATTGTTAAGAAAAGCTGAGTTCAGCGCATTTTTTTGTATCGAGTGTACAGGCACAATGTTCTCATTGCGACTGTACCTGAAAAAGAGTCGAATGCGACTCGAGCAACTTCTACAGCTCTCGGGTTACGAAGCCAGCTTGCGTAGCAACCACGCCACAAAGGCAGTCTCGAGTCTCGCCTCGAACAGAACAGAGTATGCTCACAGTAACACTTATTATAGTTAATTATTAAACGCGCAATTAACTCTTCAGATAATAAAAATATATATCGCTATTAAAGTAAAGAGTTTATTTCTTAACCTGTTCACCCACTCCTGCTCAAACAGGTTATGGGCCCAGTTAACGGTTAACTGTGAAAAAGGGTGTGAACGCGGTGCGAATTATCGAGGCGAGCAATAAGTGGCGCGCAACGTAAGTCAGCCTTTGTTACAGTGTCGGTCTTAGCGTGTCGGCAGAAAGTGCATTCACGAATAGATTCAACGATGTCGGTTGGAGTTTCGGTGAAGGGTGTGAAGCTTTTCGATGGAATGAATTTCAGGGCTATAAAGCCCAAGTGAACGCGCTATTCGTAATGAACGATGTTCTGGACGTCGTAAACAGTACGCGGGAAGTGCCAGGCGAGGGAGCGGGACAAGCGGCCGCGCGGAAGAAAAACATAAAGGACGATGCAACGGCAAAGTTCATTCTATCCAATTTCGACGAAACGCAACAAGTGTGTGTGCTATCGTGTATTTCTGCGAAGGAAATGTGGGATAAAATATGTTTAATTCATGAACAGAAGACCGTGTCAAATAAGTTAGAACTCCTTCAGAAGTTTCATGCATATCGGATGAGTGAAGCGGATACGGCGGTACAGCATGTGGCCAGGGTAACGAACATGGCGAGTCAGCTCAAGGACGTTGGTGAAAACGTATCGGATAGCACAGTCATGGCGAAAATTCTTGCAAGTTTGACCACGAGGTTTAGCACGCTACAGGTGGCTTTGGACAGCCTAGATCCCGTGCGACAAACGCTTGATAACCTGCAGGAAAGGCTAATTAGAGAGGACGCGTGGCTCAGTAGTGAAGAAGACGCTTCGGAAGCGTTGGCTGCGACGGCTGAAAATAAATACTCTCGAGGATCAAAAAGTAGTCCGAACAAAAGGACTGAAAATTAAAAAAAAAATACAGTGCTACAAATGTCAAGGTATGGGACATATCGCGAATCAGTGCAAAAACAAAAGGAAGCCGCGCAACGATGGTGAAAAATCCAGTGACTGTGCATTTGTGGTGCAAACAGACAAAAATTTGGTTCCATCGAGTCTAAAAAGTACGGTAAAAGCTCGTGTGCTGTGGACAAAAAATCGTACAATGGCGGCCGATCAAAGCGAGGTCTGGCTTATCGACAGTGGTGCATTGAGACACCTCACCTACCGACATAACTGGTTTACCGACTACAGATCGGATAATACGGGTGGTACGATATCATTAGGTGATAGTCAGACCTGCAACGTTGCTTGTGAAGGCACGGTAAAAATCAAAAAATGTATCGATGGTGTGTGGCACGACGCACGGATTGAAAATGTCTTGCACGTTCCTAACTTATGCAAAAATTAATTCTCGGTAGGTGTGTGCGCGAAAAATGGAATTGAAGTAAGATTCAAAAACAATGCAGTCAAACCAGCACGCGATGGTGAAGTGCTCGCGATGGGCATCGATCAAGGCAACAACGTATATCGCATGTTCTTCAAGGTCATGAAACAAGGGAGCACCGATGAAGTGAACATAGCTGCAACAAATTTGACAGTGTAGCACGATCGATTGGGAGACGTTGGAAAGCGCGCAATACCGGAAATGGCTGAAAAAGGACTTGTGAGTGGTGTGTCATTCACGGACAAAAATGACGTCTTCTGTGAGCCGTGCCAAATGGGGAAATCGCACAGATTGCCTTTCAAAAAGAATTTGAAGCGTGATAAAAGTGTGAAACCGGTCGAGAAAATGCACTTGGATGTCTGTGGGCCAATGTCGACGAACTCTGTCGGAGGATCAAAGTACTTCTTACTTTCAAGGATGAAGCGACGGGCTACAGACGCGTTCACTTCATGAAGAAGAAATCCGAGGTGTATGAAAAGTTTAAAATCTTCGAGAAGATGATTGAAAATAAGTTCGGACGAAAAATAAAAACGCTACGCTCTGATAACGGGCGGAAATTCTGCAACGCAGAAATGGACAAGTATCTCGAAAAGTGTGGTATCCAGCGAGAGCCAATAGCGCCTTATAATCCAGAGCAAAATGGTAAAGCAGAGCGTGATAATCGGACAATAGTAGAGAGTGCGCGTACAATGATAATCTCAAAAAGTCTACTGTTAAGCTTCTGGACAGAAGCAGTAAACTGTGCGGTATATGTCCTCAATAGAACCGTATGGACAAGTGGTGCGGTAGCACCGTACGAAGCCTCGATTTGGAAAGTTCCAAATCTGAAGCATCTAAGAATTTTTGGCTCAGATGTGTACGTGCACACTCCCAAATAATTCACGCAAAAGTTTGACGCTCGAGCAAGTAAGAAAATCTTTGTTGGGTACACAGAGGAATCAACGAACTACCGTATGTACGATCCTGAAAAGAAAAAGGTTAGTATAGCTCGAAATGTTGTATTCAACGAGAATGCTGGAGCAACATCTGCAAAGAAAGAAGAGAACGAAGAGATACTTTCGCAACTACAAATCAACGCGGAAGAAGAAAAAGGTAACAACGACATCGAGGAACGAGAAGAAGAAGATGACAACGAGATCGAGGAACGAGACGACAATGACATCGAGGAATGAGAAAACGAGCTAGACCGTAAGCAACAAAGGGTCCTGCGAGATCGCTCGAAAATAAAAACTCCGAGCAGGTACAGACACAGCGCAAATGTGGCTGAATATATTGTACCTATGACCTACGAAGAAGCTACGAATAGCACTGAAGCCGCGGAGTGGGTGGGTGCTATTGAAGATGAGTTTAAAGCACACGAAGAAAATAGTACGTGGAAACTCGTTAAAAGAACGCCTGAAATGCGGCTAATCGATTCAAAATGGGTATTTCGTGTAAAGAAGGACGCTGACGGAAAGTCGCATCGCTTTAAGGCACGTTTATGTGCGAGGGGCTTCTTACAAAGAGAAGGAATTGTCTTCAATGAAACGTTTTCTCCAGTGGTGAGATATGACTCATTGAGAGTGCTGCTAGCGATAATCGCTGCGAAGGATCTTCAAATAATGCAGTTCGATGTGCAAACTGCATTCCTGTACGGAAAGCTGGAAGAGACTATATATATGGAGATTCCGGAAGGACTCGAGGTAAAAGAAGATTCCAGGAACAGTGTATGCAAGCTCGAGAGGTCGCTCTATGGCTTAAAACAGGCCCCAAGATGTTGGAATCTACGAATTCGATCGCGATATGGAGCGTTAAAAGATAATAATTCATCAGAGCGCATATACGCGGAAAATAATTGAAAAATTCGGAATGGGAAACGCGAAAACCTCGAGTGTGCCGGCGGACCCGCACGCGGCATTGTTCTCAAACGGGGAAGACGACGAAAAGATGATCAATGTCTTACCGTGAGGCAGTCGGGTCATTGGTTTTCTTAGTGGCCGTATCGAGGCCTGATATCGCGTTTGCGGTAAATTCAGTGAGCAAATATCTTGGAAAACATAATGCTACGCATTGGAGAACTATAAAGCGAACATTTGCATATCTTAAGGGTACGATAGAGTACGGTATAGAGTATTCAAGCGGCGGTAGCGAAGCAGCATTAATCGGCTTCTCTGATGCTGACTATGCTGGTGACAACGAAACGCGAAGATCCACAACTGGATATGTTTTCTGTCTCACGAACGGGGCTGTCACGTGGTCGCAGCGGCAACGACTGGTGACACTAAGTACGACCGAAGCAGAGTACGTGGCTGCATCAACAGCAACAAGAGAATTAGTCTGGTTTAGGAAACTGCATCGGACAAAATGCAATTCAACTTGTCAGGAATCCTGTATTTCATAGAAGGACGAAACATATAGACGTTCATTATCACTTCATCCGCGAAAAAGTAAATGAAAAGGAAATTAAAGTAGAGTACGTTCCATCGGAAAATCAACGTGCTGACATATTTACCAAAGCAACGCCCAAAGATCGTTTTAGAGCTTTATGTCATAAACTAAACGTGTTAGAGGCTAATGAAAAACGCTTGAACGGCGGTAGTGTTAAGAAAAGCTGAGTTCAGCGCATTTTTTTGTATCGAGTGTACAGGCACAATGTTCGCATTGCGACTCTACCTGAAAAAGAGTCAAATGCGACTCGAGCAACTTCTACAGCTCTCGGGTTACGAAGCCAGCTTGCGTAGCAACCACGCCACCAAAGCAGTCTCGAGTCTCGCCTCGAACAGAACAGAGTATGCTCACAGTAACACTTATTATAGTCAAGTATTAAACGCGCAATTAACTCTTCGCATAATAAAAAAATATATCGCTATTAAAGTAAAGAGTTTATTTCTTAACCCGTTCACCCACCCCTGCTCAAACACTAATAATTCTGCGTTTCCTTGGACTTAACATAATCCAATTTTCTTTTCTGAAGAATTTTCTTCCGGGTCTATTACCGTGCAGAGTGTGAATTCGTCTTTGAATACTGAAGCTGGTAACGCTGGCTTTTCTCGGCTTTCCCCGTCATTTTCACTCCTTTTGTTGCTTATTATAGTGCTGTTATGCTGGTACCGCGTAAGTGGGTTATTCGGTATTCGGTATAATATTAAAAACTTATTATTTTTGGGATCATTTGCTGATTAGGAGATAGATCTCGAGTAATTAGTGTAAACGTGAATTTATGTAAAATGGTAGTATTTATTATAGACAACGGCTACTTTCCGTTGTCTATTCAAAAGTCAATAAAAGAATGTATAGTACAATAATTTCGTTGATTCGAGCCCGTTACGAAGAACCAACCTCTCTCGATTGAATCTACTAATAGAATCTGATTTTTCGGGCGAGTCCGACCCGTGATCAACCGTTCAGGTTGATGTTAAACTTTTGACTGATTTCGGCAAAGCAGTTATTCATTCCTTTGACCGAAATCGAATGTCGCAATGAATTTCACAATAAACATCGCTTGCGAATTCCAGCCAGTCGTAGCTCGAGCGTTCGCTGCTCGCAGCTCGTTGCTTACATTTGCACATTTTTTCTACTCCGATGAGTGGCCTCACGCGAAGAAGGATCAATGGCGAAATAATGTAGAATTAATGAATTCGCGGCACAACAGTAATTTATTTTTATTATTTTATTTTATAAATGTGGTTTACTGATATTTCTGACTGTATGCAAACTTTTCCCCTTAATAAATTGTCGCTTGAATTCAATGGAGCAAAACTTTACAGAGCTTTTTTCAGATAACTTTCTTTACTATTAATATCGCTTATCCATACTGGCATTAATAGCGTTAATCGTATGAGTCTTTCTACATTAGCGCATAATTGCTTTGCAGCCGTATGGCTCGTCATTTTATAAAATTAATTTAGCGGCGACCGAACTCAACTGAGCTTCCAGTGCTGTAATGGCACCAGTAATCGAAGTGTATCTGCACTAATAATGCCATCAGAGTTCAATTTTTCTAATTGATTATATATATGCGCCCAGCAAGAGTGAGACGTATCGATGCACTTTTACATGTTTAATTTGCGTATCGCGTAACTCTTGTAGCCAATCATGAATTCACCATTCTATTTCATAATGTGTTAGAAAACTAATGCTGGTGTATGATTGGTTGGCGCAAATACAACGCACCTGCACATTTTAAGTTAGTCTTCAGCGCTGCTATAATTTAAGATAAAACCTTCGATTGTCATCAAGTCGTGAGATTGATTTAATTATGTAATATAATATGTTATGTAATAACATTCATTTTGTTTGAGAATCCGTCTAGATGTGTTGGATGGAATCTGAGAAGATATTGAAAATGAAAAAAATATGAGTATTCACTCGACGCAGGGAAAAATAAAACCAGACAGAAAGATGGTCTATAGAGAAATTGGTTTTTATTCTACCATCCACTCTTTCACTACAAAATATCTAAAATAGAAAAATAATAATAAAGATATAAATTAAAATACAAAGAATTGAAGTTAAATTTTTATTTCAGTGAAACATTTGATCAGCACATAATTACATTAATTGTGTGCTGTATTTATGAGTTACTTGAGTAGCACACAATTATATTAATTGTGAGCTGTGATTATTGAGAGCAGTGTACGTGCTGGAGCCAGTGCTGCGGAGCACGCCACGCAATGAGATATGTGAGTGCGCAGATTGATTTTACTAACTCCAGGAACTTCTCAATAAGCTAGAAAATTTGGATGCACAGAGAGTCAGTGCTGGCACATGCAACTCTGGTACTTGAGTGCTGGAATACTACTAGAACAGACTGTGCAGCAGTCAACGCTGCACTGCAGAACAAAATGAGAGTATGAGGATGCACAAATGAGTAGAAATATTCACAGTATTTTCCCAGCAGGTTTACTGGGGGAAAATACAGTGAATAGAGAGCGCATGCGCAATTATATTAATCGAGCAGGCAAAATGTAGTGATGAAAACCGTGGTACAGCCAGTGCTGCAGAGCACGCCAAACTGTGAGACCTTTATGTTGATGTACCGACTTATTTTCTACTCCTCACCGACATTGAATTGCACTGAATTCTGACGGTGTACTCTTACCGTGTATTTGAGTCCTGTTGAGCTTGAAAATGCTGAGAAAATCCGGTGAGCTGGTGAAAAATCCGAGAGTGTACCAAGGATGTGTGCGCTGTCCAGGCGGTCTTTCACAGAAGTGTCAAAAATAGCAATATGGCTGCGTAATACGAAAGCTTCGTTGAGCGCTGGAGTCAAATGAAGGAGATAGTCGGTGAGCGAAGCCGAAGTCAAGCGAGAGAGATAACCTCTCGCTTAACGCGGCATGCCTGCGAGGCACAGCCTCGGCTCCGCGAGGCCCTTTCTCGGCTATCTCCGACCCAACCGAGCGCGGCGTGCTACACAGCAGCTACAGGTCAACGCACGGCGAATATTGATCGCCGTGCGCCAGCTGATTTTCCAACACATTTAATATACGACGGCGCAGTGTGCTGTTGTGAAGTCGGCGGAGCGTAGGGAGGAAGACAGCGGAAAACGCCTACGTTGTAGCTTGTCCCGCTGTAGTAATCGGCCTTCTCTTTGCGCTCGCAGTGTGGCGGAGCAGTGAGGGACCCCGACTTTGCCGTCAGGCATCACTGACAAAGGTCAGAAAAGACGTGCCCCTCTGTCACTTTTAACGATCGCGCGTTAACGGTCTCTCCTTTGTGCGATTCTTCCAGTGAGTTCGTGCTGTGTCTCTCATACGCATGTATTTCGGAACTCTTCATCGGTTTGGGACACTCTATATCACTCTCTCACAGTAGATCGTGCATTCTCACTCAATTGCATGTGTTCTGGACTATTCGTCGGTGCGACACGCTCTATCTGATTAACTCTCTGTTAATCGTTCGCTCACGCTCCCACTAGTGGGTTTGTGACTTGATTCGTTATGACTCGTGACACTTATCTCGCTCTCGTACCCTACTCGTGCTACATTGATTTCCTTCGCACAATAACGGTATTTTCGAACGCGTCTGCGGGAGTTTATTCAATATCCCTTCTTCCGGTATTAAAGAGGGTGTCATGAAATCGAACGCTTTTAAGATGGAACATGGTATCGCGGGTTGTACAGCACTTCTCACAACATACGCAGTATTGCTGATAAATTTCTCAATGTGACACCACAACCCATGTCACGTACGCACGCGACATCACGGTTGACAATTCTCGAATCAAATTGGGAGCGGTTTGAACAGGAACATGTGGGTTGAGATTTCCTTGGTGTTGGTGAAATTCAATCTGATAGATATTGAAAAAGAATGATTTTTCACTCAAGACAGGTAGGAAATAACCAGACCAAAATATATAAGCAGAAAAAATGATTTTATTCCACCGTCGACTCTCACACTACAAAAAAATATATTGAAAAATAGCACAAAAGAATTTAGATTGAATATTCAGTGAGAAGCACACAATTGTATTAATTGAGTGCTGACACTTGTGAGGTGAACATGGTGCAGCCAGTGCTGCAGAGCACGCCACGAGATGAGATTTGTGAGGATGCACAAATGAGAAATAAATATCACCAATAAATTTGGAGTAAATTTAGTTCAGAGAAGAAGTGATCATTAAGTTAAAGCACATGCAATTATATTAATTGCGTGCTGTAGTTTTGAGGTGAAACGTGGTGCAACCCGAGCTGCAGAGCATGCCACGCAATGAGGCTTTATGAGGATGCACAAATGAGATTTACTCGCCTCACCAACATTGAATTTAGATAAATTATGAAGGTGTCCTCTTACCGTTTATTTAAAATTGTCCGAGATAAGTACAGAGGATTGTGTCGTGCCAGCGGATTTTCACAGAAGTGTCAATTTCTCAATATGGCTGCGTTGTACAAAAGCGTCGCTGTGCAACGCTGAAGTCAAGCGAGAGAGAAAGCTTCTCGCTTGAGCAGCATGCCTGCAAGGCGCTCCCTCGGCTATCTTCGCTACAGCCGAGCGCAGCACATCACCCAGCAGCAACAGGTCGACGCACGGCGAATATCGATTGCCGTGCGTCAGCTGATTTTCTAACATTTCCGCCCGCCATCAGCAACGGGGTTGATGATTAATTCCCATGATGTTGTTCACTGGGTGAGATGGGCAAGACAGCTAATTTTGAGATCGGCCTGGTGAGAGTAGTGGTAGCAGTCCGGAGTGTCACCATCCTGGTGAGCCTATCTTTGCGTGGATGCAACGCTGTGACCCGTGCGAGTGGTCACTTACACGGGGGAAAGCGCTCATCCGTGAGTAGAACCAAAGAGCCGATTTTGATGATGTTGTTAGGGTGATGCCACTTTGATATTGACTGCTGCCGTTGTAAGTAATGAGCAGACCATTGACGCCAAAATTGTTGCACCTTCTGCTGCAACAATTGCCATCTTGGGAATCGTGAGATTGCCCAATCCGCTAGAGTTGGCTCTGGGACAGTTTAGAATGCTTCACCGATGAGAAAATGTCCAGGAGTGAGGGCTGATGAGTAGTTACAGAGGCCGTGAGTTGAGTATAGCCGCGATTTGAGCCAGCAGTGTGGTGAGCTACTCAAATGTGAGTGCTGTATCGCCCACTGTTCGTCGCAGATGAAATTTCACAGATTTTACTGCGGCTTCCCATTTGCCACCCATGTGTGGAGCAGCATGAGAATTAAACTGCCAAACAATTTGGTGATCTGCGAGTATAGCTGCGATGATGTGATGTTCTTGAGAGGCTTTCCTGAACAAATGACGTATGGCTTCGTGAGCGCCAACAAAATCGGTGCCACAGTCAGAGTACAGGATATGAGGAATACCGCGCCGAGATGAGAAACGCCTGAACATTGAGAGAAAGCCATCCATTAAGTAGTCACTGACTACCTCGAGATGAAGAGCTGAAGTGACGAGACATACAAAGACACAGATCCAGCCTTTGTGTGTTTTGTTTCCTCGCCCCTTCCAAATTTTGCGTGTGAGAGGGCCGGCGTAGTCAACTCTTGTGTGAGTAAATACGCGCGTTGATGTGACTCGTGACAGAGGTAGCTGACCAATCAATTGCTGAGCCCGAATTCCTCTCTGCCGAGCACACACAACGCAATGTCAAATATGAGTTTTCACAGGAGCTCTTCCGCCGACGATCCAATGAGTTAGCCGTATTTGAGCTAATGGGAGCTGAGTGCCTCCATGAAGAGTCCGCAGATGAGCTTGATCGATAATGAGAATTGAGAGTCGAGCGTGACGAGGTAGAATGGCAGGATGTCTTCCTTCATATGTGAGTGCTGATTGACCAAGACGACCTCCTACTCTGAGTACACCCTCCTGGTCGATGAAAGCTGTTAGTTGACTGAAGGGGTGACAGGATGGAAGAAAAGAGCCTGACTGCAGCACTAATTCGTGTTTAAAAAACACGGCTTGTGTTGCTTTCATCCAGACGACGTTGGCTGCAGCCATATCTTTTGATGTCAGTGGAGCTGTTCCTGCCAATTCTAACCTCCTCCTCATTCTGGCCATTACCCTGACTCAAAATGAGGTGAGACGACACAGTTTTGTGAGTGTGAGCACCGATGAATGAGATTCCAATGGTACTCAGGCGTCAGAGTTGCAGCGAGGAGAGCTACCCCCGGTCGGGCTTCCATAATGCTCAAATATTCTCGATCAGTTGATGTTGTTGGCCAAAATTCAACAGGTTTCACCATCTATGATGGACCTGACCACCACAACTGATGAGGAGACAATTGAGATGTTGAGATACTCCGTGAGGCACAATCAGCTGGACTGCTTGTGCCTGACACGTGACGCCATTGAGCATTGGGTATGAGTTCCTGAATTTGAGCTACTCTGTTTCGGACATAGTCTTTCCATCGAGCCGGATGAGCTTTGATTCACGTGAGAGTTACCGACGAGTCCGTCCACAGGTGAGTTGATGAGATTTCGACCTTGAGTGTGGCTTGAACATATTCAACCAATTTTGCAAGTAACAGTGCAGCTATCAGTTCAAGCTGTGACATGGTGAGCTTCTTGAGCGGTGCCACCCGTGTTTTTGAGCAGACAAGTGAAGCCACATTTCCTGTGGATGATGAGTTAACAGTGATATAATTCACTGCAGCCATGGCTAATTGAGATGCATCAGAGAAGCCATGCAATTCCACTGTTGAGTTGCTCCATGTGGTGAACCACCGAATAATTGAGATTCTGGCTAGATAAGTAAGATCTTCTCTGACTGCAATCCATCGTGTCGAGACCTGGGATGGCAGTGGATCATCCCAGTTGAGCTTCTGAAGCCAGAGCTCTTGTAGAAGTATTTTGGCTCTGATCACAACCGGTGAGACGAAACCAAGCGGATCAAAGAGTTGAGCCACCTCGGAAAGAACGAGGCGTTTCGTGAAAATTTCCTGTGTTGAGCTGAACCGAGATAAAAATGTGAACTTGTCCTCGTGAGGAAGCCAACTCAAACCAAGAATTTTGGTCTCGCAGTCATCCATTGAGATAGCTGAATTTGACGGTGGTGATGAAATACTAGCAAGGACCTTGAGGTCCAACGCGTGCCACTTGGCGAGTGGAAACCCGCCCGCCATGCACAATTCCTTGAACTGTTGAGCAATTTCAATAAGTTTATTAGTAGATTCCGCCCCTCCGAAGATGTCATCCACGTACTTGCCAAAGGTGATAGCTGGCACAGCAAGTGGAAAACGATGACCTTCATCTTCGGTGAGTTGCATGAGAGTTCTGACTGCCAAAAAAGGAGCAGCCTTTGTACCATATATCACAGTTGTTAAGTGATATGGCACTGGGTTGAGTTAAGCATCCTTCCATAAAATTCTAGCTTTTGATACGAGTAAGTCCTTAGCTTCCACTTTTCATACCTTTTCCAGATGATGATTAATGCCAAATCAGAATTCATTGTAGATAAATTTGAACTCATCAACGCAGATCAGTCTCAATATAAAATGGTCGTAGAAAAACTGGCTAGAATAAATATTTATTCTGTATTTTTTAGAGATTACAGTCGAGATGATAGATTATTGTTTACAGCCTTGCATCACTGGATTCACTTTATTAAAAACTTATCAAACACGATATTTTCGTATATTCTTATTATTTCTGCTCTTACTGCTTATACTTATCAATGCATGTAAATACAATAACTGCTCATAGCCTAAATAATTAGTATAGGTTATAACTCGGATCAACTCCGATTATTTGTGTATAAAGCACATATAGTATATTCCGCTGCACACACTCTCGCATGTGAAAGTACCTATTCCCCATAGCGCGTACTCAGCACAACGCTACTTTACAGCATCCAATGATAATTCTGATTACCGTTTTCGTTCTAGTACTACATATGTTTGCTTATTTGCGATTGGTTGCGTTAAATGCGCTTCATGCAATCATTGTAGAAATACGCGCCATGGGGATTCGGAGCTAAATAATAGCGTAATCTGCTAGTGATTTTTCGCTATATATCCAACATTTGTTTGCTTAATTTTACGTTAACTTAGAAAAACCAAAAGTTGTAACTGTCAAACAAGTAATACTTTTCAAAACCTGGACGGTCAATGTATGAAGCAGCTTCCAATTAACAAAATAAGTGATTACTTGTCAAAATCGGATTAATATTTCGGTTTATTCTTTTAAAAAACGGGACGAAAAATCATCTCGTTGCACATTACCATATATATATACCGGTCGCCTTTATTTTCACATTGTGGCTGTGAATGTATTTATATATTGAGAACACATGCTGCTGCGCAAGTAATTCTTCAGAATAGTTCATTGTGCTATCAAAAATTATTAATACGTTCTTAAAAATGTAGCACTGATTTGACTAGTGCGAACGCTTCAATGGAATTCGATGGAACTTTGGCAATATATGTGAAATGAATCAGCACATTTTTGCTGTTCTCGTTTTTACATCGAAATCGAAAAATAAAATTACAGGCCAACTACCAAGGGAAAATCTTTAATTACAGAAGGTATTTTATTATGTATTCACAGCAGTGAAATTAAAAACGACAAGAATAACAAACTCAGAACTTTTGCATATGATAGTTGTCATATTTTAGCATAAATATTGAGAAATATACTATTTGCGGTTACGTAGGGAACCTCCCTCAAATCTTAAAGTTTGTTACAAACGACGAAGTGCTGTCCTCGAAAACGCGTTAATGAAGTTTGATGAAAGTTTGGCAACGTATGTAAAATAAATAAATGCACTTTATTAATCTCTTATTTTTTTCCGAAAGCGAAAAAAAAATTACAAAATTAGTTAACAAGATAAGTCGATATACTAGTCAACTAATACAAAAACACGTGAAAATGGGAAACTCCGTGACACAAAAGCATGGCTTTTGTTCTAAAGATGTTATTATTTTTCATAAAGAATAAAAAGAAGCTTCCAAAACCTTTTCGCGTAAATCCTGTCGATAAGTTGAGGGATCATTTGACGCAATTGAAAAAATTCATGAAGCTTCAAACATCTCCGGTAAACGGGCTGATTGCAAATTCGCCTGCAGCGGCAGATGATTCGTGCGCGAAAAATATACGCGAGTAAATACAAAATTATAAAAGTGTTGAGAGTGAAAACCTTTTCAACAAAGACAATATATAAATTTAATATAGAGATAATAGATTTTTGATAGACGAGCGGTCTCTGGGCTATCCAGAGGCATTCTCTTGCTGGAGGCTGCTTCAAGTAAGAGTATGCTTGTGGGTCAAAACACCTGAAGGTTCGAAATATTCTTTTAACCTACAGTATATTAATTTTGATAACGTAGTAATGATTTTCTATCAACGAACAGGCTCTGGCTGGGCCAGGGACATTTCCTTGCTGCAACTGAATTTGAGCAAGATTTAGCTTGTAGATGATAAGATGATAAGGCTGAAATGTTTTAAACATTTTTTAGTCTGCAGTCAATTTATATTTTACATTCGATTTTTAATTGTTCATTCGTTCATTAAAACTTGCCTCACGCTAGAGAAAACTTGTCCCTCCAAAAAAATGTAGTTCAAAAACTAAGTTTTTCAAAATTGTAGGCATTATTTTTCGCTCGACGAACAATCTTTGGCTCAACCAGAAATGTTCACTTGCATAAGCTCTCTTCTTGTCGGTGTAGGGATTGTGGCGTTCCCACTGCTAGGGACCTCTACTGCGGACCAGTAGAGGGCTCGCAACAGCCATCCCAAGCCAAGGTGTTAGCTGTCGTGCCGAAGGATGTATGGCACCAGGGAGTAGTGTTGCGAACGGTGGCTCTGGGGTAACAGGCAATCTCCCTGAGTATTTAGCCTTACCCCTACATGCAGGAATAGGGGGTGGACAGTATGTTTCCCTAACTGTTCGTGGGACTCGGATGGAAATTGCAGGAACTTTGGGAACTTTGGGGACCCAGGATACTCCTCCGGCGAGTGAGCGAGCCACAAAGAAGCCAAGAGCTCCCATTGGGGGCCCGCTATACGCGAAGATCGCGAGGTATGACCTCTTATTGTGGTTGTTATTGTGGATGAAGGTCAACCTGGAGGCCCGATGGACTCGCAGCGGCAGTTCGCTGTATTGGCGGCTGCAGCACGGGTAATCGATCAGAGCTTACCAGGGGACTTTATACCACACTTTGAGGATGTGTTCATAAAGAACGGGTCCTTAGTAATCAAATGTGCGGACGAAGGATCGAGGAGATGGCTCACGAAGAGGGTTCCAGTATTCTGTCCGTGGGAAGGAGCCCGGCTTAGAGCTGGTGGTATGGATCTAGTTTGAAAGATCCACAAGGCCACAGTTTGGATTCCTAGATCTGCGTAGGATCCAATCATGGTTCTTGTGAGGCTGCAGTGACAAAACCCTACTCTTAAAACTGGACATTGGCGCGTCCACCCCGATCGTAGGGGTCCTCACGGCGAAGGATCGTCGGGAAGGACTCTGGCGTTAGAGGCGGACGACGCGTCGGTCCAGGCCCTGGAGGGGATCAAGGACCTGGGCACAGGAGCGGGGATGAGGGTAAGGCTGGTGGCGGTATTTAAGGCTAGCCCTATGGCGAAGTCGGGGATACCAATTACCAAAATAATTTTACACTACAGCAAGTCGCTTCGGAAGTTTTAGCCTGGTGCATGGCTATAGTGCAGATTGGGCTTCTCTAATACAAGAACTTTGGATTTTCCGGGGTACTATTAGAGGGCTAAGAGCAGGTGGCACGCTGTTTGCGTGCCCTGCAGAGAAGGGACCAAGGGCTGCCATTCTGACGAAGGATGGGGTATCAGAGACGCTGATACGGCGGATCATGAACATGCTATGTCTCCGCAATTTGGAGGTCACGCACTGTATGTTAATGAGTATGAGTACATTATATCCGGCTCGAAGGACCAAAAAATGTATGATATTGAGTGTGAGTAAATTATATCCGGCTCGAAGGACCAAACAATGTTATGTTAATGAGTATGAGACTGAGTTTGAACTTGGGATTATTTTTAATCTGTCGACAGGTAGCAAGTCGATACATTCACACGTAGCATGTCGAGTGACAGATGCGAATAGTAAGATTAAGGATCCTGGTGACAAGTATAAATAATTAAAGCACTCAGTAATGAACAATAATAAATTCAATGTTTATTTAAATTATATAACAGTGATTGCATAAAAAAATACCTGGTGATTATAACAAATATATACTGTGATTTGTCTGGCCTGCGTGTTGATGTACTGTTGGTGAGTAGGTTCTCAGGCCTCTGAGTTGACTTGTTGATTCCGTGTGGTTGATCCTGGTGATACGGTCTGGTTGTAGAGCTCGAGTAAAGCCACACGGCAGGCTGATGAGTGTCCGGATGCCGATGATCGGTGCGAGGCAGAATGGCGTCTCTGCTGCCAACGAGCGAACCACGCCGTTGACGGTTATGTGAGTGCTGCACTAGTCCTGTTGAGTTGCTGTGATTCGCACTGACACTGAATTTACACACGGGTGATTTGATCAAGAATGTACTACACTATAATACTGAATGCGCACAAAAGTGATTGGAACGAATGAATATCTCTGTGAGTTTACGCGGGAACGTGTACTGCGAGCGACTCGAGTGAGAACAATGGCCACATCCGTCGACCACGAGGCAGAGTATCAAGAAGACGGATGTGCGTCACAGCTTGCTTGTGATTCGCTGTCAGCGATGGAAGGCGAGCCTTGTGAGTGGTCTTGCCGATGGGGCCACGCTAACAGCGTTGGCCGCTTGAGTGAGCTTCGATCGAGGATGTGAGCAGATGGACAATATGCATGAGTGCGCGGTCGATAAATCGATATAGCATACCTGCGAGCTATACCATATGACGCGAGGCGTCAGATGATTGTGAGTGTAGCGTGTGCATGAGTTGAGTATGTGCTTGGTAGGCGTGAAAACTGAACACGCACGGTAGAGTAACGGTGCGGGGATCTGTGAATCGGGGGTGTCCGCAGGGGATGTACTGTTCTTCCTTTTTTTGGTGTCTAGTGGTAGACGGGCTCCTGGTGAAGCTGATCGAAAAGGGGATTACTATGCGCAGGCGTATGCGGATGCTATCCTCATACTGCTGCTAAGACTCTTCGTCGGACCACTTATTGAGCTCACTCAGAGGGCGCTAAAAGTGGTCGAGCGATGGCGTCTCAGATCGGCTATCGGTTAATCCCGACCAGACAAAGATAGAGGTATTCACGAGAAGGTACAAACTAGAGGCGGTAAAAAGGCCTGTGCTTTCTAGTATGGCGCTGACGTACACCAATCTGGTGAAATACCTAGGGGTATCTCTGGACAGCAAGCTAAGCTGGAAGGAGCATCTCGACGACAGTACAGGAAGCTTGTGATGACTTCCTGGACTTGCGGAAGGGCATTCGAGGCCACGTGGGAACTGAGACTGAAGACTGTTGAATGGCTCTACACGGCAATCCTCACGCCGAGACTGTGCTATGCGGCGGTAGTGTGGTGGCCGAGAGGGCAGTTGATAACTGCAAAGGCCCAACTCAATCGTCTGAGGACACTGGTACTGAGGGGCATTACGGGGGCAATGAGAACCACGCCGGCAGCGGCTATGGGTACTCCCGGGGAATCGAGCCTCAATATATTACGCATGTCTACACGGCCGCTCTGGCGACATGTAGAGCGAGAAGTGCGAATCTCTGGAAACAGGAACTGCGGCATACCCAATTACTGGAAGAAGCCTTGGCAGTGCTAACACCCAGCACCCAGCAGGCGTAAATAGAAGTCCACTATGCCTTCGGCAGCCGGTGCAAGGTGATGTTACCAGCACGTATAGACTGGTTAAACCTTAAGGAGCTTCTCCTCTGTAATGGATACATCTGGTGTACAGATGGATCCAGAGCTGGGAGGGAAATTTTGATCCCTCTTGGAACGCAAGCAACCGTCTTCCAGGCAGAACTGTACGCGATTATGGCGTGTGTGTAGGAATTGCGGGAATTAGAGCGAAGAGGGGTGTGCATACGAATATGCTCGGATAGTCGAGCTGCTCTGGGCGCACTCAATTCGCATGTTATCACATCGAAACTGGTGTGGGCCTGCAGGGAGACGCTGTAAGAGCTTACCCATGAGAACAATTCCGAAATACTCTGGGTACCGGGGCACTCCGGTATCAGAGGAAACGAGAAAGCCGATATGCTCGCTGGACGGGGCTCCAGTCAGGAGCTCGTCGGCCCGGAGTTTGCTGGGGTTCCAGTTTGCCACGACAAACTGCAACTTAAGCGGTGGCTCGAGGACCAGCATCGGCAGTATTGGATTGTGAGGGGTGCCGACAGGCGAAGGCCCACCTCTGTGAAAAGCCGTGGGAGGATAGAGCCACGGTGCTCCTTCTATGAGCAGACACAATGTTATGGTGGCAGTTCAAATGCTGACAGGACATTGTCATTTGAAATATTACCAATACAGGATGGGCCTTATCGCTGACCCTGTGTGTAGTAGGTGTGGAGAGGACGATAAAACCTCTACACACCTCTTATGCCGGCGTCGTTGGTGGGAATAGGTACTTTGCGCTGGACTCGGACTTTCTCGTGCCAGCGGATATTAGAACCTACCCGCGGCCCAACTCCTGGACTTCTGGTGGAAGTCCAGGTAGAGATGTTTTGTGGGTTTTTCCGAGCTGAGGGAAGATATAATGGGCTATGCCTGCGTGCCTTTAATCCCCGATGATGATAATTTTAAAAAAGCTCGCGTTCCTTTAAAGGAAATTCGTCGGTCGAAACGCCCAATTTTATCTTGGTGCATACTCAGGACTAAATGATGCATTACTCGTGCTATTGCATTTTTTATCGTTAAAGAATGAGCTTCAGTTTCATAAATGATTGCTCTGTCTCATCTATAAATACATGAACTTCATAATTAATCGATTCCTAACGGACTGCCCGATATGACCCTCTTGCATATCATTGACTTTTGAAATCTGTGTAGTATATTTTCAATAATTGAACTTCTATTACATCGTAAGCATTTGTGTCATCAAATTGGCAGTGTAATGAATCAAAGACACTATCAGACTTCAAAGAGCTGTTGAAGTCTTTTTCGATGTTCTTTATCATAAGTTAAGTGTGAAATAGACTTCGGATACTCCTATCAGTGTCGCTGTGAAAGATTCTTGAAAGACCGACGCAAGTGTGACCTTAACATACAAACTGCGCCAGAGTCTTCGAAGATTGCTTTAATTGTTGTCGCAATGTCCAAGTTGTAAAAGTTTTGAAAGACCGCTTCAAGTGTTGTCGCAGTGTACAAACTGAAAAAGAGTCTTTGAAGACATCTCTAAGTGTAGTCGCAGTCTATAAACTGAAAAAGAGTCTCCGAAGACGTCTCTAAGTGTTGTCGCAGTGTGCGAACTATGAAAGAATCTTGTACGGAAGACCGCGCACTGCACACAGAATGCCATAAAATGCTAATGTTATGATATGATGTTCACAAGCACACAAAAATACTGATTAATAAATTAGAAATACTGAGAAGTAAATCACAGTACTAATTAGAAATTAATCATTTGTGCATCAACAACTAAGAATGAATTTACACACTGCAGTATGTAAATAGCGTTGTAAATATATAACTTATATGCAAATACAGCTGTTATTGCATCATGTGCGGGTGAATTTCTTAGATTTTAATATTTGGAATATATGTAGGGAAGCACCTAACGGTAGGGACCGGCGGTGCGGTCAGTAATGAAACCGCTCCCGCGCTTTCTACCGCTAAAGGAAGGAAGCGCGCTCGTTGTCTCTACATGTAATACATCATCTTAAGGCGAGGCGAAACCTCCATAGTTACACAGATGCGCTGCTTCTTTTTCACTCCGCCGTGAGCGTTATGCTAGCTTATCTCTTTTGCACTCATAGGTGAAGTACAGACTCCCCCTAAGGCGAAACGAAACCTCCACACCACTGCATCTAATATTCGGAACACACCTTCTCGTACTACACTGAACAGTATTGAATGAAATTTACAGTAGATAGCAAAAAAAAAAAAATTACATAGAAATTATCTGCAGTTACTTGTAATGAAAAGATTACTTGGTAATATTATTTAGACTGTTTATTTTATAATTAAGCTGTAGAGTGAGACCGAGTACCCCAAGCGTTGGGAATCAGAGGCAGCATGGGAGAGAGTGAGAATGCATCGGTACCTCAGCCAACCATTAGCAGCCTTTGCAAGTGCATATGTTTATTCCGTGCGTACGATCACACGCATACGAATTGGCGTATCGCGCCATCCTGCGGCTGGGGTACATACTACATTTTTGTACTCCAAAAAATCATGTAAAATATTAACACGGAGCGTGTGCTTCCATATACATATATCTTCTTTGGTAGGACGAATTCCCACTTATGCGTCATCAAAGAGAGATGGCAACTCTCATTGTGAGGGATAAGTAACAGAACTATTTGTTAACTTTTACATAACAATGTTCCAATTGGTGAAATACGAAAATTGTTGCGCACTTAATGAACCGAAGGTTGACAAATATCCATATCCTGGGAGTTACCTATGTCGAGTAACTAGCAGAGCGCCTCCAATTGGCTGACGTCGAGGGCGCAAAGCTTTTTGTCGCTCGTTTTGGATTCAGCAGAAACTGAGTAAGTTTCACGCTATCTTATCTCATAGCGCTGTCTCTTTCTAAGACGACGCCAAGTCGACAGCATTAAAAGCTTACGGGGCGTTCAGTCTTCGGTATATGTCAGTCTATGCTTACTAAGTCGATGGTTTTTCCACATTCGAGCTACACTGTCACAAGCTAACCTAGCTATTGGTGTCTACATCAAGAACTACTACTAGACTAGTCTTCCACCATCGTAGTCTATATCTTCCGGAAACTGTGCTGCAACCCAAGTATCATTGCAAATAATCAATTGCTCCACAATACTATCGCGAAGTGGAGGAGAGAACTACATTCAAACTCGTTTGATTAACGAGTTTTTTTTAACCATACGCTCTGTCGACGGAGTAGATGAGAACTAAAACATACTTTTTCCAAGTAATTCGTAACTACTTGTTAAAGGATATATATATATATTTAACCTTGTAATCTTTTCCACACAATCGTGATCAAGTATATAACGTACATTAATATCAATGGCCAATGGAAGCAGCGTCGTGGCTCATCTTCTCAAATTGGCCGTTACTCTCTTTTGCATGCGATATCTCGAAAGATCCTATTCGATATTTGCCATTGAAAGCGCCTGGGCGGTGCAATCGTGCTTTCAAATTCTACTCTTCCACTCCACTCTCGGTGTCTTCACATTTGGTAAGAAAAAAAATGAATGAAAAAGTCGGCTAGAAGCGTCGTCAAGTGCACACTTGGGGCTCATGACCAAATATAGAGTTGTGCAAAGCGCATCTGCGTTAATTTGAGAAATACCTTTGCTTTGACACACAGGGACCTCGGGACGCGTTATGGGAAAGAGAATTTTTCGAAACTTCTACGACAAGGTCTCGAATATTGTGGAGACAGTACCATTTGCGCTTCTCGCCACGGAAATATCACTTCGGTGCTACGTGAATGAGATTTTAAGGCAGGGTCTGTTTTTCGTGCTTGGGATTCTACCATTCGCTCACGAGCTTACACGGAAAAAGGATCGGCCAACGATGCGCTATCTCACTGACGCCACCCTCATACTCCAATTGTTCACAATCGTCGTTGCCTGCCTTCGTCAAGGCTACACCAGCATTATAAGCTTTGCTGTGTCATATGCCATAAACCGGTACTTCCTCGAAAATCTCTGCGATCAATTTGATGTACCATACATTGATCTTACACAATACAGTCTATGTTTTGTTGAGATTTTTGCCTTAGTTGCGATAAACGAAATGTGAGAATGGTTATTCAACATTGCATTTTTATCAGTGTGTGCCACCTATTTCCTACCTTCATATATATCCTATGAAAGAAACGAATATATCACATCATATACTTGGACGATTATTTCCCTTGGTATTACATTGGTCAAGTGATTGCAGCATATTCTGTTGGTTGAGAACCCCTGCCGGTTTTCTATTCGTTTCAATTGATTACAAGAAGAAGAGCCAAGCTCAAATCCAGTTATCAATAGCTCGGGCGGCTTAACTTATGGCATTGTTGGTTCGCTATACCGGATTACAGCCGGTGTAACGAACCGCAATCGACATTATTGTATTATAACTATTAAAACTGCGTCTATGCCCATCCAATTAGCTCTCTTATTCTTAAACAGGTTTATACGATGAACATAACGTTAATAATTGATGATTATTTTAAAGGTTAGAAAGAAGAGGCGCTGTTGTCAGCAGCAACCATCTTCGAAACAGTTGCGAGCGATGCCAAACGTCGTGTAACGGGATAAACGTGGTGTTGGTCTGTTATCAACGACGGCTTTCACCAATAAATTAAAATTTCTGTTCGTATTCTTCATACGTTGCAATGACGAGGAGATATCTTTGTTAAAGTCCTCGGAATAATCATTAATCGAGATTGCCGAAATAGTTTTCGGAGTTTGAAACTGACCGGTGCGGCCAATCACAACCACAGAACCGTTACCCGTGCGCGTTGGTGTGTCCGCAGCGTTTGAACTAAATTGAACTTCGTCCAAGCATCAGCCGCAGTAGAAGCACCAAGCAGCATAGCATTTGTCATCAACGAGCTACGTGCGTGACCACTCCCGCGTACGGCATTCCTTCTGCAGCTGGTGTGTCGGTAAGTCGTGTGTTTGAAGAATTCGCTAACCTTTGTCTGATTTTTCACTTTCTATTGTACACGAATGAGGCTCGAGCACCGACGAAATGACAGACCTCTATATTTTCTTATTATATATCGCATCGTGGTCCCGAAAAGGAGAACTATCCATCGCAATCCGAGCTGGAAAACTTATAGCGGTTAGGAGACCACGAAAAACTATCTTTTTGCCGGGCACAAAACTTGTATTTTCTCGTCTTTAACCAACTATATATGTTAATGTTACACTTAATGGGCGTTCACAGTTCATTAATCTAAGCGGAATGTCGAAACTCGGGACAATTTTATTTTCACGTTGAATCCCCGCACAATACTCATGTTCTGAATCGACTGGTAGTGCAGCTATCTTTGTAGGTATAAAATAAATTTAACGGAGGGGAAGGCCAATTTAGTGTTATTGATAAATTTGGAAAACAGCATATTACAATATATTTTGTTCAAGACCTTGGTGTAAAACCAATCAACAGAAGGCAAGGGGATTTTTGGATTATTAATAAATTTGTAAAGCATACTGTGTATTCTTAATATTTTGCTTGATGTTTAGAGACTGATTTATACAGAGAAATCATATGTGATTCGACTAATGTATCACCACTGGTTTTTTCCATGAATTTCCATGAATCAATCAGTAAATTTTCAACAGTTTTGCTGAGAGCAACGTCAACATGGCTGTCAATGTTTATGCAACCAATGTTACGACAGACAATCTTAGTCGACATGACATGCTTGCCTGGGTCAATGACTGTCTTCAGTCATCGTTTACCAAAATCGAAGAACTGTGCACTGGCGCAGTTTACTGCCAATTCATGGATATGCTGTTTCCTGGAAGTGTACCTTTAAAACGTGTAAAGTTCAGGACAAATTTGGAGCACGAGTACATACAGAACTTCAAAATTCTACAAGGTGGCTTCAAAAAGATGAATGTTGATAAGGTATATTCCACAAGTACACAGGCCTCTCCTTATGTTGTCATCCTCATATCTTTTATTAGATCTTCCATTTTCATGACATGGAATACATTATTCATCATAACATCATTGAATCAAACTAGAAAGCTCTAAAAGCATTAATCAATGTATATAAAGTAGAGCATTGATTATCTAACAAACTAAATGGGACTGGAGATCATTTGGATAAATACTAGTTTAAAGTATTAAACTACATTCTTGTTTGTGGAGAAAATTTGCTAAAGCGTAAAGTCAATATGCAACTTCTATGCCAAATCACTCAGCCCAAAAACTGATTAAGTTTAATTGTCCTAATATTAAAAAATATTACACCCACAGGACAAAACATTAATCATTTTTCGCAGATTTTTACCACAATTTTTGCACAGTATATCTCTACAAAAGTTTTGTAATAACCATACATTATCATAACTATTATTCCAATTAAGTATTTTTTTATAATAATGCAACAATGCATTTTTATTTTCTTTTAATTTTTCTCAGTACAGTTCTCTGTATCTGTTATCTAACAATATAGTGTAATCGGTATATCATCTTCCAATGCCGATGTTCATATCTCGATGACCGTGCAATGATTTAGGTCATTCCAGTGGATAAATTGATTAAGAGCCGCTTCCAAGACAACTTTGAATTTTTGCAATGGTTCAAAAAATTCTTTGATGCTAACTATGACGGCGTTGAGTACGATGCGTTTGAGGCACGAGGTCGTATTCCATTAGGTTCCGGTGTCGACGGTTGTCATAACTTATCGAATCCCCAATTGGTACTGCTGCCGACTCAAGCTAAACCGCAGCAACAACAGCAACCTCAGATGCAACAAAAATACATTCAGCAGCGTAATATTATGACTCGACCGCCGCAGCAGGGTATTTCTTGTACCTTATTCGATGTTGTAGACGAGTTTCACCCATTTGTTTGCTCGTTGCACGATTTCAATCTTTATTCAAGAATCGAGCACATTTTTCCTCTTTTTTTTTGTGGCTTTTCATAAAGCCCGATAATTTTGATTGAAAAGACCACGTAGGGCACTGCTGCTACCTTTCCACACACAAAATTAGTCGAATCTTTATTACACTATTTACAAATAATTATGCGTTGCATTCAGTTTTGTAGCTTCTGGAACAAAGGCCAGAGGCCTGATGAGAAACACTTCTGCTTATACACTTTTTTGTTGCATATGTGTGTGTGTTTTTTTTTTTCATTATCATTTGCAGATTGTATCAATCGATAGGCTGGTCAAAGGACGATTCCAAGACAACTTCGAATTCTTGCAATGGTTCAAGAAATTTTTCGATGCTAACTATTCTGGCAGCGAAACTTACGATGCACTCGCTATGCGTGGGGGTGAGCCCATGGGAAGCGGCGGAAGCAATGCACCTCGTGGTGCCGGCAGCATCATGAAGCGCCCCTCACCACGCGAAGTTCCCGCTCGACCAGTCCCACGTGCCGGTACTTGCATCAATACTCTTCGATCTCTCAACTCGTATACACGCCATCCGATACACCTAATCGATCTTATTATCGTATATTATAAACGACATTTTAAATGAATCTTCTAAGATATGTACTCTGTTTGTACGCATCATTGGCTATTAGCTGACACTTGGTTCATTGACGCCGCGACATTGACTATTTACGAAAAAAATAACACTAATTTGACATTCATTCTTAATTTTTCCGTTTGATTCTCACGTTTAACTTTTTGTGCCTAACAATACCGACAAGATGTTTTATTTATCTTTGAAAACGATTGTATTGTTTCAGCATAAATAACTGCTGTACATGAATATCATGTAGTTTTTTTATTCGTACCAAGTGCCACACGCCTATCGTGCGGTCAGATAGGACCATTGTACATATACGATTTATTACGTACGTTCGGTAGATGTTTCTGTACGCGTGTTTTTTTAATCTCGCGATAAATATTGTCTGCAAAAACTTCAACATATTGCATTGACGGAATATGATATTCCCCTCTAGGTGAGGGTCCCGAATCTCCTACTCACGCGCCTACCATGAAGTCCGTAGGCAAAACTAGTAATTATTATTTTTTTTTGCCATTATTTTTGTGTTCATGTCTCTCTTATCTTGTAACAACCATCCCGCACATGTCTGTTTTATTATTGACGATTTGAAAAAAAAAGAGTACGTAATTTATACCGTTCTGTAGATTTGGTTTTCATTCTGATACTGCAGGCTTTGCGTTACCATCCACACGATGATTTTTGCATATTCTCTACCATTCAACCTATAATTTCCCAAATTACACTGAATACAACTTTGCACATATTATCATTGCTCGTTGTTGCCCGGTTCTTTGCATGTATGACTTGGCTTATAAGCAGCTATTGTAGTTATAAAAATTCGGCCAACCGATACTATGAGACCACTTAGTCACACGAAACACGACTATAAATATAACATGAATTTTCTATCATACAGTCAATAAAATTCAATCAAGTCGTCCAACGCCTAGACCTGGAG
Source organism: Cylloceria caligata (assembly GCA_963942595.1). Taxonomy (NCBI): domain Eukaryota; kingdom Metazoa; phylum Arthropoda; class Insecta; order Hymenoptera; family Ichneumonidae; genus Cylloceria; species Cylloceria caligata. The sequence goes on from OZ012706.1 coordinate 24,915,162, forward strand.
TAATTGGTAATCGTGGTGATAACGGAAAAATCGAAGAGCTAAGTGCACAGGTGAGCCAGGCGCTTTCAGTTACGTACATTTTTCCATGACATGATTCTAATGTCTTGCAAATACTTAGGTGACAGAGCTGAAGATGATGATGGATGGACTAGAGAAAGAGAGGGATTTCTACTTTGGAAAACTGCGAGATATCGAGGTCATGTGTCAGGACGTCGACAGTGCCGACGGGGGTGGTGTGCCCCCAATTGTACAAAAGATTCTGGACGTTCTTTATGCGACCGAGGTAATTGATACGTATCGTTGTTTTTTCTCTGTCGAGCTACAAATTATTATCAACGAGACAGAGTAACCAAGAATCCCTTGCCCAATATACTCTCCCAACTTTAGCACGATTACTTTAATTCGCGAGAATTATATGTACCGGAAAAGCGTGTCTTGTTGATCGACCAATGATCTGCGTCTTAAAGCACAAAAATTTGGAGAAATTAGTGTCTTGCTACCGGAGCGAGATATGTTGACGCTATAATGATTTCAGGAGAATGGAAATGGCCAGGAGGAAGGAGAACAGACCTATTAGCATCTCTCCTTGGTTCATATCTTTCATTTCCATAGAAGGTCGATCTAATTAAGGTAACATGGATGGTACACAGAACTGCCAAGACTGTTGGGGTAGCACCTGTTCGTTCTTAGGGCGGCTTGGAATTTGAATTAACGCATTCGACTGTCTTGGAGATGGTCCCAGCATAATGAAATTATCCTAATTCGATATTAAACCTATATCCTCGGTCATTCGTTATAAATTTAATTATTTCAGTCAATATGGTTTAAATTTTTTGCTTGTTCATTCGACTAAATGTTTTGCTGGGACCGTCACATAATTTTTAAATGTTGTTTATTTTTTGGTTTTTGATGGGATTTTTTCAAGGTTTCTCGATTTTACGACCCTCTAGCACTTTTTCATACTATATTTTTTAAACGAAAACTTCGGGAACTAGTAGATAGGTTTCCGCATTTTAACCAGTATATTTAGTTTTTGAAAAACTATTATTTTGTCTACAGACTCGCAGTATTGTCATGTCCAGTCCAAGAATTATCGGGGAATAATTACTGGTTTAATACACTATGTTTTCCATATCAATAAAATATCTTAATTTTTTCATACGGAATATCAGTGACAATCGATCCGTTTTGCCGTTAATTCTTGGATATTAGGCACGAATTGTAATAGCTCGCGACACTTGTCCATATATGCACATGCAATCTGCAAGAGTTATTACATCCTTTGTACGTGTCAAAGTTGCTGTTCGGGAGTGAATGTATCGTGCGTTAGATTTTCAAATCTCGGAACTTGTTTGTGGGATATTTATTATTTTTTACTTTTACTCGCCAGAATTTTCTTTGACTCATGATTGCTTATCGACGCCTCCCTCTCTCACTGTCACACACACATATGTATATTATTTTTGTTTTGTACACCTTTGTCTAACGTCGTCCCTATTTAACAAAAAAGAGAGATCCATGCGTGGTCGTCGTTTTCGATTGTCGATAGATTGTTGCAATCTGTTTTCCGCTTTATTATTGCATTCTGTTCTATAATCGTGCAACAAAGATTGCAGGAATTCGTGAAGTTCGTCGGAAATAGTGGGTAACGGAAGGAGATTGACAACGATAAAATAATACGTAGTTCTTTAACACGTCATTGAGTGGGTATATATTAAGAATCAAAAGACGGTTGCATGTCGATGCCAAGTAAGAAAGAGAAAAATTAGAAAATCAACGCTACCAGTATATTATACTCGAAGATAACATCTCCGAAATTTTAACTCCATTTTTTTTTCGACAATGAGCTTACATAGTTAACTCGTGCTTTACGCGACGGACAAATCAAGCAACAAAATGTTTCGGTCCATGCAAAACTTGTATGTAATAATAAAAGTAGTAGATAAAAAGGTTTGTCAAAGGTGAAAGACAAGGGTTGTTGTATCGTTGATAGAATAAAACTTGATGTTTCTACTTGGTTTAGATTAGCCTTAACAAATAATAGACAGTTTTAATAGTCGATCATGTTGAATACTTTAGAGGTGTTAATCGGTATTCTACGTACACGTACACCTTCCCTTTATATTAATAACGCTTTCACAAAATAAATATGCTCATAGTAACTGTATGCTTTCAGGATGGTTTTGCTCCCCCTGAAGAATTGGAAGGTGACGGCCTGGCCCCAGACGACGAAGAGCAATATTAACCCCTCGTTTATTGTACAATCAAAATAACAAACAAGATCAAGGTCGTTGAAGATATCAAGTATGTTGACGTTCGCATCGTCTGCGAGCCAATACTCAGAGTACCCCCTCGCATTATTATTATTATTATTATTATTATTATTATTATTACGCTCTTGTCACGTATAATCGTTTTAGTGCTTATGAGCGATTATGAGACACATGTTATATAAATTATTTTTGATCATTCATAGATAACAATTCACACATAAGTCGCAATACGGCAAATCTCCGTTGGATAATCGTTTATATTCTTTTACACCTCTGTAAAATTAGCGTCATGCCTTGCACAAGTAAAAAATAAATGATAAAATTAACAAGGCTCGGCGAGTTGCATGGTATGAATATAAGATGCGGTAGATATATCTGTTGCTGCGCAAACTTCTACCATCTGTGTATTCCCTGCGGGAATTTATATTGTTTCTTTTAATTTCAAATTGAATAAATAGGTGCGACTATTCGGCGTTTAACACAACACAGAAAAACTTTTGAATGGATAACTGACTGTAAAAATCATCATTAATAGATTGTTTTTTTTTTTGTAAATGTTTGGGACTGCACAATATCAACACTAAACCGTTATACGTTCCACACTCCATTATCATGTTCTTTTTTCTTGTTACTGCTGAGTTGCTGTTCGTCGTTAACATCTTTCCATAGACAGTGTATTATGAAAATACATCCGTTTAATTGTTCTGCAGCAAGCTTTACTCTGGGTCCTAAAGATTGTAAACGTTGAAATAACAAATGAATAATATATATTTTAATGGTAGGTTTGCGGCATTGTAGAGTGACATTTCGTGAAATTGACAATAAAATGAATTTTCAGTTGGCGAGAAAAGTGTCATGCATCCGACAGCTGTGTCTAATTTTCGATAATTTATTATGTATTACAAAAAAATTAAATGTATTCCGGTACATTGCCGCAACGCCTACCATCAAATTTTACATCAGTCACATTATATCATTTTTATATCTATTCCAACACATAATCCCTCCTATACTATTCATACGTTTTCTAAGTTTTTATGACTTTGAGTCTTGAATATAAAGAGCAAAGTTAACTTTCTCATTACTTTTGAACTAATGGGAATCACAAATTGAATTTGTTTTATTGCTGTTGCTTAAAGTAATCTAAGCAATTAAAGAGACGACACTCAAATTTTTCTTTCCAGCACAACAGTGCACAATCTATTGCATAAAAAAACCAATTACTTTTTCTATATAAAGAAATTAACAGTACTATGTTGTGCATTGTTATAGCTGCAAAGGGAAATAACGAAACGCTAGAAAGGGGATTTGCTTTCAAGTTAATTATATTCATTTTATATCATAAAGTCTCAAAGATTGTTGTTAAGCAAACTGCTTTAATATTGATTATAATTAGATAATAAATTTAACTGCTGTGTATGACTTACTATTTTCAATTCGATTAAAACACCTGTGCTTTACATATTTATTACTTCACTCATGCAAATGAAGAAACCAAGTCTGACAAATACTTTGAAAACTGCAATTTTTCCTTTTCTTATACAAGTTTAATAAAATCGTGTTCAGCTGTCGATTAGTTTTTTTGATGGTTTTATGTTGTTTGATTACAATATACAAAGATATTTTAAATTCATATACATGAGTCACAATTATTCAGTTATCTGATATTGTTGATGAACTGGAACTGGAGTTAGTCCAAACATATTTGGATATTAGTTTTTCTTGTATGTAACTGTCTGCAAAGAAACGACTAAATGTTATCTTGGTGAATATTGTAAGTCTATTGTGCAATGTATTGGCTTATTGTCAATGAAAAAAAAGATTATAGCACCCATGCGATGGATTGCATTTGTTTTTTAAGAAAACACATTACCAAACTTCAAGCATTGCGTCGCAGCGCACGTTTTGCTTTCTAACATCGAAAACTTTATTATCGTTAAACATTGTATTTCGAGATTTTTATATCAGTATGTTCAGAATATTTAAAAACACTAAAATAACGTTTGTCATTGAGCGAAGGCAGAGAACAGATTTACATATATGAAAGCACAGGCTTATGGCGAGGCGAAACCTCCAGATGACGCATCTAATTCCCGGAAGACACCTATGCGTTCTACACGGAACAGAATGAAATGAAATTTGGTCAATAGACTGCAAAACCGTGAGCCTTATGGGTGACAAACGTAGAATTTTGAAAATAGAAAAAAAATACAGATTAATTATCCGCAGTTACCTGTAATGAAAAAATTAGTTTTTAAAATGATTTAAGGCACAAAATGAAAAAGCGCCGTTTGTCACCCCCAAGCCAGCACAAAAACAGATACAGTACAGTACACCCAATCTGATTGCGATTTAGAAACTAAAAAGTACATCAACCGTGCACGGCAACTATTGTTGATAATCTCGAAAAATAAATCCGCGATCATGGTTGATGGCTCAGCTGTATGAAGATATGGCGAAATATACATGAGTGCGAACGAGATAGAACTAGCACAGTTTCGCTTCACCTGAATTCCGCAAGAGGCGCTGGTAGTATATTATATAGCTGTCTCTCACACACGCCAGTAGACCAAAAACTATTGTTTACAGTCTTAGTTACCCACTGAGTAGGTTTCGCCCAGTTTCGCCTCCCCTTATGGGAACATTTGGTAGACCTTTATGGGGTGATCGGTTAGTGATGATCGCAGCCACGACGAGCGCTGCCTGTATCGATGTGGACCAGGGGGGGCCAACTCCCCTCTTGGAAAAATGGTCTCGACTTTCAGCGCCTCTATCCTTGGTCTCACTTGAAGGAACTAAAAACAGTCACGTGACATTGGGCGGGATATTGAAATCCATGGGAACGCGAACCCATATATATATATAAATATTTGATTATATTTGTAAAGGTATAATTATAAATAACAAGGAATATAGGTGAAAATTATAGTTTATTGATATTTTTTCATTAATACATTCATAACAATGTAATAAAATTACTAACTAAATTTTTTTTATCGCACCACCATATTAATATTTTAACCGCGATTACGTGCACCATCGTCATAAACATGTTTCCACAATGCTCCACGCACTCATGGCACTCGATGTTCATTTCCCAATTCTCAAAGTGTTGTAGTAACACTTTGAGAATATTTCGTTGATGGCTTCGCGTTTTTAGCAATTTAAATACTCTATGTATAATTTGTTTCGAGTAAGTAGAAAAGAAGCTACTATTTCTTAGCCAATTATTACATTCTTCGCAGTTATTGAACCGTTTTATGATAGAATTAATAATATCATTACCATAATCTAATACAAATGAATCATCGCGCGCATCTACTCGTTCCATTTCAACCGGTTCGTCGTCTTCCTCGTTTTCGCTCACATTACTCACATCAGCATTTTGAAGTTCAGGCTCAGATTCTAAATATTCTTCCAATGAATGCAGCATGAAGGTATCTTCATCTGTTTCGCAATTACCACCAACAATCTTAATAGACTTCATGTTATTCACTAGTAAAGTTATGAATGAGTCTTCAAATTGCCGAGGTGTTGGGTTTATATTTCGAACGGCATGACTTCTTACTTGTCCGAAAAAATTTTCTATTGGGTCTTGATTACAATAACGCGTTTTTAGACTTTTAAAATCGTATTTACATTTCAATATCTCCCACAATTTTTCGAAACCCTCTACAGTTGAGATCCAATTTTTTAACGTAGGACCCGCTCTAACAATTTCATGCGTAAGCTTGTCCACATAACACATACCTCTTAATACATTTTTCGCGTCTGACCAAAATGCATGGTGCGCACTATCCACAGTTACTTCACATCGCAATTCATTGTCACTATTCGCAGTACCGTTTACGGAGTCAAAGAGATCATTTAAAAAATTAACCATTTCCGCTGTAGCAATACCTTCTTTTTCGTCTATTGTAATGGTACTTTCGTCTTCCATTGTTGCTCCACCTGTTTTTAATAAAACAAATTTATTCTTAATATGTATATTTGTATAACAATATATGCATGTGTATCTTTCCTTACTATACAATAATGATATTACTACTTACATTTAAACCTTGCAAAAGTCTCAATACAGCTCGCTACTGTTCCACTTAGAACTTGCGTTGCATATTTAACACGCATTTTCTTTATTTTATTTTCCATTATATGCTCCTTAGTAATTTTCTTCAGTAGTGGCCGAATAGTATTAATATTTCTGTCAATAAGCCATGCTGTCTTGATGACATCCCACGATGCTATACGACTCGGTATGTTATTTTCGCAGCTCATCGCAAGATCTTTTGTTAATAAACCATTCCGAAAACACTTCTCAAGATGTGGAGGATCAAATAAATGCACAATTTCGTACTTTCCTATCTCGTAAGTTGAGGCTGCAAATAAAACATAATACATAAGATGTGATTCATATATGCTATATAGTTACAAGTGGACATTACTTACTTAGTGCTCTTCCTTCGCAATGGCGGTTCATTTCTGTCTGTAGGAACAATTGCTTCATTGCAGAGACATTTGGAGATCCCTAATCGCATACAGTTGCAACTATGCGGAAGCCTGCTTTGTGTATTGCATTTACATGTTCCTTGATACAGCGCAGTAATTGTATACTGTTAGTCGCTTTTGCACAAAAATTATATGAAATAGGCATCTTCCAGCCAGTGTTTAGACCACGCAGCATAAAAACTAATACATGGTCTGCCAATTTATTAGTACGGTTGTTGCCCCAATCTTCAAAGCCACATATGATATCCTTTCGAGTATCATACATGACTTTTGATTGAATTGATATCTCGTCCCACATCAGTATGCACACTTTATCTTTGCTCGACATTTTTCGAGACATGTTCTCCAAATGTCTGAAGATCAAAGAGTTCAAACCCGGAACCAAAGGTATCTTATGAAGCATCGACTTTAGTGTTTGTGTGCATGGAATGTCAGGAAAAACTTCTCGCAAACATGTGTAAGCACGCTTCCCCATCGTTTTATATAGCGTCAGAGCCAAAGCTTTTTGTTTCGTTTCGTATCGATGTCCCTATTATATTAAAGATGAAATGAGAATATGGAATAAATATTTTATTTGTTAGTAGACACACGCCATAAAACCTGTTATTTTTTATTGTAGACATGCACTATGCAAAAAAATTTCTACAACTACTACTACTATACAAACTTTTACTAGACATCAAAAACACAGAATGCACAGATGTTACACAGGAAAACCTAAACAAACTTACATCACAAAAACTTTTAAAAGTCTAAAAAACACAACGGCAGCAACTTTTTTTTGTCTGTCGCACGCTGGCTCACTTTCACACTCCGCGTCACGTGACTCGTTTTAGTTCGTTCAGAGCTGAGACCACAGGTAGTTGGCGTTACCGTCGATTCGTTACCCCTTTCACGGTGCGAGTTGGCCCCCCCCTGATGTGCACAAATTCGCCGGCTCGTGGTTAGTGCCCGGGTGCTTGATAAAACGCATTTTAGTTCTACACTACACCATTAGCGACTGATCATGTTTTTCTCGAATAAATCTAATGAGAAATTGCGCGATTCAAACTGAACCTCAGAAAGGTGTATCAATTACTCAAATTTACTCAAGACTCAATTAATGAAATGATTTATTCATTAATTAAAGAGAATTATAAATCGTGAAGAGGTGGTGTAACGGCGAGTTTTATGATATAGGTTATGATTGAAAATTCTGTTACGGGGATAATTCGTAGAATAGCTTTTTCAAAAGGAGTGATTTCTATACCGTAGTATAGAGTCACTGTCTCTTCTTTTATTGATACTATACAAATCATTTTTTAATACAATATTGCTAACTTATCCTAGTGATGGTCTTGGAGAGGTCCGTACTGGAGTCCTGATGGTAGTAGACTGAATAGTATGAGCCGCAGGCGAGTATATATAGGCCGGCGATATCTATTGAAGTTCAAGGTTCTAGTGGTCAAGGTACGGGTCTTATCGTAGCGTTACAAAGGTACGGGTCTCATCGTAGTATTACACCCCCCAGAGTAGATTGAACTTTCTGCTGAAAGTTTGATTATTTCCGGGGTGCTGACTGGTATTCGTACCAGGGGTTCCGACAGGGCCTGGTATGAGGGTGAATGTGTCGTGATGATCCGTTCGATGGAAGGACGGTATTCCACGTTGTGGCCACGAGGTTGGTTATAGTTTTTAAACTTATTACACTCTATCTCGATACATAATTTTGGCATACAGTTTTTTATACATTGGAATAGTCCGCATTTGTTTAAGGACCATAGGGTAATTATTGCTATGGCGGTGTATCCTAGTATGGTGAGGAGACTGACCGCGTGTTCTGTCCAATTTTTAGTGCGTCTTATATTTTTCGTATTTTCGATTTGGTTTTGGATAGAGTCTAGGTTGATTTCTAAGTCTCGTATTTCATTAGTTGTTAAGTGATATTGTACGGGGATTGGGGATAACAAGTTTAGGTCGTCATCATTGATCGGGAAAGTATAATTTTTGTGGTATTCAATATTGATAGTTGTTTCTTGATTTGGTGAGAGATTCATAATTGCTCCGTTCGTTGTAATGGTACAGTCGGAGTCTGAATTTAGAAGCGTGGATTGAGAGAGTGTTATCATTTCCAATTTGTTTCCACAGAGTATGTCGAGATGTTGTTTTTCGTGTGGGAATACTAACAAGGAAAGGTACTTTGGTGTCCCCCTCCGATTTTAATGCAACTCACGTATGTTGTAGAGCATCGAAAACTAAAAGACACGTATTTTTTTTTATCGGCGGAAAAACATTTTTAAGGGGTGAAATCGCCCTTCAAAAATAGCATGTCGAGGGGTGATTTTGCAGTTTCACCCAGAAGGCGTCAACCGATTTTAATAAAACAAAAACCAAAATACTCCTCATTGAAGACAATCAAAATTCCACGCTAAGTTGAAGAAAAAAATTCATTTGCAGGGGTGAACAACCCCCTGATTTTTCGAATTTCCACCCTACACAAAAAACTAATCAACCAAATTAAACAGAACATGTACCATTTGGAAGGGCAAGTTAAAATAAAGTTGACGTATTTTTGCACATTCACAGGAAAATGAGTTTACGGGGGTAAACTACCCCTTATCCATTAGTACGTATATTTGTGCATACATTTTTGTTTCTCGTTATTTAAATGTCCGAATTGATTCGAAACATTCCTGTTAGCCGAAGTCAAGGGGGGAACTTCGCATGATGCTTTATTTATTATTAAGGGGGTGACTGGCTGGTACTTACAAGAAAGTCAGTTTGGTGTCCCCCTCCGATTTTGATGAAACTCACGTATGTTGTAGAGCATCGAAAACTAAAAGACACGTATTTTTTTTTATCGGCGGAAAAACATTTTTAAGGGGTGAAATCGCCCTTCAAAAATAGCATGTCGAGGGGTAATTTTGCAGTTTCACCCAGAAGGCGTCAACCGATTTTAATAAAACAAAAACCAAAATACTCCTCATTGAAGACAATCAAAATTCCACGCTAAGTTGAAGAAAAAAATTCATTTGCAGGGGTAAACAACCCCCTGATTTTTCAATTATCCACCCTACACAAAAAACTAACCAACCAAATTGAACAGAACATATACCATTTGGAAGCGCAAGTTAAAATAAAGATGACGTATTTTTGCACATTCACAGGAAAATGAATTTACGGGGGTAAACTACCCCTTATCCATTAGTACGTATATTTGTGCGTACACTCTTGTTTCTCGTTATTTACATGTTAAAGAGCTGCTTGCGTTCACTCTTTGTGCTGATTTTGTGCTTATCAATAATTTATCGTCATATGTTATCGACCTTTCGATTAGATTGTATTTCGATTCGGCGCAAATTTCGGAATAAGTCGATGATGCAACAGTCGTTCCATCTATAGAACATTGTCAATTATTCCAACGAAATGAATATGATCTTATTTTTTTGAGTAATCTAATCATACGCCAATACGATAAAAATACTTTCGACGCAGTAAGAGGTGTTTTCTACATAGGCGGCTATCTGGGACTGCGTATTATCTGCTGATATCGCATGTGGTAATATCGACTGTCGTCCTTTTCACGTCCCGTGTCTAATGGATAAGGGGTAGTTTACCCCCGTAAATTCATTTTCCTGTAAATGTGCAAAAATACGTCAACTTTATTTTAACTTGCCCTTCCAAATAGTATATGTTCTGTTTAATTTGGTTGATTAGTTTTTTGTGTAGGGTGGATAATTGAAAAATCAGGGGGTTGTTCACCCCTGCAAATGAATTTTTTTCTTCAACTTAGCGTGGAATTTTGATTGTCTTCAATGAGGAGTATTTTGGTTTTTGTTTCATTAAAATCGGTTGACGCCTTCTGGGTGAAACTGCAAAATCACCCCTCGACATGCTATTTTTGAAGGGCGATTTCACCCCTTAAAAATGTTTTTCCGCCGATAAAAAAAAATACGTGTCTTTTAGTTTTCGATGCTCTACAACATACGTGAGTTTCATCAAAATCGGAGGGGGACACCAAACTGACCTTCTTGTAAGTACCAGCCGGTCACCCCCTTAATAATAAATAAAGCATCATGCGAAGTTCCCCCCCTTGACTTCAGCTAACAGGAATGTTTTGAATCAATTCGGACATTTAAATAACGAGAAAAAAAAATGTATGCACAAATATACGTACTAATGGATAAGGGGTAGTTTACACCCGCAAACTCATTTTCCTGTGAATGTGCAAAAATACGTCAACTTTATTTTAACTTGCTCTTCCAAATGGTACATGTTCTGTTTAATTTGGTTGATTAGTTTTTTGTGTAGGGTGGAAATTTGAAAAATCAGGGGGTTGTTCACCCCTGCAAATGAATTTTTTTCTTCAACTTAGCGTGGAATTTTGATTGTCTTCAATGAGGAGTATTTTGGTTTTTGTTTTATTAAAATCGGTTGACGCCTTCTGGGTGAAACTGCAAAATCACCCCTCGACATGCTATTCTTGAAGGGCGATTTCACCCCTTAAAAATGTTTTTCCGCCGATAAAAAAAAAAACGTGTCTTTTAGTTTTCGATGCTCTACAACATACATGAGTTGCATTAAAATCGGAGGGGGACACCAAAGTACCTTTCCTTGTAAGTATACCAGCTTTTGTTGTAGTTGAATGTAAGTTATTTCGGGTATTGTGAATAGTGGTGTTTTGCATTTTGGGTGTGTGATAGTTTTGAATTTTCGATTAGGTATTTGAGTATCGAAGGAGTCGCTTTCCGCTAGTAGAAATGAGGGTTGCTGTCTTTTACATATTTTTATGTCTCCTGAGTTTAAGCAAGAGTGTAGTGAGGTCTCGCTGGTGGGTATATAAGCAGAGTATGCTTGGTTAATTAAAATATATTGTGATTCAGGAATTAGGGCAACGTAAATGTTTCCGTGTTGTTGTGGAATGGGAATGATGTGTTTCGCTTCGTCAGTATCTTGTTCACAGAGTGGTAAGTCGATTATATATGTTAATCTTTGTTTTGATAATGCTATATTAATTTGAGACATTCCTAAAATGTGATAATTTTCGATTTTATTCTCTAAACTGTATGGAATTTTGAATTGTTCTTGAAGGGATGATATTACGTTAACAAGATTTGTTGGGGTAAATACTTGCGGATGGACAATGCCGTGTTTTGTGTCAGAGATGGCGCTTAGCAGGGCGTTCACATCTTGAAGATCGGCTAGTATAAACCCACTTATAGTCAGTTGATTTGCAATATGGATGTCAATTGAGTTATTATTGATTTTATTAATATTTTTGTTTGCTGTTTTGATAAATTCATCTCCTTTTTGTCCTAATGTTTCTAAATCATGATTGGCATTATTTAGCAAAATTTTAATTATTCGTGTCTGATTTGATAGTCCCTGTCCGAGTGTGTTGGTTACCTTGTTTGTTTTGTCTATTTCCTGATTAATGTGGTCTAGGTCGTCGTTAGAGAGGGTTCCGAAGAGGGTTTTGGATAGAGACCCGATGGCGTTGATTAATCCTTTCTTCTGTCGTTCCTGATGGTTGGTAAGGTGATCCAGTAGTTGGATGTTGTTGTAGGTTCTCTTCAGCCTGGTGCGCATGAGTTCGATTTCTAGGTGTTCGTGGCACTTGGTGTGGCATGCGTTTGCAGCGTCGGTGTTCATCTTCCATATTTGGTCGTAGCGGGTCAGAAGATTGCTGATGTCAATAGTTCCAATTAATCTCCATATCTTGTGGGAAATCTTGACTCTTTCGAGGTCTTCGAGGTAGAAGGTGGTGTCATTCAGAGGCGTCTGCCGGATTTTGGCTTCGGCTGTTGCTAGGAGTGCTAGCAGGATCAGCTTGAGCTTCATCCGTGTGAACAGGTTGCGTTCGGTCAATGTGGATTCGAACTATGTGTCCGTTTCTGTCTATCTCTAGGTTATTATTTTCATAGAGGGCTGTTATGGTGAAGGGGCCTTCCCAGTCGTTGTCGAATTTCTTTCGTCGGGTATTAGATGTTACCCAGACTTGGTTGCCTATTTTGTAAATTGGCTGAGTTCGACAAATGTTTTTATCGTGATATTCTTTGCTACGTTCTTTTGCAGCTATGAGTTTGTTTCTTGCTCTTTCGAGTGTTTCGTTGTGCCGTTTTTTCCATTTTTCGATCAACTCGTTATACGTTATGTTATTTGTGGAGTCGATTGAGGACCGTAGTCGAGCTGTTCGTCCAAAAGTGAGTTCAAAGAGCGTGTATCCGTGGCCTTCGTGTCTTGATGTATTATATGCGTAACCGATAGTTTGGATATTTTTGTCCCATCTTTGGTTTCATTCTTCAGTGGTTAGGGAGGTACGTATGAGATCGCGTATCACAACGTGTGTTCGTTCTAGTGAGCCGTTTGATTGTGGGTGGTAAGCTGTAGTCTTGATTGGTGTTACTCCAAGACTTCTTTCGAATTCTTGCATTACGTAAGACAGGAAGTTTTGTCCTTGGTCCGTGAGGATATTCTTTGGTGTCCCAAAGGTGTAGATGTAATGCTGAATGAATGCATTTGCTATATCTTCTGACGATGTTTGTTTTAATGATGCCATTATTATGTATTTAGTAAAGGTATCTTGAATAGTACAAGGTGCGCCATCTCATTTGACTGCACCGGACTTCTTCTTGTGGGGATTTTTGAAAAGTAAAGTCTATGCCAACAAGCCGAAGACCATAGAGGAGCTAAAAAACAACATTCGAGCCGAAATCGCAGCGATATCGCCCGAGACGCTGGCAAATACAATGGAAAATGCCGAAAAAAGAGCTCATTTTTGTCTCAGTAATAAAGGCGGACATTTGATCGATGTGGTTTTTGGAAACTAATCAAAATAAATTGTAATGAATCAAATTTAATAAAAAAATACGACTTTGTGAAATCTGTTGAAAATTCTCTAAGTTATTCAATACTTCCATCGACCAGATTGAGATGGCGCACCCTGTAGAAGATATTTATTGCCTTGGTGGTTCGAGGTAGTGGTCCGAAGATGTCGAGGGCTATTTTTTCGTTTGCCTCTCGTGAGGTATCGGTGATTACTGCTGGAGCTTTAGGCCTTATACGTGTTAGTTTGGCCTGTTGGCAGCTAAGGCAATTTTTGATGAATCGGATCATCTCGTTCTCCATTCCTTTCCATTCATATTTTTCTTTTAATCGTGCGATGGATTTGTTTTCGCCAAACTGATGAGTTAAGTGTCCTCCGTGATTTTCGTGGAGAAGTTTTCCCTTGTCTTCGTTATCAAGTTGTTTTTATTTATAGCATACTCGTTTGAGAACTTTTTGTTTGTGAGCAAGGAAGTTGAGAATATCAAGTATTGTGTTCTTCTCGTATGTTGATATTGTGGGATCGAAAATCAAGAATCTCGGGTTTTGTTTTTGGGCTTTGAAGAATTCCATGGCTATGTAAAGTTCGTTGAGCCATTGCTTCTCGTCGTAGAGTCCGAGTTCAACGCTGTTATCATCTTCTTCAGTTGTTGGTTTTTGGATTGGTACCTGTAGTCCTTTGTTGGTATTAACGAGATCCTTTATCATGTTTGTGTTGTTTCCAGTTATTCCCCAGATAGTATAGTCGTTATACAGTTGTTCCGGAGTGGGGAGGTCATTTTCGTTAGGCTGTTGGCTCTCGGTGTCTTCCATAGCTTGTTGTAATAATTCCCGAAGGTTGAATACTCTGGAGAGCGCATCTGCTGCGCCGTTCTCCTTTCCTTTCCTGTATTGGATTTGGAATTCGTATTTTTCGAGCTTCAGTCTCCATCGTATGAGTCGTGATGATGGGTCTTTCATGTTGAAGAGCCAGAGTAATGCCTTGCGGTCAGTTTCGATGTTAAACGTTCTTCCGAGTAGGTATTGTCGGAGTCGTTTAACTGCCCATACTATGGCTAACAGTTCCTTCTCTGTAGTGGTGTAATTCTTTTCAGCTTTGCTTAGTGTGCGCGAGATATAACAGCATGGATGTCCTTCTTGTGATAGTATTGCTCCTAGCCCAACGTTCGAGGCGTCTGTCGTGAGCGTGAAGGTTTTACCATAGTCAGGGTACCTGAGTACTGGTGCTGTTACTAGTGCCCTTTTGAGAGTTTGAAAGGCTGTTTCTGTTTTTGGGTTCCATTCGAACTTTTCGTCTTTCTTGGTTAGCAGGGTCAGGGGTATACTGATGGCGGAGAATCCCTTGATGAATTTGCGATAGTAACCTGTGAGTCCCAAGAATCCTTTCACTTCAGTCACGTTGGTGGGTTGTTTGAAATTCGTGGCTGCTTCTATTTTCTTTGGGTTTGGTTTAACTCCATTGACAGTTATCAAGTATCCCAGATATTCGAGTTCGGGTCTCAGATATTCGCATTTGTCGGGCTGGAGTTTGAGTCCAGTTTATCTGAGTCTGTCGAATAGGATTTCCAAGTTTTCGTGGTGTTCTTGTAGTGTGGATCCGAATACTACTATATCGTCGAGATATACAAAACAGTGTTTGCCAATTAGTCCGCGTAGGGCTGTGTCCATCATTCGTTGGAAGGTTGCAGGTGCGTTCTTGAGTCCAAACGGCATTTAGTTGTACTCGAAGTGTCCGTCAGGCGTTGAGAAGGCGGTGTATTTTTTGCTTTCTTCTTCCATTGGTATCTGGTGGAAGCCAAAACTTAGGTCGAATGCCGAGAAGAATCTTGCTTTTCCCAGATGGTCGAGTATGTTATCGATCAGAGGCAGTGGGTAGGCGTCTTGGTCCGTTTTTTCGTTCAGTTTGCGGAAGTCGAGTACAATGCTCCATTTCTTTTTGCCAAATGCGTCGGCTTTCTTGGGTACTACCCATACTGGTGAATTGTAGGGTGATTTAGATTCTTTAATGATTCCTTTCTCGAACATTTCTGCCATTTGTCTGTTAATTTCTTGTTTATCTACCTCCGGTGGTCGATAACTCGCGGGATTGATTGGTTTGTCATCTTTTAGTTTGATCACGTGTTCTGTTGATGGGGAGCTGGGAGTCTCCTGGTAGTGCGAAGATGTCATCATATCCCGATATTAATTGTGCGATTGTGGCCATTAGCTTATCTTCGATGTGTGATAACCGGGTATTTTCCATTAGTAATTTGATTCTTTCTATTGACGGCTGGTGTCGCGTTATGTATCTTTACTGGTTTGCTCTGTATGTTTTTGGCGGGTATGTTTAAGATTCGATCCGAGGTGTTTTTAATCGGTACCTTGATTTCGTGATTCTTGACTCGGTATAATCCGTCTTGTATCACTGGGTGATTGGTAATAATTCCATATCGTTTCTTCTGACTGGTTGGTATAGTCAGGATTTTGTGTGTTCGGGGTGGTTGTAACCTGAGTCGTGTAGCGGGTATTCTTTGTCGTCAAGTCGGAGTGATGTGTTGGAAAGTGAGAATTGGAAGCTCTCGAGGAATGGTCTGCCAATCAGTGCTTCTTCTTCTAGTGGAAAGTCGTCGGGTACTACAGCGAATGGTATGTATCGTCCGTGTCGCACTAGGTGGACTGTATCTGTGGTGACATGCTTTTCATTTCAGATATGAAAGGCCCGAGTATCTTTGCGCATGTGTTCGTAGTTGGCTGGGTGGATCATTCCGAATTTCACGAGGTTTAGTGATGCTCCGGAATCGATGAGGTATTTTCCTTGTCGGCTTGTTCCGCGCAGTTTCCATAGGCAGTTCCATAGTCTTCCTCCTGAGGTGAGGATACGGTTGTTTCGTCCTCGTATTCTAGGTCGTTGTTCTGCCATTCCTGGCGTTCCATTATATTGTTGATTTGTTGAGGTGGTCTCTTTTGGAAGCTGCCGGGTTGAAAACCCTGTTTCTTGAAACCGTGGCTTGGCCTCGGTTCGAGCGGAATTTTTGTCAATTGTTGGCCCAGTGAGGCGTGGAGGAGGTCCATACTGTGGCCTTGGTTGAAATCGGTTCGCCGTTGGTGGTGGAGGTCTTGTTGCCGGAATGGCGTGACGTCTTTCATCGAGGAAAGTTTCGGTTTCCAGAGCCTCCATACGCGCGTCCCTCAGTGTTCGTGGTCGGGTGCTCCTAACTTGTAGGCAGATGTCGTCTCGTAGTCCGCTTATGTATGTTTTTACGATGTTGCGGTCTTCAATTTGAAGTGCCAGTCGAGTCTCGGTTCGGGATGTGTCTTCGTCGGCTTCGTTTTGAATGATATATTTGAGTTCGTTGTATCGTTCCAAGAATCGTTTGTCATAGGAACGGACGTTTTCTCCATACTGTTGCCGAGTGCCCATGAGTCGACTGCGTGCCAGTTCGTATGGGGTGGCAACTGATACGTTGTCTCTGAGTGCTTGGAAGAGTTCACGGTAGTTGGTTATCTCAATTCCACGGATGTTTTTTTCAGCGTTATCAGTTATTTTATCATTGATAATGAGGTCGAGTAGTTTCTCGGGTCGTGTACACGCGGCGGCTGCGCGTTTGCAGGAGCGGATGAATTCTTCTACCCCTACGTCGTCGTGGCCTTTGAGTGTGCGGACATACCTGACTGCTACGCGTGGTGGCTCGGCGTCACTTGCGTGTGTGCCTCTATTTAACGGGAAACGATAGTCTTCTCGTTCTGGTGATGATTCGGATGTCCGCCTTTCTTCCCGTGGGGCGCGTCTGTTAGTATTGTGTACTGGTGGTGCGGATGGAAGTGGTGGTGACTCGTCTTCTGTCAAGTCTACCCGTAGATGTTTCCAAACATCTTTTATAATATTTCGTTGGTTCTTTTCTCGTTTTCTCGTCCTAGGGTGATGATTCCATCTTCGAGTCGTTCGAGTCTGATACTAATATTTTCTAATTTTTCAAGGATTAGCATTATGCTACGATCCTCCGTGAGTGATCGCGCTGGAGAAACTGCTCGTGACATGGTCTGAGCTGTTCTATATGGATTTTGTATTCTTTTTATAATATCTGTACCGCTGCTGCTTGCTTCTCCGTCGGTCAGGGCTAAAGCCTGATGGCGATACCTCGTAAATGCCAGTGCGTTAAGTTTAGATTTTTATAAAGTATTCGTATGGGTTCAAATTTCCCATCTATTGCAGAACGTCTGGGTGAACTGCCGCATCCAAAAATTCGATTTCGTAGTAGCTGTTATGCCGGTACCGGATAATTAGATTATTCGGTATTCGGTATAATATTAAAAAGTTATTATTTTTCGGGATCGTTTGCCGATAAGGAGATGGATCTCGAGTTATCGATGAAAACACGAATTTATGTAAAAGGAAGTATTTATTATAGGCAACGGTAACTTTCCGTTGTCTATTTAAAAGTTAAAGTAAGAAAGTACAATAATGCGTTGTTTCAAGAATTTCACGAGGAACCAACCGTTCTCTGTTGAGTCTAAATTAATTCTGATTTTACTGAAGCAGTTAGCAACTGCGTTTGCTAAAATCCCTTAGTTGGCAGCTTTAGCTTTAGCCTATCGTAGATCGCCTCGCGAGTCGCCTCATGCTGCGTCGGCGTCTACTTCGCATCCTGTCTTGTATGACAGCTATCTTTCAGAATTCCATCGCTAGCTGTGTCCGCTAAGGAATATTCCTGAGAATACGTGAAGAGGAATATTCCGCGACACAACATCCCTCCCCCCTTAAAAGGAAAAATTTTCAAAAAAATTTTTTCTTCAGTTGGTTTCCCGTACCTTACAATTTTAATACAATTTCACGGTTCGATATATGATATATAATATGTGTGTAAAATGTTTCATTTTTGTTTGTTAGCGTCGTTCAAGTCGAGCAAGTCGTTCTCGGTTGGGGGGACGATTGCATAACCTGGCCAGCTCGGTTCGAAGTCGTTCCTCTGGCTGTTGTCGTCCGAGAGGCTCGAGGTTGATAGTTACCTCGGCGGCTGCCGGGGTTATTGCTTCTCTAGTGCTCGGTGGTGTTCTGTTTCTTTTGTACCTGTAACATTTAAGCAGAACGTAGCCAACCAAGGCGATCGGCGCTATAGCGCCCAAGGAGTAGAAACTCAGGTTGTGGATGTGTTGCATCCCGTCTCCGGCAGTATGGAGTTTGTCCATGATTTGGTCGGCTCGAGCTCCGAGCTTCCGAAGCTCTTCGGGGTCTCGCAGCACGCTCTATAGTGGGATGGTCCTTTCGGTCTGCGTCGGGGGCGCCCGAGCTTCGATCTCCGTTAATGTCAAATTAAACGACGGGAAGTAGTTTTCTCGTATGATCTGCGATGTTCGCCCGATGGTTTTGATGCTGAAATCTCGGGCGGTTACTATACATACGCCTACCAAAGCCAGTATTCCCGAATTATTTAGTATTTCGTGCTGAGTGGGATTTTTCCCACAATTTATTCCTACGGGAACCGGGGTTGGCGCGACGTATAACCATCGTCCTTGCTGTTGCATTGGAACGATTAAGGGATGGGTGATTTCGATAACCCTTTTCGCGCAATTTTTTCCGTTACCGGTGTCCATTTTCGCATAGATTAGGACTTTCTGTGCTCTATTCAGCGTTGGGACCAGATTGTCTACGCGTGCCTTCTTCCTCACTCTGAGGCTTATTAACATGTATATATCAACCGAATAGAGTGTGCACGTTATTCTTTTTACACTTTACGTTGAATACTATTCTGTGTCAGTATTAATATGCCATACATTTTTCGTGGTGCTTTTCTGGCACGGTCACAGTATTCCGTCTCCTCCGGATTGCGTAATGAAATTGCAATTTCTTTTCAATTGTTTCGTTCAATATATTTTTCCGATATGTATACGCTCTTTTTCCTGTTGATAAAATTAGGTCTCCTAAGACCTCTTCTACTTTATTGGAGCTCCCTACCCTGCGTCCTGAGGGGCTCCTTCCCACATTTATTTTCTAGCTAATATTTAGTTTTAACTAGCTATAAGTATTCGAATTCCTTAATTCCTGAGCTATTAGTGCTCGATAAAGAGCTTCAGGCGGTTTGCGTGCACCGCCCGGATTTTACGTCCCTTCCGGACCACGTAGTTGACGGGGGGCCTCTTCTCTACTATTTCGTGAGGACCCGTCCACTTCGGAGTCAGGTTGGCTGACCGCCCCCTTCGCACCGCCCCGTCACGGAGGAGTACGCGTTCGCCGGCGCGGTACTCCTGCACCTGTGCGCCATGGTCGTATATAGTCTTCGACCGTCTTTTCGCGCCTTCCAGGTTGTCTCGTGCTACAGTCCATGCGGCGCGTAATCGCTCGCGTAACTCGTGGACGTAGTCATCGTAGGCATAAGTGCTGCGTGGTTCTTGTTTCACGGCGGTCGGCAATTCGGCCTCGCGTCCGTACACCAACACGTGGGGCGACAGTCCGGTCCCTGTATGTGGAATGGTGTTGTACGTGAACATCGCATACGGCAGCCACTCGTCCCTATTTCCTTGATCCTCATCAATGAAATTTTTTAGGTACTCAGCGAGGGTGCGATGCGATCTTTCTAATGCGCCGTTTGATTCCGGATGGTTGGCCGTCGTTTGTATCTTCTTGATTTGCAGCAGTCGACACATTCCTTTGAAGGTCGGGCTGAGGAAGTTCGAACCCTGATCTGGTAATATTATTTCCGGTGTTCCGTGTCGGCAGATCAATTCTTCAACGAGCGCTCTAGCGACTGTCGAAGCCTCTTGGTTCGGCAGTGTTATCGCTGCACTGTATTTTGTAAGCGAGTCCTGGAACGTGAGTATATATTTTTTCCCGGAAGCGCTTTCCGGTAGTGGTCCGACGATGTCGACCGCGACTTTTTCAAATGACCTCGATGGGGTGTCCGTTACCACCATCGGCACTCGTTCCTTTTTCCTGATTTTATTCTTTTGACAGGATTCACATGACGATATATGATTTTCTAGATCTCTTCTCAGGCCGGGCCAGTCGTATTTGGTCCGAATCCGATGTAACGTACGCCGTATACCCTGATGCCCTCCTATGGGGGTGTTGTGGTATTCTCTAATTATTTTCTGGCGGTCATCGGCAGAAGGAGTGGCTACGCCACTGCGGCAGTCGCTATACTCTTTTATAACGCTGTCTCCGTCCGCGCTGCTGGAAGTTCGTGGGCTACGGGCCCGCCGTGCCTCGCTTCCTCAGCAGGCCTTTGCGGTGTTCTGTCCGCAATTTTTTCGCTCGGCGTGCCTACCGTAAGCTCCGCCGTTGGGTCGCTCTCTGTCTCGAGCGGCCTTGCAACGTTTGCCCCCGCGGCCTTCCGCGCTTCGCGGGTCCGCCATGCTGTGCTGGGCCCGCTCCGTCCTTGTCAGCGGTGCTCGCAGTCTTACCAGTGGCTTGCGTATGTAGCTTGCGTGGTCTGCCCCTTCCCCGACCGCACGGCTTTTCGGCGGGGCTGTGGGGTTCAGTAGAGCGATCTGCATGCACGCTGCGAATCTCTCTATCCTCTTCTGGCGCATTGGCCAGCGCGGCCTCTCTCTTTGCCGCGTTGCTAGGCTGGCCCGGGGTATTCTCGGCTCTCCGCTTTGTGCGGCTGTCCGTACCCGGGCGCTTGCTGTCCTCGTCTCTCTCGCGGGCGAGCTCGACCTCTCACTCCAGCGAGCTACTATGGCTATACGGGGTATCTTCGGCCGTCCGCTTTGTGCAGTCATTCGTTGTGCCTCCTTGCCCCGTCGTGCTGTCCTCTTTCGACATACGGACTTCGCTCCTCGCTCTTGCTTGGGCCCTCGTAGTAAGGTATATTCTACTTAGCGCATCTGCATTCGTAGTGCGCTTTCCAGCCTTGTACTCTACGTTGAACTCATGTTCCGCCAATTTAATTTTCCAACGCATCAATCTCGAACCTGGGCTCTTTACTCCGAACAGCCAGGTGAGCGGTTGGTGGTCCGTAACTACTGTGAAACGGGTACCGTAAATATATGGCCGGAATTGAGCTAGGGCCCATACTATCGCAAGTAGTTCCTTTTCCGTAGTCGTACTATGTCGTCGAGGTACACATAGCATTTGACGCCCTGTAGTCCTGCTAACGTGGAGTTCATTAGCCGCTGAAAAGTCGGTGGTGCGTTCTTCAATCTGAATGGATTCAAAATGACCCCGCGGAGTAGAAAATGCCGTTTTTCTATGTTTTCCTGCGCCATCGGAATTTGGTGAAATCCAGAGGCGAGATCCAAAGTCGTATAATATCGGGCCCGTCCCAACTGGTCCAATATTTCGGTGATATTGGGCAGTGGGTACGAGTCTCCGATGGTGGCTTCGTTCAACTTCAGAAAGTCTACCACTACGCGCATTTTCTTCACTCCGGCGGCATCGGGTTTCTTAGCCACGACCATCAGCGGCGCGTTACATTGACTCCTGCTGAACTGGGCTATTCCTTCCGCTAGCATTTTGTCTGTCGGCATCTCCACTTCTCTTTCTCGTGGGCGAGTTTAGCTTCTCGCTCTGATGAGTTATAGTGGTTGCCTTGGGTATCCTCGACTCTCCGCTTTGTGCGGCTGTTCGTATACCTTATTGCGCTATCATTCTCTTTTTTGTGGGACTTTCTTTCCTGTCCCACTTGGGCTCGTGTGGTCGCGTATATGCGACTCAGAGCGTCTGCATCAGTATTTCTTTTTCCGGCTTTATGCATTTTACCGGACGCATGCCCCGATTTTACGTTCTTCCCAGGCGAGGGTTGCGGTCCTAGGTCCTTCGATCCGACCTTAAAGGGTGCGCGATATTGCACCTCATGTATGCGCTGTCGCTTGTTCCCTCGTAGTTGGAATACACCGTTGTATTTGCACACTATTCCTGCGCAAGCTGCTTGCTTTCCACTGCTGGGGGGCACCAAGTCGGGCTTTCATTGGCTCTGCGCAAACCGTTTGGCCTTCTTACCCGTGCTCTCTGAGCTAACGCGCAGTGCCTTGACCTGGCGGCTACGTACGGTCTTCGCTATCTCCGACGGCTCGCATGTCACCGTCGGCTGTTGCACTTCCCCGTCGCATTTAGAAACTTCTAAACTCACTCTTTTGATTCTTGACGGTGTGACACGGGGTCTCTCTATGATGCCTCGGCCGATCCCGCTCCTTGTAGGTAGTCTGACAAGTGTATGTTCCTTGGCGGCATCCATGTTAGACCCGTTTCCGGAAGGAAGATTTATCTTTGTAAGCAGGCCTATGTATTTGCACGTGGCGGCAGTTCTACTGCGTGGTGACGAATATATCCTCGTCGCGCCGTCCCGTAGCGGCATGCAGTGCCCATACAACTTGAGCATCTCGCCATGCAGGATGTCCGCTTTATGCTGCTTGATAAAGTTCATGCCAAGTAATCCGTTGACCGTCAACGGCACATTGTTCGGAACGATGTAGAACCAATGCTCTACATTTAGAGCCGGTGTCTCGAGTACAATTTTAGCTATCCCGAGGGGGGTGAATTTTTCGCCCGCTACCCCCTGTAATTCCACGGAGCACCTGCTCACCATGGTCTCGGGCTTGAGACAGCCTCCCTTGATTATGCTGCACTGCGCTCCGGTGTCCGCTTTGAGGGTGAGTACCCCGGTCGTGGCCAACGGTGCATCGATATCGAAGTCGCTGGCGGTGGCACTCGACGCCGGCAGCGTTACTTGTAGAAGCTGCAGCGTTGTTTTCTTCTGCTTGCACGCAGGTCTCTGCTGGACAGTTAGCGTATTCAGTCTCAGTGCCCCCAGCGCGTTCACGCCTGCAGTGGCTGGATCTGGCCCCGCAGTTACCGTATTTTTTGCATCTTTGTAGCCTGCGTTTCTTGGCTGTCGGGGCGGCTGCGTTGGCTCGCTTTTATTCTGCGACAGTCTCTTCCGGCATTCCTTCCACATGTGGCCTTTCTTCTGGCAGTAATTGCAGGTTATTTCCACATTGTGGATTGACTTGTTTTCACTGGGTACTGGTAGGCTTACTCGTCCCGTATTCTGGGTGCAGTCTCGAGCCATGTATCCAGGTTTTCCGCAGGTGAAACAATTTTCTCCCTGCCGGGGTGATGCGCCTTGGGACCTTCTGGGGTGGCTTAATACTCCACCTACCCCTCCCTTTGGCTGTACCATGTTGGTTATCTCTATGGCCCCTGCCACAGAGTCATGCAGCGTTTGGTAATTTCTAGCACGCACCAGCACTTGCACCTGGCCGTGCAGGCCGTTTTCGAAGTTGGCCTGTGCGCTTCGTCGGGTGACACTCTCGACGGTGATCCTCTGATCCTCTGTTTGCAACGGCTCGCAGAGTATTTCGGCGATGTCTACCGTGATCCTCTCCGTCCTTGCCGCGTAGGCGGCGATGTCCTCGTTCTGTCCCTGCCGGAGGGAGCTGAACTCCATTTGCAGCGCGGCCAGGGACTTCCGTTGTCCGTACAACGCTTCCAACTCGATCCTGAGTTGCGCCATGGTGCTGATGGTTTTGTGCTGCAGTTGTCTTGCTGCTGCACCCTCTAGCTTACTCATAACGATCAACTCGAGGAGAGTGTCATGCTCCTTCTCTGCTACCCTGCGGAATATCGTCTCGCAGGACTTTAAGAAGAGCGGCAATGCCTTCGAATCTTTGCCGTCGAATGTTTTTACCATTTTTATACCGAGACTGAGGCTGAGCATATTTGAGGGCCTCTGCGTCTCCTCGAACCGCGTGCGTCTTGGGGGCAGTGCGGGGGCGGGATGTCCTCCATCTCTGCTCCTCCTAACCGTCGCTGGAGCTCGGTAATTTGCTCTCGTAAGGAGTGGATTAGTTCGTATTCGTCTGCACCTACCTCGTTGAGCGTGCTCGCCAAGTTTCGTCTTGCTGACGGTGTTTCAACCCCCTGAAGTTCGCGATCGAGTTCGCGTCAACTTTGCTCGTGCTCGCGCTGCAGCCTTTTGCACTGCTGTCGAGCTTTTACCAAATCACGGTGGCTCCGGTCGATCGCCTCTAACCGATCTTGTACTCTCGAAGTCACCGATCGTGCCGTCGTACCGGTAGCTGTCGGGAAACCTACGCGATCTATCGTTTGCAAGCTTCCGAGTTCCCGCTCATCCATGTCCTCATCTAGGTGTTCGGGCGTTCGTTCGCCAGTAGCCATATTGAACACGTCATCGCTACCTATACTATTGTTATCGCGAAATGCCGTGCCCCTGAGAGGGTTTACGCCGAACTCGGCGTCCAGTCGGCCTGCGACGGCCTCTTGCCTATCGGTGGGGATTCGTCCCGACGGCGAGAGCTCTGTTAACGCCCTGCGCCCTTCGTATACTATTTCCCCTACGGCGGCAGCTAATCCAGCTGTGGAGTCTGCCCCTTCGCCGGGAGTCGCAGTTCCTAATGAATTGACTCTACGTTTCGGTTTCGCTCCCCTAAATATCGGCATGTTGCTAATTTCGCGGCGAACAAAACTCTAAAATATGCCCACAAAATTTCAAGAGATATTTTCTCCAAATTTTCCAAAATATTTTTCCTGTCTGGCTTCAGTTTATTGGCTATGTATGAGTATAAAGTAACCGCCACTTACAGAAAGATGATCTGGTAGACGGTCCTTTCCATGGTGTTGTTCTAGGGTGTTGCCGACTTGATGTCCTGCGGCTCCTCTCTGTCGATGGTCCTTGACGCCCTCCTTGACGCTGTTGACCCGTTTCTTCGTTGGTTCCTGGGTTCGTCCTTAGTGCGTCGCCAATGGTTCCGCGACGGCTTCTTTTCGAGTAGCTGCTGTGCGTACTCGGTTGCACACTTTATGCGGTTCTCCACGACTTGACGTGACACCGTCAATTGGGACTTTACACGGTTGACTGATACGTCACCCCGCACCGACGTTCTCTTCACGGCTTCGCGTTAGATTAGTCGGGTTTTCACGAACTACACTGGTGTCCTTGCACGCGTTGTAGTCGTCACATTAGTGTCGCTCTTAACTTTGTCCGTAACACTTTTGTCCTAATAAATCGCGAATCACTTAACTTCGGCAGATCCCACCGCTGCCACCAAATGTTATGCCGGTACCGGGTAATTAGATTATTCGGTATTCGGTATAATATTAAAAAGTTATTATTTTTCGGGATCGTTTGCCGATAAGGAGATGGATCTCGAGTTATCGATGAAAACACGAATTTATGTAAAAGGAAGTATTTATTATAGGCAACGGTAACTTTCCGTCGTCTATTTAAAAGTTAAAGTAAGAAAGTACAATAATGCGTTGTTTCAAGAATTTCACGAGGAACCAACCGTTCTCTGTTGAGTCTAAATTAATTCTGATTTTACTGAAGCAGTTAGCAACTGCGTTTGCTAAAATCCCTTAGTTGGCAGCTTTAGCTTTAGCCTATCGTAGATCGCCTCGCGAGTCGCCTCATGCTGCGTCGGCGTCTACTTCGCATCCTGTCTTGTATGACAGCTATCTTTCAGAATTCCATCTCTAGCTGTGTCCGCTAAGGAATATTCCTGAGAATACGTGAAGAGGAATATTCCGCGACACAACATAGCGTATTTTATTATGTTGGACAGTGGTTGGTGATAGCCTTGCCTCCTGCCTTTATTAATAGTTTACCGAAGATTCAGGAAGTTTATCTTTAAGCGATGTCCCTTGGTTTAGACTTCCGGAGAAGTTGGTGGATCGCAGATTCTGGTTCGTCTCCAGCGATAGCAACGTATGATTCTAACTGAAAGTTCAGGGTCCAAGTCGTGATAGTCTTGTTTAGCTGTTCGTACAAATGGATTAACTTTCGAAACTAATCGCGTTACTATCCTGGCAGGATCACCAAAATGTTACGGGGATAATTCGTAGAATAGCTTTTTAAAAAGGAGTGATTTCTATACCGTAGTATAGAGTCATTGTCTCTTCTTTTATGGATACTATTAAAAGGATTTCTCAATACAATATTGCTAACTTATCCTCGTGATGGTCTTGGAGAGGTCCGTACAATAATTTCAATAATTGATGGTCATTGAGCGCACGCAATATTAAAACACAGTACGTGTGCAGTGCGACTAGCAGTGAAGTCTGTGATTGGCCGAGAAATAGATCTAGCAACAATGACCCCCGTTTAGCTTAATAAAATGTGTAATTCTCATACGGCTATCCTCTACGAGGTCTGAATCGAAGAAGAAAGGTGTGCTACTATTTGGTAGACTAATTGCAACACTTTGTGGTCATTGAGTGCACGCAATATTAAAACAACTAGTAGCGAAGGCTGTGATTGTCTGAGAAATAGACCTAGCGACAATGATTCACGTTTCGCTTAATGAAATGAATGATCCTCATCCAGCCGTGTTCTATGAGGTCTTAATCGAAGAAGAAATATGTGCTACTATTTGGTAGTGTAATTTGAACATTTGGTGGTCATTGATGATTACACGCGGTATTGTAAAACAGTACGTGTGCAGTCCAACTAGCAGCGAAGATTGTGAATACCTGAGAAATGGACGTAGCGTCAATGACACATTTTTTTCGTAATAAAATGTGTAATTTTCATACGGCTGTGCTCTACGAGATCTTAATTGAAGCAGAAAGATGTGCCACTATGTGGGATACTAATGTCAATTCGTCGTGGTCATGGAGCGTACGCAATATCAAAACATAGTACGTGTTGAGTACAACTAGCAGCGAAGACTGTTATTCGCTGAAAAAGAGCTAGCGACAACGACAAACGTTTAGCTAAATAAAATGTGTAATTCTCATCCAGCTGTGCTTTACGAGATCATAATCGCATAAAAAGGTGTGCTACTGTTGTGTAGACCAATTACAACATTTGGTGGTCATTGATATGCGCACGCGATATTGAATTACAGTACGTGAGCAACACAACTAGCAGCGAAGACTGTGATTGGCCGAGAAATGGACCTAGCGCCAATGACTCACGTTTTGCTTAATAGAATGTGTAATTCTCATCCGGCTGTGCTCTACGAGGTCTTAATCGAAGCAGAAGAGTGTGCTTCTATTTGGTAGACTAATTTCAATAATTGGTGGTTATTGAGCGCACGTAATATTAAAAAAGCGTACGTGTGCAGTACAACTAGCTGCGAAGGCTATCATTGGCCGAGAAATAGACATAGAGACAATGACTCACGTTTAGCTTAATAAAATGTGTATTTTTCATCCGGCTGTTCTCTACGAGGTCTTAATGGAAGCAGAAACATGTGCTACTATTTGGTAGATTAATGTCAATTCTTGGTGGTCATAAAGCGTACGTAATATTAAAACAAATACGTGTTGGTTACAACTCGCAGCGAGGACTGTCATTGGCCGAGAAATAGACATAGCGACAATGACTCACGTTTAGCTTAATAAAATGTGTAATTCTCATCCGGCTGTGCTCTACGAGATTATAATCGAATAAAAAAGATGTGCTGCTATTTGGTAGACCAATTACAAAATTTGGTGGTCATTTATGTGCGAACGCGATATTGAATTACAGTACATGAGCATCACAACTAGCAGCGAAGGCGGTGATTGGACGAGAAATGGACCTAGCGCCAATGACTCATGTTTTGCTTAATAGAATGTGTAATTCTCATCCGGCTGTGCTCTACGAGGTCTTAATCGAAGCAGAAGGGTGTTGTTGTGCCGCGAACTAATTCTTTGTATATTATTTCGCCATTGTTCCTTCTTTGCGTGAGGCCTACTCACCAAAATAGAAAAAATGTGCAAACGTATACAACGAGCTGCCAGCAATGACTGCTAAGAGCTTGAGCTACGACTTGCTGGAATTCGCAAGCAAAGATTATTGTGATATCCATTACAACACTCGATTTCGGTCAATGGGGCAAATAACTGCTTTGCCTAAATCAGTCTAAAGTTTAACATCAACCTGAATGGTTGATCGCGGGTCGGACTCGCCCAAAATAGAAAATTCTATGAGTAGATTCAAACACAAGAGGTTCATTTCTCGTACGGGCTCGAAGCCACATTTTATTGTATTCTACTTTTATTGACTTTTAAATAGACAACGGAAAGTTACCGTTGCCTATAATAAATACTTCCATTTTACATAAATTCACGTTTATACGAATTACTCGAGTTCCATCTCCTAATCGGCAAACAATCCCAAAATAATAACTTTTTAATATTATACTGATTACCGAGTACTCCAATTACGCGGTACTGGCATAACATTTGGTGGCAGCGGTGGGATTTGTTGAAGTGATAAGTGCTACGTAATTTATTTGGACAAAAAGTGTTTTGGACAAAGTAATAAGAGTGACTTTGAAGTGACGACTACGACTCGTGCAAAGGACGGCAGTGTAGTTCGTGAAAACCCGAATTACCGTCGAAACGAAACACCGTCGGTGCGGTGTGACGTATTGGTCAACCGTTTAAAGTCCCGATTGACGGTGTCACGTTAAGTCGCGGAAAACCGCACAAAGTGTGCAGCCAAGTACCCGAAGCGGCTCCTTGTGCCGAAGCCGTCGCGCAGTCACTGCCGACGCACAGAAGACGAACCCAGGAACCATCAAGAGACGGGTCAACGGTGCCAGGGAGGACAACTGGACCAACCTTCAAGGGGAGCTACGAGACAGCAGGTCCACAGCATCGAAGGAACAGCACCCAAGGAACATCGCCATGGATAGGACCATCATCCAGATCATATTCCTGTAAGTGGCGTTTACGTTATACATATACATATAGCCTTCAAAGCCAGTCGATCAGTAAATTGGGAAAATACTCCAACAGATATATATATCTCTCGTGAGATTTTTTTGGAAATATAAAAGTAAAGCCCATCGCGAAATAAGCAACATGTCGGAATCCAGAGGAGCCCGATCAAGACGTAGGCGCAACTCGTTAGACACGACGTTGCCTAGCGCAGTGGTAGACTCCACAACCGGATTAGCTGCGGCTGTAGGGGACATCGTTAACGAAGCGCGCAGGGCGTTATCAGAGCTCTCGCCGATGGGATGAATCCCCACGGCCAGACAGGAGGCCCTTGCAGGCCGTCTGACAGCCCAGTTTGGCGTGAACCCACTTAGGGGTGCGTCGTTCGGAGATCATGATAGTATCGATAGCCACGACAGTAGATAGGCTAGGCCGGTCCAAGCACACCACCTGGGCAGGTGTAAATTTACCTGTGCTCGGTCAGTAATTATCCTAGAAACATACTTTACCCACAGATGGTAATGACCACCTGTCGATAATTATCTTATGTAGAAATTTTTGTCTGCTAGACGACGCTACAGTCGGACAGATCAAGATCGATATTTCCATAATGGTTGCATGGTATCCTGTTAGATGGCGCGAGGTTTTATGTAGACTTACTGTAGTCGTGTACTGAGCCGCCCCCCCCTACAGTCGGTAACTCACTAGATCATGATCGATAAATGCGCTTGCATCTACCTTACCAACGAGCACACTGTATCGGTCACTATAGATAAGTGACCTACTAACTCACAGTGAGACCTCACGGGGTATTTGGGACTGGGATATCCTGATATCGGGATATTCGGAGATTCGTTACCTTTGTTGATATTTTACCGACAGTCAGAAATTATCTTACGTCGGTCATAATTTCCGAGTATTAAATTTCCCAAGTCCCTTACGCGGTTGGAATATGCAATGACGGACTCATTTTCTCTTTGATATATGGATCCCAATTCCCCTTGGAGCTGATACACGTTTCGCGTAGGTGCATAAATATCTTTAAGAAATTTATCTAGTTCCTCTATTGCTTCAAAATTTTGCCCCTGTATGGTGCGACGAGGTTCGCCGATTATTCTTATGCGAACTGCTCTTACTAAATTTGATTCGGCTCCTGGCCCCATCATAGCCAAGGCTTCTTTGCATCCTTGAATAAACATACCGAGTGATAAAGAATGACCGTCATAATTCGGTATGACAGCTAAGGCATCTCGAAGAGACAATGTTTGATTATTATTAACCATTATGGGAGGTGTATTTGGTGGTGAGTCGTTAGATTTAATTAAATTTTCAGTAGCAATTTTTATTGGCGGTATTCTATTCAATGTCTTGTCTGGGCTGGAGTCTCTGATCATGGGATAGGTAGAGCAACTGGGAGTGGACAAATTGTATTCCGGCAAAAGATGTAATTTTTTTACTAAATTATTAGTTTTAGTATGTGCGGGTTCGATAATTGATGTTAATGTGGATTTTTCACGATTCTCAATTATTCCTTTTGGAGTCGATAATAATTCTTTGTCGACAAGGGAAGGTGATCTAGAAATAGTTTCGTCGAAAGGAGTAGATCCGCTTAATGGCGTGTAAAATATATCGCTGTTGGCTGAAGGGCTTATACTAGGCGTAGCAACGGTCGAGGGGGTCTGCAACGGTGTTTCCGTGTTTTCGGGTTCACTTAGAGACTCGAAATTCTCCACGATACTTTCGAGGGGTTTTATTGACCGACCTAGGTCTTCGTTACGGGGGGTGGGGTATACTAGTGCTGGAAGATATTCGTTGATCTCGTCGTCTGGCCTTATGACAAACCCGACTAATGACAAAGGGTTATTTGAGGACTTTGCTTCTAAGGTTTCCTTCAATTGACTCGTAAATTGGTTTAAACTTTCGTCGTCAGAAAATTCTCTGATCTGTAAAGGACTATATTCCGGACTATAATATTTTCCAAAATTGCTTTCTATAATTTCAACTGTATCGATTGAACTTGTCTCGTCTTCTATATTTTCTTGGGATCGAGTGATGATAATATTGTCAGATGTTAACTCAAGTGATTGTATGTTACTGTCTTGATCAAACTTTACTACTTTCGCTTTATGGGTGACAGTTTCGGTTAACTTGTCCGAGTCTACAGTGGACACAACAGAGCTCTTATTTGAACTGGGGGAGGAGGAAATTTTTTCGGAAATCGGAGTTGGTAGCTTGAGAGGTGAATTACTGGGACTATTACACGGGGACTCGGTTATAGTTTCAAGTACAAAATTTTTAGAATTATCCTTTGGCAGCCTTTTTCTTCTTTCCTCAGGATACTCGTGGATTATAGACTCATCAATTCTTACCTTTGAACGAGTTGAACTCATTTATAATGTATTGTATACAAGTATAATTTTTGGTATACAGCATCAGAGAGACATGCAAAAATACATAAGAATATTATTAACGTAGAAATTGGGCAAGAGAAGAGAATAGGAATGACTTTCTTTTTATTACTTGTAACGGAGAAGAATTATAGAGTTTTATTTGTTTAATTTCGTGTCAAAATTTCCCTGAGGTGAAATCAAATGTGGTTTTTCCTTCGGGAGGATGACTTGATGTTTATTCAACGATTCGATCTTAGTGATTGTAAGGCTTGCAAGGTGTTACTATCGGGTGATAGCGTATCCCTTCTATCGAGTGAGCTTCGTAATCAGCAACAAGTTCGTCTAGAAAATTTTTCCGCTCGATTTCTCGGATTTGCTTAAGGCGTTTTATTCGATATTCACTCGGTGTGTCTGTGTCGACACCCTGTGTGACTTTACTGCTGTTTGCTTTGTACGTAATTTCCCTTAATAAATATGGTATTTCTTCGTTAGAGAGGCCCGTGCAATCTACTTTTGCACTGTCTGAATGATTTTTATACTTCTCTGTTTGTTCACCTAAAGGTCCCTGAAAACCTGTTATTTTTTCTTGGTTAAGGAAAATACCTTCGTTATCTTTTGTAGATTTTATGCTAGAGACTCCAAAATTTTGCTTGTTATACGATTCACTCGCTGTTACTCTTAAAGGACGATTTGTTTTACTAGAATTTAAATTTCTAATCCTTTCTTGCCTCGAATAGTCGTTATGTACTGCGATTGTGTCGTCGCAATGTTTCTTATATTCTGTTATTTCTCTTCCTTTGAGAGGGATAGTTTTATTATTACCTTCTATTTCGATATCAAAGACTCTAGGATCTTGTTTGTTATACGATTTGCACGCAATTGTTGGAACTTGGTACTGTTCTCTTAAGATTCGTTGTTTTAATCTCTGCGCTTGAAGTTTCTTTCCTGCTCTATGGGTTTTCGGCATGGATGAAGGATTAGGGTCAATAGTGGTAGGGTAATTGTTAGAATAAGTAAGTAGTACGTGTAGTTATGTCTGTCTTGTTGGTATAATGTGTTTCGTGAGCGAGCCTTGCTAGCCTTAACCCCACTTACGCGAGGAGCTAAAACATAGGATTTCTCCTCACTAGTGTAATGTGTATTGTGAGCGAGCCTTGCCAGCCTTAACCCCACTTACGCGGAGAGCTGAAACATAGGATTTCTCTTCACTAGTGTAATGTGTATTGTGAGCGAGCCTTGCTAGCCCCGAACTCACTTGCGCGAGGAGCTAAAACATAGGATTTCTCTTCACTAGTGTAATGTGTGTTGTGAGCGAGCCTTGCCAGCCTTAACCCCACTTACGCGAGGAGCTGAAACATAGGATTTCTCTTCACTAGTGTAATGTGTATTGTGAGCGAGCCCTGCCAGCCTTAACCCCACTTACGCGGAGAGCTGAAACGTAGGATTTCTCTTCACTAGTGTAATGTGTTTTGTGAATGAGCCTTGCTAGCCCCGAACTCACTTGCGTGAGGAGCTAAAACATAGGATTTCTCTCACTAGTGTAATGTGTATTGTGAGCGAGCCTTGCCAGGCTTAACCCCACTTACGCGGAGAGCTGAAACATAGGATTTCTCTTCACTAGTGTAATGTGTGTTGTGAGCGAGCCTTGCCAGCCTTAATCCCACTTACGCGGAGAGCTGAAACATAGGATTTCTCTTCACTAGTGTAATGTGTTTTGTGAACGAGCCTTGCCAGCCCCGAACTCACTTGCGTGAGGAGCTAAAACATAGGATTTCGTTCACTAGTGTAATGTGATTCGTGAACGAGCAAATCTGGTTGTCCAATCGTTTCTTGTGATGTCAGTGATACGTGCGCGGGCAAATCTGGTTGCCCAGTCGTCTCTTGCGTCGATTGTGTTGCTAGGAGTGGGTTGAATAATATGAGTGGGATGCAAATTAGGTGGGCTGATTTGATGACTCTGATTCTTGGTCGACGTGGTAGTTATTAACTGAGGTCGTGCTTCTTCGGATATTGAAAGGTTTCTGAATAAACAGTTGATTCTTCTGAGCTGGAATTTCCGTCCTCCTCTTTTTCGCTTACCCATGAATGGGAAACAAATGAGTACGTTAGGTTTAAGAAGCTCTAGAAGCTATTTGTTGACCCAATATTTTCAGAATTGCGTGCACACCGCTTTAACACATGGTAGGTTGACAGTATATATGTAAATGGTAGTACAACGAAGTTAGTGTTACGGAGCGAATCGTATAGAAACAACACAGGAAGTTGCTTGGTTGAAACAAATATAATATTACTCTCTATAGTTAATATTCGGGGAAGCTATTTTCCTTGTAGTTCTCCTCACGTATGTTTTAGCGATTATTCTTTTTTGCTGTTTTATTCGTTCTAAACCGAGTTGACTTAAGAAAATTTCTTGCGTGACTTCTTCAATTAGTTCTTGCGCGAGAACCTCGAGTTCCCTTATACGCACTTGAAGTACCAATCATTTCTTCAATGGTCCCATATAATGGAGTGCAACCTATGATTATATATATATCTATCCACGTATATGTCCTTCAATACAAATTCTATCTCTTTTTTATTCACCAGTCATTATTGAATATTTTTCTCACATTTGATTTCCACAAGGTCAATTTACTTACGAAGAAGACTTACCAAATAACTTGATTAATAGCGGGTACTCTCTAAAACGAATCAATTTTTGCAACGATGTCGATCAATGGACTCGAACCACATCAACGAACGTTCTCGATTTATAGTTTTTCTTAAGGGGAAATCCGATTATCTAACTCAAATAAAAGTGTCACTTTCAATTACATCAATTATAAATGAAATCGATTTATAAATCCCGATATAAATAATTCTAAAGAAAGAAAAAATCAATTTTTACACTTTAAATTTACACAGCGGTAAAAAAAAAAAGGTTGAGGTTAGATTTAATACTTTTATTGAAGGGAATAGTAAGGTTTCATGAATTAAATTGATTCACAAACTCAAAAAAAAAAATAAAATAAAACTCTCTTTTTCTTTTTTAATCGATTTTCACTAATTAACTCAAGATATCAAAACGCTGTAAAAAAAGGAAAAGCTAGATTTTTATGAATTAAATCCGTTTACAAGAACTGAGGAGAAAGGAGGGATCACTCGATAAAAAGTAAAAAATCAATTTTCGCGAATTAAATCACTTCCGAAAAACGCGGTAAAAAGGTAAAATTTAGATTTTTTTGCTTTTAAACAATTTACAACAAACGCGTTTGAAAGGGAATAGTAAATTTTCACGAATTGAGTTGATTCATTAAAACTCAATAAAAAGGTAAAAAATCAATTTTCGCGAATTAAATCACTTCTGGAAAACGCGGTAAAAAGGTAAAAGCTGGGTTTTATGAATTAAATCGAATTACAAAGGCCGGTCGATTAACACGAACCAAAGTGACACTTTCTTAAGAAATCAATTTTCACAATTTAATTTATGCACGACAGAACCGATTAATTAATTCAAACTATACGAACAATTTTCTTTATAAAATCACAACTTGTTTTCTTTTTGATTTTAATTTATTCGCAACAAAAATTACTAATTAACTTGACACTTTTCTTTTTCTTTAATTTAATTTCCACTAATTAATTTTTATTCGCGACAAAAATTACTAATTAACTTGACACTTTTCTCTTTCTTTAATTTAATTTCCACTAATAAATTTTTATTCGCGACAAAGATGACTGGTTAATTTGAACAAAACGAACACTCTTTTAGGATTCCGGACGAGCCCCCAATTTTTGTTACGTCAAATCCGCGCGGTGTTTTTACAAAAACCGACAAATTTAAGACGTGTGAGGCGTTTCGGCGTGAGTTTTCTGTACTCTGGTCAAGGAGAATGAATTCTCCCTTTACCACACCTGACAAGAAACACCGAAGACGCAAGCCCCCTTTTGAGTCTAACCTTTCGGAAAATTACTCGGGACAGGGCTGAGAATGCTCGTTGATTATTCGCGTTAACCCGTCACTCGTCTCGATAAACTAAATTGATGAATTACCCCGCGGAGGAAGGGATTTTAGGTGGGAAGGGAAGTGGTAGGTTACTTTCACTTGGGGAAAAATTTACGGAAATGTCAGATAAAATAAATTAGAAAAATTGGGTTGGTACTTACGTTTGGTTTTCCTGGTGAAGTTGTTTCGCCGGTAATCGATGCGTGGAAGGGAAAATTAAAGGCAATCGTTTGTAAAAGAAATCGTTATACTCGATGAATCGTGAAGCTGTTAGATTTTATTCAAATAACCGAATAATTGATACACGTACGTTCGCTATTACCGTGCGCGAGCGATCGTTATTTCTCGACACAATATACTTAACGCGATACTTGTGGTTCGATAAAACAGTAAAATGAAATAAACAGTGTGGACTTGTACAAAAACGGCAGAAAACAATTAAATTCAATTCCTTCTAAACTTTAGATACATTCCGTATGATTAAAACTGAGAAAAAGTACATTCGAACTGAATTTAGACTGTTCGACCGTTTTTATTTTCAGTACTCACTCTGGACTTTGATTGACTCTACAGGGTGGAGTTCCTCCGCGGTAATTATCGCCAACGGGCTGTCTACTGACTGCTCGGCGACTGACTGTACTATGAACTATCAACTATTAACTGTTAACTACAACTGCCTGTTTCGGGCATTTTCCCGTCCTTATATAGGTCCTGGAGGGCTTAATTTTCTATGCGGAGGGGGTTATAATAGAACTCGGACTTTGGACTTTGTCGAAGATCCAATTTTTTCCTTCTAGCTGTGACGTCGTCGTCGTTCGATTATTTTCTTGAGTTGCATGCGAGGCGATACCACATGTCGCGAAGTGGTTGAAGGATTATTCCTTGCTTCGGTGGCACGCGTAAAGATAGAGAGAGAGAGAAAACGAAAGAAAGAGAGAGAGAGAAAGAGAGAAAAGCGCCTCGGTCAGGCAGCTAGGTGTCGAGGGTTTCGGGCCACGCTGTGCTGTAGATCCGAGTCGCTTCCGCTGTCCCTTTTATGACTAATACCGAATATAGTTCTTCGATAATGTTAAACTTATTTTAATTCTTAATAATGTGTAACGTAAATGGGCATATATAACTACTATCTTAACAAACTGTCTATGGTTTTCATATCCTCTCATGATCCTAATTGTTTAGTTAAAACAACATATTGGCTTTTCAATTTTCTATAATGTTAAATTTTCATATTTGCAATTATTTCTTGTATCCTTTTAAGTAAGCATTTCTTTTCTGAGTTCCTATCATAATTTTAGCTCAAAATTGTTCATCAGTATAAATGATTTTATATCAAAAGGCTGCTTACATTCACACTGGGTCACAAAGTATGTGTTCTATAAATATGTATTGTTGCGAGGGAACACTCTTCGTCTTATGGTGTTAACACAGAGAGAGACGGGAAAGACGGCATCGTCTCGGGTGCGACCCGAGCTTCGAGTCATCTTTACCATCTACAATATGAATCGTTTTTTTCTTATTCTATCCTATTTTAACGCTGATTATCTGTATGATATTATTGTTTAGCTATTATATCGAACTTCCGTTTAAATGGTTTGTTCCTTTTAAATTATTGATTTACTTATTAAATATATATATATATATATATACCATAGTTTAAATATATACTTCATAAGAAGTCCAAATCTTTGCTACGATTGTGTTTAAATTTATGTTTAAACGTTCAGAGATTCTGAAGAAATGCCTTTTGGGCTTTTGGTGTTCTGTAATCAAAAACAAATTCCAATTTCCTATCAATACCATTAATAAAACATAGGTCTTCGTGTAATATTCTTGTTCATTGCATTATTCGTCATCTGATATAAGAACTTCCGAAGCAACGAAAACGCTGCTACGTCAGTTAGTCTATCTTCGTGTAATATTCCTGTTTATTGCATCATTCGTTGTAGCATCTAGGGACTCTCAAAGCAACGAAAACGTTGCCACGGTAGTTAGTCTATCTTTGTGTAATATTTTTGTTTATTGCATCATTCGTTGTAGCATCTAGGGACTCTCAAACCAACGAAAACGTTGCCACGGTAGTTAGTCTATCTTTATGTAATATTTTTGTTTATTGCATCATTCGTCATAGCATCTAGGGACTTCTAAAGCAACGAAAAGGTTGCCCCGGCAGTTAGTCTATCTTCGTGAGCCAGATACGGTATATGACGGGGGAAGGAAGCGACCACCCGACAGTCACCAATAGAACACGCGGACATGAATCAATTAAAGATTTCGATGACACGCGCCGCCAATGATGTCCACCGGCCGTAGAGGGAAAACTCTTGATACGAGATTCAAGTCCCTCTACGCTGGCCGTTTAGAGTGGGGCAGTGGCCTACCAATTCTTGGTTTTTCGTTGTCAAGTACAGTGATGAACCTGGCCGTCCATTCCTGGCGCGCACCATGTGTCCCCACTGCCCTGCCTCGGCGTACCTGCAGGCCTCACCCCTCCCGCCGTCATTATACATGTATAATCTCTGGTAGCTATAGGACTCGACAACGATGCAGGTTTATGGTCTTCTTTAAAAGAAAGATAGATATTGGAGCATGGTTACGTCAGGACGTAACATCGGTAATTATCTGACGTCGGCACTGTTATAGATGGAGTCACAGTCGGATTCTGTAGATCACGCTCGATATCCATGGTAAGGGAGACTTTATCATAGTAAGGCAGACGTTATCATGGTAAGGCAGACGTTATCATGGCAAGACAGACTTTCGCTCTGCTGTCCTCGCTTTCGGATAGAGCGCACCACAGGAGGATTCGAAAGAATACGAGATAAGTAGTGCATCAACTGATATCATTGATCTTAGTTGCATTTTTAACTATAACTATTTTTACCCCACCCAATTAGCATACCTAATGCTAGACCAATATTTTTTACATTGGTTGAGTTAGTTTCCACTTTTTTCTATCGATAGCCTATATCAAGCCTATATATTCAGGTGTGAACCTCTCGATGAGATGTATAAACAAAGGGTGAGTTTTTTATCGCTTCGCTACATAGTGCAAACATATATATTTTATAGATTTCTATATCAATTTTTTAAATTTTCATATTTCAATGAAATGCTGGGATGAACATCTCAAATATTGGCGAAACCCTCGCCGCCCGATTCTGGAGATGCCTCTACCACCATTCGAGGAGACAAGGAAAAAATTAAAAATGAGTATTTACTATTGAATTTTTAATTTTTAAATATTGCTATTAAATTCTAATTATTCTCTACTTCTTATTTTGCAGATACCATTCGAAATAGAATACCAGGACGGTAAATTAAGGACCCATCTATGGAAGGTGCTGACAACCAAACCAGAGATCG
Source organism: Cylloceria caligata (assembly GCA_963942595.1). NCBI lineage: Eukaryota > Metazoa > Arthropoda > Insecta > Hymenoptera > Ichneumonidae > Cylloceria > Cylloceria caligata. The sequence continues at coordinate 24,954,069 of OZ012706.1, forward strand.
CCTTGTTGATGGAGATGTTATTCATGCTGCCGCCACCACCTCCGCCGATGCTATCTCCTGTGGCGGCACCGATGCAGCAGGCTGCACTACATAAGCCGAGGATGATATTCAATTCAATAATCGCGCTGGACTTGTTGCGAGTGCTGATGCACCCGCCACCACCACCGCCGACCTCTCCTGCACCAACCATGATGCCCCCGCTGGAGATCGCGCTCGAGATGATGCAGCAACCACCGCCACCTCCCGAGCTGGACACGTTGGAAATGCTGATGTCGCTGCCGTCGTCTCCTGAACCAACCTCGATAACCGAGCTGGAGGTGATTGAGCAGCAATCATTATCAACGAAGCCGAACCTACATCATTCATCAGCACCCTCGCTGGAACTGCTGCTGTAAGACGACCTATATCTTACCAGTGAGGATGAAGATGATGCTTTGCTGCAGCGTTCAACTGCGGTGACGAAGCCAGCGGTGAAGGAAGGAAGAAATGTTTACGTCTCTCCTCGCCGTCAAGTGCCGGCAGTAAACATTCGAGTGGAAGAGGCAACAGTGCGCAAGCGTACAAGGCCTGCGCTTTGTTGCCTAAGGGTTCGTCGCCCATTGCAATCGCTGAACCGTCAACTGACGTTGTCGTCGCCGCTGCTGCCAGCCACAGTTATCGAAGCATCGTCGAGACAGCGTCGAGGCAGTGTCGAGACGATCCCCCTACCACCGCTACCGCAACCAGATTGCAAGAGGACTGCAGTGCACAAAGGGTTTGACGAGAACATCCCTCCGCATCATCGTACGATGGTGGTCATAGAACCACAATCAACTGACCCGTTGGCGCGAAAACGTGATCGGTCAAGGACTTACGCACCAAAGGATCGATTTAGTACTATGTTAAAAAAGTTTACAAAGGATCGATTTAGTACTATGTTAAAAAAGTTTACAAATCGTACAAGATGATTTTTATTTTTATGTAAATATAATATTAGTTTCAAATTTTTTATTGATAAAGTTAATTTAACATTAATATTTTGTAATCAAGTTTTAAATATTTCAGCGTAATAAAAAAAAGAGTTTAATTTTATTCATCAGCTTTTCTCATTTCCGCATGCATTATTAGATATTAATTTTAAAATAATATAGGCTATTCGAAATTTGAAGATTTTTTTTTTAATTGCGAACCAGACAGCCTAGAGCCGGAGAGCCTAGTGGTTGCACGTGTGATCTTTACAACCCTCTCAGCTAAGTCGACCGTCAACTGCCCTCTCTCCATTGCTGCTTAGAGAAGGGATGTGCTGATGTTTTGGGTCCGTGGCGTTCCACACGAGATTATTTCAAACGGCTTAACTGAGATGCGAAGGAGGATATATTGAGAGAACATCTGCACCAACAGAGATGCTTGACAATCCACAGACGGTTATTGCGAGCGCGTCTATACCGACAGAGAGGTTTTGAGATCCAACCGATAACTGCAGAGAATTTATCATGGCTCGATATTAAATATCAGCTTCATCGAAACCACTGCTGATAATCGAACTTATAGAGTAGAGCAGTTATCCTGAGAACAGCGACTGTAGTTAATTCACAATGATTTTTCGTCATAGTTGTTTAATTTCAGCTCGATTTCTAGTTCCGAAGAGAAGGAGGGTGGAGGAGGAGCAGTAATCCAACAACAATTTTTTAATTTATAAGAATAACGTAGAATTTTTTATTGTCGAGTGTACAGAGCTCGTGAGTAAGTATTTACAATGAGAAATTACACTCAGCGTAGTAGCCTTTCAGAGTAGTTGTATCATTCATGATACAGTCGGCAGTTGGGTTTGCAATGATTCCGCTAGATGACGGAACCGATGCCGTCTGTTTGCGTAAGTCAAGAAGCCAAGTTTTCATCATACACACGTTGTGAGCTGCGCAGGGAGGAATCCAATTCATGATTGCATGATTCGTACATGAGGTGTCAGTATTAGTTGGTAATGCTGCCAACGCAGAACATCCCAGGTCTTCGATATTGTAAACGTTTGGAAGAATTCTACCCAGCCAACGTTTCTTCTCTAAGCTCTTGATATAGATCTTGCTCGCATCGCGTAGAAGGCTGATAAGAGTCTCGCTGATTTCATCGTATGGTATATCACCGTTGACTCAAGGGATGTGTTACGTCCTGGATCTTCCGATACATGTATAATTAAAAAATTTTAATTTCGTATATGATTTATACATATTTCACTCATTTTTTTGCTAACGTCAGTGTTCACACGCTGACCGGCGCACAGTGGACGCAGAGCCCGAAATCGTGGCAGTAAATACAAATAACCTCCGATCGGAATGAAAATTGGTATGCAGGGGTTTTTAAGGTCGCTGATTACGAATCTGAAAGCTAAATTATTGTAAACAAAATGGCCGATCCAATATGGCGGACATGGATGTTAAAAAGGTGTCCGATCTTGACAAAAATTGGTATATGCGGGTTTTTAGGGTCGCTTATTACGAATCCGAAAGCCAAATTATTGTAAACAAAATGGCCGATCCAATATGGCGGACATGAATGTTAAAAAGGTGTCCGATCTTGACAAAAACTGCTATATGTGGGTTTTGAGGGTCGCTCATTACGAATCCGAAAGCCAAATTATTGTAAACAAAATGGCTGATCCAATATGGCGGACAAGTATGTTAAAAAAAATTAAAAATTTTCAAAAAAACTCCCTCCTGCCGTACCACTCAAAAAAGGATGAAATAATTTACTTATTTAGTATGACGTTTTCGTATACAATGATATATAACTTGCATTAGTTATTTGAATTTTAATTATTATAATTGAATTGAACAAAATTGATATACGCGGGTTGTGAAAGTGACTGATTGCGAATCAGAAAGCCAAACAATAACGTAGCGAAATTATCGTTTAAATTATCCTTTATAATAAGATATAATTCTTTCTTCGTCAAATGTACTCCTTCGTAATAGGACCCTGTAATAAAGACATAAAATTGTATAGAATTTGTGTTGAAGGATCAGATCAAAATTTTAATGAATTTTAATTATTGTAACAAATAAGTAGCCGCAATAATTATTCGTATTTTTTTTTGAAAAGTACATAAAAAACAACAGTTATGAAAAAAAAATTGAATTTAGACTATTATGAAAGAAGTTATGAGCAAAAAAACATAAACAAATATTTTTTGAACGGGTGACCAAAAACATCTCAAAATGTACCAGAAGCCGATTTTTGATAAGTACATGAAAATATGACAAAATCAAGGGAAAAAAAATTGAACTGTCCGATTTGGCGTGGAATGCCCCATATATACCTATATATATAATAAAAATGTATCAAATATAAATAAAATGTGACGATTCAAATTAATTACTTTAGTATATACTTACATATATATGTATTGTTGTATGTCTACAAAAATAGATATATAAATGATTTACTTGAATTTGTATTTTGTATATATATATGTATATATATATATATTATATATGGTATATGTATGGATATAGTCCTATTGCTCAAGTAGCAGCTGTTCAATGGCCCCATGGCATGGCGTATGGCGCCGCGCGCGCGTGCACGGTCGGCAACCGCCTGTTTTACGTTGCCAAAAACCATAACAGACAAAGTTAGGCAGCTCTAGGCAGCTAATTCCTGTTAATTTCGCAAGCTTATATAATAAACTAAAGGCCTAGACATTGGCTGTCGCAGAATATGGCAGAAAGTATAACTTTTCGGATAGTTGAAAATATAAGTTTACAAAATTCTTTCACTTTATTTATGCAGTAGTTTATACTACACTTCAATAATTTACATATTTATTTTAAACTCAACCAATGTAAAAATATCTTCTACATACCTCCAGAAGTCGTATCCATGTCTCCGGATTGATTTAAAACACTTCACTTTAAAGTTATCGATTTTATAAGTCACGGTAGTTTTCGCTCGTTCAGCGCGCGATGCGAACACTCGTCTCGAAGGCTAACTTTCAACTGACGCAGCGACGAAGGTATACGGTGAAAAAGGTTCCCCTTTTACAATTTAACGCAGCCATTAGTCCTCTACCTGACTGCCTGCTCAAATATCCCGATTGTAAAAATTTTTTTCTGACTTTTCTGCCACGATTTCGGGCTCTGCGTCTACTGTGCGGCGGGGCGCGGAGCATCGGCGAGACGCGCTTCGCCCCGCTAATCATTTGTCACCTTTTGCTTAGGTCAGCGGTCCCACGCCGACCGACGGGACGCGGTGCATCACCGAGACGCGCTGCGCCCCGCTAATCATTTTTTGCATTTGTTCTTACGCGTGCCTTCAGCACTACTTTTCTTCATTCGTTTAGTCAGTTCTTCTCCGGGGGGCAACCATGACGGTCGGTCCTCGTCATACAATATCGATATAATATTCTATCATTGAAAGTGTTGCGCCGCGCGCTATTAATTTACAATTGTGCCGCGCGCGATTCAAAGACTATTTGAGACAATACTATCGTACTTATCATACAGCTTCAGAACAATTAATTCATTTGTAGTGCTCAGTTCGTGTTACAAAATATGAATATACAATATAGTGGTGTTAAAGATTACCAAATCGAAATACCACATCGCGCAACCAATTATATTGTTCGCGTAACTAATTAATTTGTGCGCGTTCCGATAAACATTATATCGCAATGATAACGCGCGCCATTTATGAACTATTTTAGTATACTGTTTTAATACGTGCTACAATTTTAATACTATTTCAATATTGACTATTTTTATATATATGTGTGTGCTAATATATACAGTGAACACGGCTATATTAATATAATATTTTAACCGTAATAATACCTTTATGTTCGACCAATCGGACTCTGTTTCGATACATTATTTATTTATTTAAACCCGCCCCTCACCAGCCATCCTTCAATCCCGAGCCAGCGCATTCTAACTCAAAATGGAGATAATTTCGACCCTGTTTAAAATTCAGGACGTAACAGGATGCCATGATAATTTGCTTCCAGCCACCGATTTTCGCTCTTGTATTTGACCGGCAGGAAATTCCATTTGTGTGGCGGTTCAAACAGATAGACTGATGGTAAGGCGTCATCTTCGAGAGGAAGAGACAACCGTCTCTTTGAATACGAATTCGTTAAAAGGTTGATTGAAGCCTTGGACGTCTACTATGTACTCCATGGTGAATAAACTGATGCCAACCGTCACGCTTCCAGCTGTTTTATACCCGTTTGTCCCCTCTACTGTGAGCTATTCTACAGTCACGAACGATGGATACATTCGGGGATATCGACCAATCAGCAACGATTTTGTAGCCTCCCCCACCACTTTCTTAGATTCAAACGCAGGCATAAACAATGAATGCATTCATGAATATCGACCAATTAGCTACGAGTTCGATGCATCTCACTACTTTTCGTGGGGATAAATGTAAGTTCTTCCGCAAGAGCGGCTCATTCCGAAGCGACCGTTCAATTTACCCCAAAGTCGCTCTCTTCAAAGCAAAGTATTTCGAAATACTTGGACCAGAATGGATCTCCAGGAGCGCAATGCAGTCATGAAGACGTGGGAAGATATCTTGGAGCTTCTTCAAACTGAAAAATCAGATGAGATCGCAGAGTGGATCAAACGGCTTGCACCAGTTATCAAATCCATAGAAAACTTATTGGTGGGGTCCACAGTTGCTGAACGTCAGAAGTATCTGTTCATGATAGGTTTCCTCAAAGGTGTCGAAATCAAACTAGAACGTTTGATAAAACAAGGTTCACGCTTGCAGAAGACTGATGAAAAAGGAAGCTTGGATCGAGTGAGATGGTCGAACCTACTATCAGCTTTCAATGAGCGCATCAAGACAGGAGATATCACCAACTTTAAGCACGTCGATGTCAATTTATTCTTGGATGATTGCTTGACACTTTTCCATGAAGAAATAAAAAGTATCTTGGAGATCGAGAAGACGGCAGTCAAGGTATATGACATCAACATCAACAAGTTGAATCCAATGCGAGGTGGCTCCTATATGGATCTGCCAATCGAGATTCAAAATAAGCATGCATGTGTCAATGTGAAAAATACTGACAACATGTGCTTCAAGTGGGCTGTACTGTCGGCATTACATCCGGCAGTACATAATTCTAATCGAGTTTCTACATATGAGAGATATACGCATGAGCTCAACTTCACTGGTATCGACTTCCCAGTGATGCCGCATCATTTCAACAAATTTGAGAAGAATAATGGCATATCAATCAACATCTACATTCTGAAGAAACGAATGAGAAAGTTCGTGACCACTCCTCTGCATGTAACGTCTACGAAAAAAACTCTACACGTTAACCTTCTTCTCATACAAGATCACTACGTGGATGAGGACGAAGAGCAAGAAAAAGACGATGCTGACAGAGTATACCAACTACCAAGATTCCATTATGTATGGATCAAACACTTGTCTCGTTTAGTCTCGATACAGCTATCGAAACGCATCCACAAGCATCATATTTGTGACCGCTGCCTGCACTACTTTCGTAACGACGACAAGCTTACCGCACATGAAGAAGATTGCAGGAAGATAAACAAATGCAAGGTTATGATGCCGTCAGTAAAGAAAAAAATTCTTCGCTTTAAAAATCATAGCAATAAAGAGAGAGTGCCTTTTATTGTCTACGCGGACTTTGAATGCTTACTCAAACCGATCCGAGATGAAAACGCGTACCAAAAGCACAAGGCGTTCAGCATTGGATATTACCTAAACTGCAGTTACGATACCTTGAAATCGAGCTACTGCAGCTACAGAGATATGAAGCCTGCGGAATGGTTCGTGAGGGAGCTGCAACAATTGGCCACGGACCTCGAAGAGCTGTACATGAATCCTAAGCCTATGTCGAAGCTGTCATTCGAGCGGAGAACACAGTTTCATATGGCAACTACGTGTCATATTTGTAACAGGAATTTATCCAGCAACGATCGAGTCCACGATCACTGCCATTTGACTGGACAGTATGTATTTTGGCAACCCTTTTTTATTCAAATAATAATAAAGATAGAAAATATAATACATATTTATGTACACCTAGATACAGAGGACCGGTACACAACGAGTGCAACTTACTTTATCAAGACTCACGAGTGATACCCGTGGTCTTCCACAACCTCACGGGATATGATTCACATTTTGTTATACGTGAAATCGTAACATGCTTCGGTGGTCGTGTGGATATACTGCCACAAACGAAGGAACGTTACATCGCCTTTCAAAAGCACATTGATAGAAGCGATGTGAGTTTTCGATTCATCGACTCGTTCCGCTTTATGGCTTCATCGTTAGAAAAACTAGCTTCATACCTTATGGAATTGAAGATTGTTAGGCGCGAATTTCCACAACTTCCTGATGATAAGATTGAGCTGCTATCGAGGAAAGGTGTATTCCCATATGAATACGTTGACGCTGTATAGAAACTGGATGAGCATAATCTTCCGACTAAAGAAGATTTCCATAGTACGCTGAACGACAGTGACATCACAGACGACGATTACGAGCACGCAAAGAGAGTGTGGCAAGAGTTCAACATTCATGACTTGGGTGAATATTCAGAACTCTATCTGAAAACTGATGTTTTCCTCTTGGCCGATGTCTTTGAGAATTTTCGTGACAATTGCATCAGAGCGTATGGTCTGGACCCTGTGCACTACTACACAACACCAGGATTCACGTGAGACGCTATGCTTAAGTTCACACAGATTGAGTTGGAGCTTTTCACGGACGTAGAGATGCATCTGTTCATTGAGCGAGGAGTGAGGGGTGGCGTGAGTCAGTGCTGCAACCGTTATGCCAAAGCGAACAACAAGTATATCAACAATTATGAGCCTCAAGAGCCCACCAAGTATCTCATGTACTTTGACGTCAACAATCTTTACGGTTGGGCCATGATGGAATCGCTCCCATATGGAGACTTCACATGGGTTGAAAATCCAGAAAATATTGATTTTCAAACGATCGAGGACGATGCATTAGAAGGATACATCCTGGAAGTCGATCTGAATTATCCCGTAAACCTTCATGACACCCACCGAGACTTACCACTATGTCCTGAACACAAAAGTGCACCAGGTTCAACGCAGATCAAACTGATGACAACATTAGACTTCAAGATCAACTACGTTATCCACTATCGGAATCTAAAGCAGGCGCTCAAGTATGGTCTACAGCTCAAACGTATTGATCGAGTGTTGAAGTTCAAACAGAGGCCGTGGTTAAAATCCTATAATGACTTAAATAGCGATATTAGGAAACAAGCAACGAATGATTTCGAGAAAAATCTCTTCAAGCTCATGAACAACGCAGTATTTGGCAAGACGATGGAAAATGTTCGTAAACATGTAGATGTAAAACTCGTCACACGCTGGGGTGGACGTTATGGTGCTGAAGCCCTTATTGCGAGACCAACATTCCACAGTCGATCAATCTTTGAAGAGAACCTCATTGCTGTACAGCTTTTGAAGACAGAGGTATATCTCAACAAACCAATCTACATAGGCCTTTGTGCGCTGGACTTGTCGAAAGTGTTTGTCTACGACTTCCGCTATGATTACATGAAAACGCAATTTGCCGATGATCACTGCAAGCTCTTGTATACCGACACCGACAGCCTACTCTATGAGATTCAGTGCCCTGATATAAATGATATCATGAGACGGGATATCCGGAAATTCGATACCTCTGATTATCCAACTGAGAATCAATTTGCACTACCTCAAGCAAATAAAAAAATCGTTGGATTGATGAAGGATGAGTGCAATGGACAGCTTATGACAGAATTCGCTGGTCTACGCAGCAAAATGTATAGCGTTCGAGTAAATGGCGATGATCATATGAAGAAGGCGTGAAAACAGGCGTAGTGGAAGCAACCATAACCTTCAATGATTTCCATCAATGCCTTTTCGAGGGAACAACACAATGTCGGGAGGAACGAGTCATAAGGTCACGCATGCACATTGTCTTTACAGAAAAACAAGTAAAGCTCGCATTGGGTCCGCATGATGACAAACGATATTTACTTGTTGATACCACGGATACGCTGCCTTGGAGACACCGGCTTCGATCGTGTCGTAACCAGCCTGCTCCCTACTCTTGCATACGCACACCACTCTTACATATACATCCCTACTCTTACATACACACTCTAGTCATCCAATCAACGACTTCAATTTTCTTCTCCGCGACTGCCTGCTGCGGAAGCCCAATCAGAGACTTGGATGCAACCCCGTTGATCAATCAGCGACTCGAATCTCCTTCTTCATGGTAGATCGGTGGTGGGTGATACCACTATATGAAGAGTGTGTCTGCAGCCAGTTCCATCAGAGCTTCGCCGTCAACTGTTCACAGTATCTACTCGTTGATCCATTGATACCTTGGGGATACTAAAGGATACTAAAGGATACCAAAGGATACTTCAGAACTTGAACCAGACTGGTATTGGAAGCAGTTCACAATCAACTCTATCAGACGGAACTCGCATCAAACACATTGGAACCTGTTGCTCATCAGTCTCGCATATTCGTCGTCGTCGTCTTCTGCAGTCAACGCCGTCAGACGAAACGTACATCGAAGAAATCTACGCCAATAGTATTGGAATTTCGAGGAGTGCACCTGATTAACGCCTCAAAGGCTTTAGTGTTACGAACTATCAAGTCTATATAACTCTAAAAATATTTATTTCAGTATTCTTCGATGGCTTGATCTTGAAGAATCTCTTGAGGAGTGTGCGCAAGCAAGGAACCAATAGCCTTCGCATTACGAACTGCTAATTCTAAAGTCGTAGCAATGTTTATCTCAATATGCTTTACTCTCTCTTGCTTGTGGTCTCGCGGGACCACACACCGTTCCACGCGAATGCCGAACGCACTAGGCCCCACCTTCCTACTAGGCCACACTCGAAGAACAAACCCGATGCGCCAAGTCCGCCGCACGGCAGGACAAGACAAAACCAACTCCTGGAACCTCCGAGGTTCCACAAATGAGAAAGGGTACCGTCATATGAAAATTCTACCGACAACCCCCACTCACTAACAACATTAAAACCAGGAAAAACAACCCTTAAACAAAGACACTTATTCAACAAATTAAATAAACAAGCAATCAAGCACGCCACCCACACCTAAAACCCAACAAATAAAAAGAGGATCAAAAACGATCTCTAATATTGAGAAAGTAACAATAAGTCGTAGGCCCCTTAAGGGCAACGATGAAGTGACTTGATATAACGAGAATAATCGCCTCAGTACCAGGAGGACAGGATGCGTGAGTTGGTTAACACTGCGAGCCCCGTGTCTTGCGCAAACAGCGAGCTTCTAGCCAGAGAACCAAAATAATAACAGAGCCGGACACGTTATGTAGGCAGACTCACACACCCGACTCGACATAACAATACTCGCGACTCTATGCTAGGGAGACCGAGGCACAAAACTCGTCGATGAACGCCCAAACCAGGCGGAGCCCCGCAAAGCGAAATATATCAACAAGGTATACGTTAAGCATGCGTTAAAAATATACCCGCCTGTAGTAAGCTGTCGTCCAATGATTATAATCGAGCCGCCCGGTAAATCTTACGAATATACCATAGAAAGCCACGTATGAGGATGAGTAAAAGCGGCTAGACCGGGTAGGAAAACGGCCTCGCAATCCTAAAATTGTAAAGTATCGCGAGAACCTTCTCATATCGAAATTGAGTGTTAAGCTCCGTACGTGTGGCATCAGCTCACCGTACGAATATAAAATTTTAATCACAAAAAAATCAGGAATTAGTCCATATACGTAGTATTAAGAAATCGCGTAAGACAAACGCGACGACCTATTTCATATCGAAATTAAGTGTTGAGCTCCGTACGTGTAACGTCAGCTCACCGTACGAATATAAAATTTAAACCACAGAAAAATCGGAAATTATTCCGCATACGTAGCATAAAAAATCGCATAGAATAAACGCGACAACCCTTATCATATCGAAATTGAGTGTTGAGCTCCGTACGCGTGATACCAGCTCACCGTGAGAATATTAGAAAATTATATCACAAAGGAATTAGAAAACACGCCTGTTGGAAAATCGGCTGGCGCACGGCGATCGATGTTTGCTGTGTGTCGACCTGTTGATGCTGCGCTCGGCTATGCCGGAGATAGCCGAGGCAGGGCCTCGCAGAGCCGAGGCTGTGCCTCGCAGGCATGCCGCGTTAAGCAAGAGGTCATCTCTCTCACTTGACTTCGGCTTCGCTCACCGACTATCTCACTCATTTGACTTCAGCGCTCAACGACGCTTTCGTAAAGTACAGCCATATTGTAAAATCTGACACTTCTGTGAAAACCCGCTGGGACAGCGCACACATCCTCTGGACGTCTCAGACTTTTCACCACTTTTCATCGGATCTACTCAGCTTTTCGTGCTCACCAGGACTCAAAACTCAGGTAAGAGTACACCGTTACAATTTATCGTAATTCAATGACAGTGAGGAGTGAAATACACATCGGTGCATCCTCATAAAGGTCACACACTGTGGCGTGCTGTGCAGCGTGGGCTGCACCACGTTTTCACATCACTTGTTGCACACTCGATTAATATAATTGCGTGTGTCCTTATTAATTCACTGTACTTTCCCCCAACTAAGCGTGCTGGGAAAATACTGTGAATTCATTCCACTCATTTGTGCATCCTCAAGCTCACTTGGTCGTGCTCTGCAGCGTTGGCTGCAGCGCATACACTACACTCAATCAATACAGCACACAATTAATAATTGCGTGCTACTCAAGTCATAAAAGACTGCACACAATTAATATAATTGTGTGCTGGTCTCTCAACCAAATTCAATTTAACTCAATTTATTTTTGTATTTATTCTTTTATCGTTTATATTTTTCTAAATTCAACATATGTAGTACTTCTCGAGCCGTCGCGAGTGACGGACGTGCTATCGTACGCTCCGATAATTCCGAGAAATACTGTGTTTACACCGTGTACATTGTACAGATTATAGAAATAAGAAATATAATAAGAACGATTAACAGCACACAAGCATCCGTGAATAATCAACGAAGAGATCTTTTCTCTTTGAAAAGAGAAAAGATACTCACATATCACCTTCTCAACCTCCTATCATCATGATTGGAAGAAACCAAACCTCGAAGGACAACGACATACAGATGTATGATCCAAGTAACAACACGAGTAACCAAGACAACGAGGTCATCCAAGAGGCAGCAAGAGGTATTATGTCACCTCTTATCCTTACATGAAATCCTTCAACGGATAACTCCTCGAAAACTCTCCACTCTGGCAAATCTCGCATCCCAGAAAGCGCGCTAGAAGAAACGCCAGTCTAGACAGTGACGATAATACACAAGCCATCCCGACGCAAAATCGATATGCCTCTCTTACTAGCAACAACGATCAAAATCCGAATCAAAACACACAAGACAATAAATCACGTGACGAGAACAGTGGTGAGCCTAAGTCCCCACCTATATTCATACCCGGAGTAAAGTCCATCGTAGCTCTGAAAGCTAAACTGGAGCAAGATATACGAAATAACGATTATACCCACAAGACAACTGGAAATACAGGACAACTGAAAATAATGGCGAAAAATACTGAGTCATTCCGAAAAATAATCCGCATCCTCGACGATGAAAAGGCATCCTACCACACCTACCAACTCAAACAAATGCGAGCATACAGGATAGTCATCAAATCACTCCACCCAACCACCCCCACACAAGAAATTAAGGAAGCCATCGAACACCTTGGGCACCAAGTACGGAACATCATAAATGTCCGTCACGCAAAAACTAAAAACCCTCTACCAACCTTTTTCGTAGACCTCGAACCCAGTCATAACAATAAAGAAATATATAAAATTAATACCTTGCTGAATGCTAAAATTGAAATCGAGCCTCCTAGGAAAAAAACAACGGTAGTGCAATGCACTAGATGCCAGAGATACGGGCACACTAAATCATATTGTCGTAGACAATATATATGCGTAAAATGTGGAGATGAACACGAGACCTCCACCTGCACTAAATCAAGAGACACAGCCCCCAAATGTGTCTTATGCGACGGCGAGCACCCTGCTAACTATAAAGGTTGCAGAGTCTATCGAGAAATAACTGAAAAAAGAAACCCCACAACGAGACACACAAGCACTCCTACAATCAACAACGAACAAACCGACAGATACTCAAGGAACCACCTCACGAGAAAAACGCTGAGCTACGCCGAAGCGACCCACTCGAGCGCTAGCAGACAAAACAATGACAACAACATCAACAACAACAACAATAACAACTACAACAACAGCAATAACAACAGAGAGAACATAAATCAAGTAGTAGCGATACTTGAGAAAACATTTCAAGAAATTAGAACAATGATACAACAACAAACCCAACTATTAAATACGATGGTTAATTTACTAACCGCAGTACTAACAAAAAGCCCTTAAAAATGAATAAGTTTTATAAAATAATACTTTGGAATGCCAACGGTCTGGTGCAAAGACGCCAAGAATTAACCACTTTTCTACATACAAACAAAATAGATGTTATGCTAGTCTCAGAAACCCACTTCACTAGTAAAAGCTACTTAAAAATCCACGGATACACACTATACGATACGAAACACCCTGGTGACACCGCACACGGTGGCACAGCAATAATAATAAAAAACACAATAAAACACTATGAGATCAAAAAATTCGAGAAAGAATACATACAAGCCACGAATATAGTCGTTACCGATTTAAATAATAGACCAATCACCCTATCAGCTGTTTACTGTCCTCCAAAACACGCAATCAAGGCGGAGATGTTTATTGAATTTTTCAAGAGCCTTGGACCTTGCTTCATAGCAGGAGGCGACTATAATGCTAAACATCAGTGGTGGGGCTCGAGAATCATCACCACCAGAGGCAGGGAACTACTTAAAGCCATGGAAAGGAAAAAATGCAACCGACTCTCCACTTCAAAACCCACATACTGGCCCACGGACATCAACAAAATCCCAGATCTATTAGATTTTTTTGTAACAAAGGGAATAGCAGACAATTTTACCCACACAGAAGAGATACATGACCTATCTTCTGACCATTCTCCAGTGAAGCTGACACTGAGTACTGGATTAATTCACAAACAAAACCATCCCTCCCTTCGTAACAAAAGAACAGACTGGGATCTATTCAGAGAAATAATCAGCGAAAAAATAAACTTAAGATATCCAATGAAAAATGGTGCCGAAATCGACGACGCAACGGAACATTTCACACGGCTAATCCAAGAAGCTGCTTGGACAGCAACACCAGCAGCAAACCCAAAAGACAATAGCATCAAATATCCAACGCACATCAGAAACAAAATCACAGATAAAAGAAGGCTGAGAAGAAAATGGCAACTGAGTAGAAACCCGACAGACAAAACTACCCTAAACCGGGTCACACGAGAGCTGACTCAACTCATCAAAGACTATAACAATGACACATTCCAAGCCAAACTATTAAACCTATCCAACACAAAAGACACAGATTACTCCCTATGGAAAGTCACCAAAAACATGAAACGACCACAACACCAAAATCCTTCCATCAAAAAAGATGATGGAAACTGGGCCAACAGCGACGCTGAGAAAGTTGAGGTCTTCGCAAAGCACCTAGCAGAGGTTTTCACTCCACTAACTAACCAAACAAGCGGTGACGACGTCGAAGTAAACAACTTCCTGAATGCAGCCCTCCCACAATCCTTTCCCATTAAGTCAGTTGTCCACCAAGAAACATTGCGAGCTATTCTGAAGGAAACGAGCACAAGAAAAGCCCCCGGCTACGATCTAATCACGGGACAAGTATTAAAAGAATTACCACGCAAAGGACTCGTTTTTATTACGAACTTATTCAACGGAATTATCCGTACGACACAAATCCCGAACCAATGGAAGTTCGCTGAAATCACCATGATTCCGAAGCCAGGTAAACCACCGAACGAAATAACATCATACAGGCCAATAAGCCTGCTACCTATTCTCTCCAAGATCTTCGAGAAAATACTGCTTAAAAGAATGAATGCAGAAATACGCTTAAAAAAGCTCATTCCCGATCACCAATTTGGATTCAGGAACAACCATACAACGATTGAGCAAATTAACAGAGTATACAACACCATAAGTAACACCCTAGAGAACAAAAAATACTGCTTAGCAGTGTTTCTCGACATACAGCAAGCATTCGATAAAGTATGGCATACCGGACTACTGTTCAAAATCAAGCAACACCTGCCCCAGTACTTCCTATTAATAAAATCTTTCTTATCTAACAGAAAATTTCAAGTACGCTATGCACAAGATCTCTCAAGTTTCCACCCAATCAAATCTGGTGTACCACAAGGAAGTATTTTAGGTCCAGTACTCTACACCATATACACGGCTGACCTGCCTATTAATAGAAACATGACAGCAGCGACATACGCCGACGACACTGCTCTCCTGGCCACACACGAAAATCCTGAAACAGCGTCCAAGAAACTCCAACGAGGACTTAATAAAATTCAAAAATGGATGGAAAAATGGAAAATTAAAGCAAGCGACTCAAAATCTGTCCACATTACGTTCGCACTAAGAAAAGGAATTTGTCCCAGCGTTCAACTCAAAAACAAAACCCTTCCAGTTGTAAACGAAGTCAAATACCTCGGTATGCACCTCGATAGAAGGCTCACCTGGGCCAAACACATAAAAACCAATCGGAAGGAGCTGGACCTAAAGCTGAAAAAAATGTACTGGCTCATTGGGCGAAGCTCCCAGCTATCACTACACAACAAACTGACCGTCTACAAGGCCATTCTAAAACCAATCTGGACATACGGGATACAACTATGGGGAACAGCCAGCAGCTCAAACCTCGAAGTAATTCAGAGATTCCAGTCAAAAACGCTACGACTGATAGTGAATGCACCTTGGTATGACAAGAACACATCATTACATAAGGACCTTAAAATCAACACCGTCCATGAGGAAATAAAAAAGTGGAGTAAAAACTACCAGGATCGACTCGAAAATCACCCGAACCAGCTAGCCGCAAGAATAGTGGAAAACAACTCCGAAAGTACGAGACTCCGGCGATTCAAACCGGGACATCTACACCGAACATTCAACTAATAACTAGGATAAAAAAAAAAAAAAAAAAAAAAAAAAACAAACAAACGCAAAATCCGCATATAATTCAACCACCAATCAGGGGAGAATCGATGGATCTCTACCTATTTCTGTTTTAACTGCAATTACTCAAAACTATTTATTGTTATTGATAATAACAGATTATAGTTGAAAATTAAAGAGAAAAAAAAAAGTATTCTTCGACGGCCTGATCTTGAAGAATCTCTTGAGGAGTGTGCGCAAGCAAGGAACCAATAGCCTTTGCGTTACGAACTGCTAATTCTAAAGTCGTAGCAATGTTTATCTCAATATGCTTTATTCTCTCTTTTACTTGCTCTTGAAAAACCCGTATTTTCAACTCTAAATCATCCAATTGCTCACGTTGATGAGTTGTAGCCTGAAGCAATGTACTTAAGTCCTGTTGAATTAGTTGTCTAGCGAGATTCAAATTGACAGCATCATTTGGTTCATGTGATTCACCAACGTTGCAGAGTCTCCTATTTTCAATGTCCTAGTTTCCGCTTGAAGTGAGTTTGAAATCAAATCCTGGTGGACCCCGTGAGCCCTTAGTACATCCAAAATACCGTCCGAACACGTCGAAGCTCATTATTCAACTGAGTATATTCACACATGTGTCACTGCTAATAAACGATTCCAGCTTCACACAATTCCTCAATGAGTGAAAGGATTTCATTCATATGACTGGGGTTGCCTGCTGAACTTTCAGCTAGCAATAAACGTAATCGATCTACCAGCTCGTTGGGGTTATCCCAATACACATAATCCATTCGTGTATCTCGTCGTGCAATCTTGTATCATGGTAATAAAACCACCAGTAGATTGTCTCTTTCGAGTTGATGTAGAAGCACCAATTATTGGAGCTATATAGGGTTTATATTTTTTACTGTTTTGTCTGTGGACTAGCTCATCAGAATTATAGTGTTTTTTGTGTGCATTTGTTCTAAGTACAATTTTTCCATAATTGTTAAATCTTCATTGCTTATGAAATTCTGATTGGGATCTTTTCTGAACAGCAGTCCAAGCAAACCAATGGTCTTATCATACTTGTTGTTGTTGTCATCATTAATGATAACGTATTCGTGACCAAAACTTATGGTGGAATCACCAATCATAAGTGTACCATCTGGTAGCTTTCGAACTCCATAAGTCATATCGAGATACTTTTTACGATTTTTATCGAGTAAGTTCAAATATTTCTCAATAGTTGAATATGGTTGATCAGATTTTTTCTTTGTTGATGCTTTCTCATCATCATCATCATCGTCATCATCATCATCATCATGATCATTATCATCATCATTATCGGTGAATGCAGTTTTAAATGAATTATCCTGCTCTTCATTTTGAGATACATCTTCCTCACCCTCCTCCTCCTTCTCCTCCTTCTCTTTCTTGGGAATCCAGTTTTCTTTAATTTCATGTGTATTTGTGTCAGTAGCACTAACAAGTTTTTTGAGCGGCTTCACGATTGGTCTGAATGTTTCACCCTAAGCTTTTTCCGTAATCACCAGCTTTTAAAAGCTTGTATTTATGTTTAATAGCATTTCTAACTTTTTCTACTTGACAAAGCGTCTTTCTCTCGCGACGAAATTCGTCGGCGATGTTATCGCTTCGACTACTCATGATGATCTTCTTAAGATTTACTCTTTACATGTGATATATTTGCAGCAAAGCAGTCAAAACCTTTCCTGTTTCTACCACAGTCGAGCCCTTGACGATCTTTATCAACTACTAGGAATTCATGATTGGTATCATTCCAGCATTTCGAGCATAAGTCTTTAAACTGCGAGTATGTCATTTCAGTATTTACGTGATCATCATAAACATGCTTGAGATTAATATTATATCATCCTGACGAAAGATTACAAGCATGTTAACGTTATCACGTACTAAATGCTTAGGTATTTGTGCATACGACCGACACAAGTAGAAACAGTCAATATTCTTATGTCTACCTATACAGTAAAAGGCTCTAACATTATCTTGTTTCTCGCAGGCTATATCATCAAATATCATGATTGAATTAATATTAGCTTCTTCGGGTGATACTACTTGATCATGTTCACCAAGGGCAAAAAATCCAATACCCTTCATAGGCTGCAGAAGTTTTTCGAGAAATTTGTACTTTGGTTAAATCAATGATTTCGAGTATATGTATAAATTTTCAAATCTCAATCCATTTGGATGTGTAATCAGGGTGAGCAATGCATTGGTCTTTCCACAATTTGATAGGCCACAAAAAACTGCTCGTATACCGTTGGGTAATAGTGGACCATGACGTGTGCGTACTTTTTTCCTTTCAGCTAGCCTATCAAAATTCATTACCGGCAGCGAGAGCGGTTGCTCTCTGAAATCCATGTTGACAGCGACTGATGGTTTAGGGTATAAATACTGTGCTTATATACTCTGAACCTCATTCGTTCACTGCTCTTTCTAGTGTAAGCATCATGCCTAAAGGTTGCGGTCTGCTGAATAAAGTACTCAACAAACTACCTATCGAGCTTCATTTACCGGGCTATCAATACTGTGTACTAAATCCTCTAGACGCAGCCTGCAAGGAACACGATATCGCATACTCACAGAATCATGAAAACATTGCGGATCGCAACAAGGCCGATAAAATTTTAGCTGACAAGGCTTGGCATCGCGTATTTTCAAACGACGCTCGTGTAAGTGAAAAGGTTGCAGCCTACGCTGTTACAAACGCCATGAAGATAAAGGCTAAGCTTGGCATGGTTATAAAGAAGAGGAAGAGGAAGACCAAACCTCCAACCACGCTTTCCAAGATAATTAAAGCTGCCTCAAAATCGACAGGTTCTAACACACATGAAATTATTCGATCGGCACTAAAGAGTGCCCGTGCTGCTGTCAAAACAGCTGGTGGGAAAAAAATATACACGTGCCCCGTATTCTACCAGTACCGAAAAAAGTTGGAGGATTTTTGCCTCTTCTTATTCCACTATTTGCTGGATTAAATACAACTGGTGCATTGGCTGGTGGCACTGCTGGAATAGTAAAAGCTGTAAATGATGCGAAAGCTGCAACACAGCAATTGACGGAAGTCAAAGGCATAATAAGACGATTGAGGATATCGCGCTAGGTAAAGGTCTCTATCTCAAGCCGCACAAAACAAGATTTGGTTTCCAATTCGGAGCAAATAAAAAAAAAAAAAAACTTTAAAGTAAGACTGCCAAACCGTGCTCTGACTGACGCTGATCTACTTAAGTATGCACGCGAAATTCCTAAATTTCGTGGTGTCTTTATGAGAAACGACTTACCATCAGATGCACCGCATTATCATGAGTCTGGAATAATTAATCTCGACGATAAATATGGTCCAGGTACTCATTGGGTGGCTTATCGGAAAAATGGCCGAAATGTTGATTACTTTGATAGTTTTGGTGATCTTCAGCCTCCACACGATCTAATGGAATATCTCGGTCCTGATAATGTTATCAAGTATAATCATAAGAGATATCAAAATTTTGATACATATGAGTGTAAGCATCTATGCCTAAAATTCTTAAATAAGGATCTGTAAGTGATGCTTATCGTATCAGTCTAGTGTGAACCATCATGGCAGATTCATTGACTCTCAGTTTATCTGGAACATCATCTATATTAGAGGCACAATACTTTCCACCAATTGAGCTCTCACCTAGCAAGAACTATCTCCTTGGGCTAGTGGAATTGCTATCTTTTAATTCTATACCCAACGTCGATGCTGGGAAAAACAAGATCTATGTGAGTAAAGAAGTGATTGTGTTATCTACAGGAAGTTACGAGATTGAAGACATTGATGTGTACTTGCATGAACAGCCTGCATCTAAACATATTATCATCAGTTTGAAGCCTAATAACAATACTCTACGGAGCGTGATAAAGTGCAGTGAAAACATTGATTTTCGTCCGCAAGACTCGATTGCTAGACTACTTGCTTTTACACATCGTGAGTTACCTGCTCATTTATCTCATAGCTCAGAATTACCTGTTGCTATTCTGAAAATCAATGCATTGCGAGCTGAGTGCAATATTACTTCAGGAGCGTACATCAATGAGCATAAAGTTCATACGATCCATGAATTCTTCCCGGTAGTACCACCTGGGTATAAGATCATTGAAGTTCCATCACACGTCATTTACCTTCCAATAGCCGTGAGGATCATTGATCATCTGCAATTACAGATAGTCGATCAAGACGGAGAACTAGTTCATTTTCGCGGTGAAGTTATCACCATTAGACTACACATTAAAGATGCCAAATAGCTAATCAAGGGAATCATCTTCAATAATAATAATAATAATAATGCTAATAAAGTGGAGCAGGCATATAAAAGAGAACTAAAATGTCATCGAGCAACCAGTCACGTTCGAGGCCCCAAGACGATCACACGTCGCAACGCTCAATTCCTAAAAAGTCTAGGGCTTCGAGTTATTGTTGGTGGCAGACAATAACGTGCGTAGTATTTTGCTGCAATGGAGGGGGCGTTACACGTGCAATCAGCCGTCGCATTCGACGAATCCGTAGCGCATTATGAGATACATGCACATCAACCTTATACATCAACCTTCAATAACAGTGATGAAATCCGCATATCTATTCAACATCAAGATCTATGCCTCTTGCCCTCGCGAAGTACTCTACATGTGTGTGGTAAATTGTTGAAAGCGACCGGTGCTGCTGTGACAGCAACGAAGCTGGTGAACAATGCCATTTTACATCTGTTTGAGGAAATTCGCTACAAGATCAATGCCATTGAGATTGATAGATGTAAGAATGTTGGTATAACTAGCCTCATGAAAGGCTACGCATCCTTCAATCCTGGTGGAAGCGCAATGATTGAAAATGCTGGTTGGCTTGACGTTGAGGAAACCAAACAGCTCACTAATGATACTGGCCACTTTGATGTTTGTATCCCACTCTCCATGATACTTGGATTTGCTGAAGACTATCAGAAAATCATTATCAATATAAAACACGAGCTCATTCTCACGAGATCGCGAACGGATACTGACGCAGTTGTGCAGACTGATCTTGCAGCTGGCGGTTACGAGGATTTCCAGATTGAACTTACACGAATTGAGTGGCTGATGCCATATGTGATGTTGTCAGACAAGTATAAAATACGTTTATATAGTCAGATTAAAAGAGACATCACTATGAGTTTTCGCACTTGGGAAATGTATAATTGTAATTGTAATTGATTGTTCAAAACAGAATGAGGCATTAAAACAAGCGCCAGTAGATGTTCGTCTACAATTTGAGTCTAAGACAAATTTTCCGGCGGGAACCACGGCCTACTGTTTAATCTTACATGATCGAATGGTTGATTATAATGTATCAAGTGGTGATGTAATCAAACGTGTATAAAATATTTGTATCCAATCAGCATCAACCTCATAGTTAGATATTTAAGATCCATAGTTAAGAATTTTTTAGGTTAAATGTATTACCTGTAAGATATATATATTAATCTACCGTTAAGAGTTTTTATTAGATTGAATGCATTATCTGTAATATTAAAAAATAAAAACAAGTTTTTATATATCAAATGTATTTATCTCGAATTCTTTCGAATCCTCGTGTGGTGCGCTCTATCCGAAAGCGATGACAGCAGAGCGGAAGTCTGTCTTGATAAAGTCTACCATGATAGAGTCTCCCTTACCATGGATATCGAGCGTGATCTATAGACTCCGACTGTGGCTCCATCTATAACAGTACCGACGTCAGATAAAATATCAACAAAGGTATCGAATCTCCGAATATCCCGATATCAGGATATCCCAGTCCCAAAAACCCCGCGAGGTCTTACTGTGAGTTAGTAGGTCACGCTTAGATTTATCACTCTGAAGAAAAATATGACTGCGTACTGATTAATTAATTAATCTGAATAAAGTTTACTATTTAACATTAAAAATAGAGATCGCGAATTAATGTTGCTAGAGCCGCGGCGGCGTAATTGGTAACGTGCCAGGCTAGAATTCTGGAGTTTCCGGTTCGAACCCGGGCTGTGGCAATATTTTTTCACGATTTCTTTAGAAGTTAAAAAATCGTCACTCCATCAAGGTCATTTCAGAAAGTAGCGGTTGATATCGTAGGACCGCTATCTGAAAGCGCATCTGGAAAAAAATATATACTTACTATCCAGGACGCGCTTACGAAGTACACTGCGGCGATACCACTGCCGAATCAGGAAGCATCGACAGTCGCAAGAGCACTAGTTAAAGAATTAATTTGCCGGCACGGAACGCCGGAAATAATACTGTCAGATCAGGGTACAAACTTTTTCAGCGCGACCTTCAAGGAGATGTGTCGATTGTTGAAAATTAAGAAGATACAAACAACGGCCTACCATCCCGAATCGAACGGCGCTTTAGAAAGATCGCATCGCACCCTCGCTGAATACCTAAAAAATTTCATAGAGAAAATTGGGACGAGTGGCTGCCGTATGCGATGTTCACGTACAACACCACTCCACATACGGGGACCGGACTGTCTCCCCATGTGTTGGTGTATGGACGCGAGGCTGAATTGTCGACCGCCGTGAAACAGGAGCCCCGCAGCACCTATGCCTACGATGATTACGTTCACGAGTTACGCGAGCGATTACGCGCCGCATGGACAGTAGCACGCGACAACCTGGAAGTCGCGAAAAGGCGGTCGAAGAATGCATACGACCACGGCGCACAGGTTCAGGAGTACCGCGTCGGCGAACGCGTACTCCTGCGAGACGAGATGGTGCGCAGGGGGCGGTCAGTCAAGCTGACCCCGAAATGGACGGGACCTCATGAAATAGTCGAGAAGAGGTCCCCCGTCAATTACGTAGTCCGAAAGGGACGTAAAACCCAGGCGGTGCACGCAAACCGCCTGAACCTCTTTATCGAGCACTAATAGGTCCGAAATATATAAGAATTACCTTTAGCTAATTAACAGATTAAGGGGTTATACGCAGTTATGATTTTCAAAAAATCGATTTTTTTTTATTGCATTTTTGTAATGTACATTGTAACGGTAAATTTGTGCCTCAACGCACCACGTTACCTATGACTGGTCCAAGTTATTTTTCCTTCCTTTTTATTTTCTCTTTCGAGATGGGCGCCAGGCGCTTTCGCGCCGGAAGGAAAAATACCGAGTTGGATGACCAGTCTCGACCCAGGCCAGCTACAGCTGTTCAAGGCAGAGTGGGTGGTTCGGACTATCAAGTCACCAATTAGTCAAAAATAAAATATGGTCAATTAATAAGCCAAACGAGAACCATGAACGAAGTCGGCTCAATAAATAATAAATAAACAAACTAAATAATAACAGTAAATAATTTAAACAACCACAGCAGGTACGGGACTTACAAACTTCTTTATTTCTGGCGACTAGTTATTCATTTCCAATAAACACCAATTTAGAATTCAAATAAGATGTCCCGTAAAATTAGTCTCTCCTTTATAACAATTCTCTACAGCTAGTTGGATATCTTAATTTTAATCTTTAAGTCGGAGATAGCAGTTATCCCGTTCTCCCTCTCTCTCACTCTCATACCCTGTAGATGTCGTATAGCCTGTCTCGCTCGCCTCGAATTTCGAACAATATTTATCGATGTATTTTCGACCCTCGGTAGTCTCTGTTCACAGTCCGCGATACGGCCTATCCCGAGCTAATCCCACATACATCGAAAAAACCATACCAACGGGACGTCAGGAGGTCACGTACGCGAAGCTACCGACGGCTCTATATTTCAATCCTGAGATTTATATATCATGTAAAAGGCATAAATCCAGGGATCTTCCGCAGTTCGTAAGTTATAAAATAACGGATAAATGACGACTAATAATTAAATAATAACCAAAATAATAATGATAATAAAATAACTAACATCAGAATAATAATGTCAGTCAATAATTAGTTCGTGGAAAGAAATATAATAAAACGTAACAAACAATCGAACTACGCGAGATACGCCCCGGACCGTACGAATCCCTTGAATCCACGTCTAAAATACGGGACGACGGCCGACTACGCTCTCCGCGATTCTAGGTTAACGTTAACGCAATCATAATATAATAATAAAAAAATAAATAATCAAATAAACAAAATAAATAAATAAATAACGAATAAATAAATAAATCAGACAGAGAAACGCCGATTAATTTGACTGATACGCAACGCGGTCTACCCCGTGCCAGTCCCTTTTACATCCAAATTACAACGGGACGACGGGCGAACTCGCGCACGACCTTCTACATTCAAACGAAAGGAAACTCAAACAAAATCAGGTACCTCTAAAACCCATAATTCGTTAAAATACGTGACACGGTCTATTCCGTTCAGATCCCACACAACCAACTACCAAATTCAAACCACAACGGGATAACGGCCTAACGCGCGCACGATTTAACTATCAAACAATTAATTAATTTAGTGACTTTTCCCCGGCTTCTATACGTTACACGATCTCGAGTTTATTCTTTCTAAACGCCGCGCTACCCAGTACAAATTAATACTCTGCACGCGGTGTGCCAGAGTCGCAGGGATGACCAAGCTCGAATAAATTCAGAATCAACAAATTAAATGATAAAAGAATAGAATAATTGTGAAAGACCGTAGAAGGAAGAGAGCTCACCAGGGCGATGACGATGTGATGTTCCTTAGTCCGGGAAACCTCGAAAGTACGTTGAGATGCTATTTCCTTGATTTTCTTTTTTTTCTTCCCGTACAGTGACGGACAGCAGAGACTCGAATGCGTGATGTCGTAGCGTAGAGCGGGACACAGATATGCTAAGCGCTACGTCCTCCTCGCTCAACGATCGCCGGGAAAAAGCCTCGAGGTCCGTTCGGCACGCGTGCCCGTGAACTATGGCCCCCCCTTAACCCGCTAGACTCGGTTAATTGGGGGAACCTGCCTCGCACGATGACCGCGACTAGCGCCTTAGCTGGACAACGCATAAATTAGCCACCGATAGTGCAGAGAGTAGCTGATAGCCGACGATGGATAACAGTGTATCATTGGTAGATGTACGCTGAGCGGGGCAGTATCTTCCAAAAGGGAGAGGTGTAAAATATCGGTGAATGTAAAATATCGAATCCCGCAGTCAGCCATCGATGGATACGGCGTGGTCATCCTCCTCCTCTCTCCATCCCTCGGTCGTATCAGACGCGTTATATATATATAAAAAAAATACGACAAAAAAAATAAAAATAAAGAATAAACAAAATACGGAAATCACCCCCCTGCAGCCCTGAGCGATCGTGCTGGTAGCTGTTGAGCGAGGAGGACGCAGCTCGAGTATTCTGCCACGTTACAACATATATTCAAAAGTATACACACAAAATTTCAAGTCGATCCGAGCAATACTTTCGGAGTTATACCTATATATGTAGAGACGCCTCGGCGCGTTTGAAAGTAGGTGGGGCAGAGGCTCAAGCGGCAGCTGTTTACCTGGACCGTTGCTCCTTTTATATACCTGGGTATTGTATTCTTATACATTGTGTGAGAGTGCTGTAGTGTTTTCTTTGTACCTGAGAGTTACTACCAAATCATCTGGAAAATTACGCCGAAAATCATTCCGAGTGGCTCAAAAATTGTTGAAATGGCCGCAAATATCGCCGCCGGTATGTTTAATGAAGGTTCAATTTCACTTTTGTACCATATGAATGCAATGGGACTGTCTTTGGGGCCCAATGCGCATGCATATGTACAAAAGGAGTACAAAGAGCGCGTTACGCTGTCCGAGCGCAGGGCACACGAAGCGACACGAGAGGGAAGGATGGCTCGAAGACAGCACCAAATTGAATTGCTGGAGGCTGCTGAAGGAATGGAGGGTTTATTATATGGCCCTGGAATAGACGACACCATGTGAGTTGAAAAAAAATTTTTTTTTCTATGTGTGAACCGGTTTTGAAACTTTAAACGCGTTTTTCTCAAAACAGCATTTTTCAAGTCGGTGTACACGATATCTCAAAAACGGCTTGTTCGATCGGTCTAAAATTTTAACACAATCTTCTCAGATACATTTTCTAGTAATTAATCGTTTCTTTTGTCAATCCGATACTTGTTTTCCATTTTATAAACAATTTAAGGCCAAATTTTCCATAAAAAATCGAAACCATTTTTTTGAGAAGCCGACATTTTGTGAAAATTCAATATTTTGATTAGCCGACCGATTAATTACTACATAATCTAATATATTAACGAAATTTGTTTGGTTTCTTGATTTCAGATAATCCAATCTTGAGTTACGATGTACACCGTAAATCGTCTTTTTTTAGAGGAGGTTCCGGAAATCGCCTGCAGCGCCCTCTATAATCAACATTTTTATAAATGAAAAATTTGTTTACGTTCTTGAAGGATGCTTTTATAACCACAAAAATTTTCAAATTAATAAATTCAAAAGTCTCTTCAGGATAAATCCTTGAAAAACCGTCTTTTTTTGCCTCATAACTGCGTATAACCCCTTAATTATTGCAAATGGGTGGTGAGCTCCACAAAGCGCAAGGTAAGGAACTCCAATAAGAGAAACGAGGTAAAATGGAAACTTGTTTAATTAAAAAAGCACGAAGGAAAACAAGTCATACATAGTTCAAAAGAAAAAAAATGTCAAATTCAGAAAACCCGTCGGCAGAATGGGCAGGGATGACGACTATCAAGCGTGTCATGCCGGGTGAGGCGTCTTTCCCAGAGCACATCCTCAGCAACAAACTTGCCGGCGTAGTGGCCGTCGCCCCATAAGGAGTCCCAAAGCTGAATAGAGCACAGCCAAGCGTCAGCACTTATGCGACTGGCTGACCTAAAGCAGTGATGCCAGATGAGGGAATTTTGTCCTTATCTCGCTGCCCTCACCACGCTGCCCGTGCGAGGCGCTTCAGGGGAAGGCTTGCGCCGCTCGTAACAAATCTCGTCTCGATTGCGCTTTACGTTATCTCGCCCCACCCACTTCACAACAGCCACTGCGCGGGCTTTTATGAAATGAGTTATGGAAGATTTTTTAATGAATATATATATAAATATTATATAAATAAATAAATAATGAAATTAAAGAAATATATAAAACGCTCACTAATTTTGCAGCCGTCAGCAAATGCATGATGCATTACAATATCCAACTCCAAATTGTAGTCCTGTACACGAAAGGTTCATTACAATTTGTTGAATAAACAAAAATTGTAATGCTCTGTATAAGGACCCACCCGTGGGGCCGTTGCTGTGTTTGTATAGCCAAGCAAATACGGATACCGGAAAGACCCCTCTCCATCCCTCCAACAATTAAACGTTTTATTTCTTCATTAAACTAAGGGCAACAAATAAAATATGATTTGGCAAGAACAGTATTTTCGTTTTGAAATAAATAATAAATAATGTTTTCAAATAAAAAAATTAATAAATTTTGGTTTTTGTCTTAAGTTAATGGGATGCGTCATGAAAAGTTAATAAAAGCCAAGTTACAAATTTGGAAAAAAATAAATTGCTATATATAATCAACGGTATTAGATTATATCTTTCTAAATTAATAAATAACAAATAAATATATTTCTGTTTTTTTGTGCCGTTACTATACTGCAAGCTCGTTCCCCGCAAAGCAGAATCTATAAAATGACAGGCTATACTGTCATAAAACAGTTATGTGTTGATGTGCGAAAATGCACATGATTAACGATATTAACGTCAGCACGGATAAGTGATATTAACAGTGCAACATCAAATGCCAGAGAAGCTGGGTAACGCAGTGGTAGCGTGCCAGACTGATAATCCGAAAATAGCAGATTTGAATCTCGAGCTAGTCAATTCGAAATTTTTTTTTCTCGCGACGATTTACATTTGAAAAGTCAATTGTTGCGACAAAAAGACAAAATCGAAAAATTTCGTTATACGACCTACTAAGTATTCATGTCATTTACACTACAAGATTTATTTTCCCGATTGTTACTGAAAAATCGCTAAAACGTCATAAATTTCTTACAAATACTAATGAAAAATACGTAGAAAGATCGACAGTTTCAATTATCAATAAAAACAAACATTTTATTCGTATATACATCGATTAAGAGTTCACAGAAATAATAGTACAGCTAATAATTGCATTCATTTATTTTGTACTTTGAACGTTTTAACAGCGGCGTAGTGAGAGACGTCCGCGCTGCCTGACTGTTGATTGGTCGGTGAGCCGAGTGTGCGTGCGGCGTAGTGTGTGATGTCACACGCTGCCTGATTGTTGATTGGTCGGTGCGCCGGGTGCGCGCGCAGTGGGCGCTATAACAGACCCAGTGCAGAGGGTACCCAAAAGGGAACAAATTTCCCTCATCTGGCATCACTGCCGAGCGGGCTAGGGCCTGGGAAACTCGCCCCGTCAGCCGAGTGCGATGGCCAGAACAACGATGAAAAGAAAAATCGTAGCAAAAATGTCAAAACTACGATTAAAATTGTATTGTACTATATATTGCCCGGTATATAATCTTAAATGAGATACGGGAAAGCAACCTGTTTGAGATTCCGTCCGATGGTGTTGTTTGACAGATCTGAAATATATTGAAACTAATGAAGCTTCACTCGATGACAGGGTGAGAATAAACCAGACTTGTCGATGGAATTTGGAGAAAGTGGTTTATTGTACCTTTCGCACAAATACAATTAAATTGTGACTATTAGAAAAATTATAAAAGTGAAAATAAATACAAGAAAGACCAAATTTAGAAAGAATACAAAATAATATAAATAAATGCACCAAAATTCTGAGAATTAACAACTGAATTTAATTAATGTGGCTGAATTTAATTTGAGCTGTAGCAGCACACAATTATATTAATTGTGCTGCATGTGCTGAGAGCAGTGTACACACCACAGCCAGTGCTGCGGAGCATGCCACGCTATGAGATAAATGAGTGCGTAAGGTGGTATAACCATTCACAGCAAGCTCTCAGCAGCTTAATGAAGAGAGGTTGCAGTGAACAAATGAGAGCACTTGCAATTGAAATTGCTTGAGTGCTCTACACGCATGAGACTAGCTACGCAGGCAGCATTGCGTAGCACAATACAACACATAATGAGGATGCACAAAATGAGCAGTGTATAGTCGCTGTACTCTTCCAGCAGATGTCCTGGGGAAAAGTACAGTGAATATAGTACACCTGCATAATTATATTAATTATACCGGCAAATTATGTTGAGAGAAAACGTGGCGTGACATGTGCTGCAATGCCGCCAAAAAGTGAGACCACAAATGTTGATGTACCGATGAGCATCCAACTGCTCATTGCCATTCAATTTACGGTAAATTATAACAATGTACTCATACCTGATTTTGAGTCCTGTTGCGAGCTAGTGATAATTGAATCCAGAGATAGAAGCCAACGAGAAAGGTCCAAAAAGTGCGCTGTGTGTGCTGTTCCTCGATGCAGTTGCGAAAGTATCTAAATTTTCAACATGGCTGCGAGTATGAAATCGTCGTTGGGAGCTGAAGTCAGTTGAGCGAGATAGCCAGTGAGCGAAACCGAAGTCAAGCGAGAGAGACATCCTCTCGCTCGACGCGGCGTGCCAACGAGGCACAGCCTCGGCTCCGCGAAGCCCTGCTTCGGTCATCCTCGGCTCAACCGAGAGTCGTGTGCTCAGGCACAGCAACAGGTAGGCGCACGACGAATATCGATCGCCGGGCGCCAGCTGATTATCCAACACAACCGAAGAAAATTTTTTTCTTTACGGGGGGAGGGATGTTGTGCCGCGAACCAATTCTTTGTATATTATTTCGCCATTGTTCCTTCTTTGCGTGAGGCCTACTCACCAAAGTAGAAAAAATGTGCAAACGTAAGCAACGAGCTGCCAGCAATAACTGCTACGAGCTCGAGCTACGACTTGCTTCGATTCGCAAGTAAAGATTATTGTGAAATCAATTACAACACTCGATTTTGGTCAATGGGGCAAATAACTGCTTTGCCGAAATCAGTCTAAAGCTTAACATCAACCTGAACGGATGATCGCGGGTCGGACTCGCCCGAAATATTAAATTCTATTGGTAGATTCAAACACGAGAGGTTGGTTCCTCGTACGGGCTCGAAACCACATTTTATTGTACTATGCTTTTATTGACTTTTAAATAGACAACGGAAAGTTACCGTTACCTATCATAAATACTCCCATTTTACATAAATTCACGTTTACACGAATTACTCGAGTTCCGTCTCCTAATCGGCAAACGATCCCAAAATAATAACTTTTTAATATTATACCGATTACCGAGTACTCCAATTACACGGTACCGGCGTAACAGCTTCTATTTGGTAGACTAATTTTGAGATTTTGTGGTCATTGAGCGCAGGAGCTATTGAAAAACAGTGCGTGTACAGTACAACAAGAAGCGAATGTTGTGATTAGCTGAGAAATTGACATAGAGACAACGATTCAAATTTAGGTTAATAAAATATGTAATTTTCATTCGGCTGTGCTTTACAAGGTATTAACCGAAGAAGAAATGTGTGCTACTATTTGGTACACTAATTTCAATGCATGGTTGTCATCGATGAGCGCACGCAGTATTGGAAAACAGTACGTGTGCAGTCCAACTAGCAGCGAAGGCTGTGAATGGCTGAGAAATAGACCGAACGACAATGACTCACCTTTTGTTTAATTAAAGGTGTAATTTTAATCCGGCTGTACTCTACGAGGTGTTAATCAAATCAGAAAAGTGCGCATCTATTTGATAGATTAATTTCAATATTTGGTGGTCATGATAAGTACACGCGGTATTGAAAAAGAGTACGTGTGCAGTCCAACTAGCAGAGAAGACTATGCTAGGCTGAGAAATAGTCGTAGCGACAATGATTCACGTTTTGTTGAATAAAATGTATAATTTCAATCCAGCTGTACTCTACGAGGTCTTAAGCGTAGCAGATGGCTGTGCTACTATTTGGTACACTAATTTTAATAATTGGTGGTTATTGAGCGCACGCAATATCAAAATAGAATACGTCTGCAGTACAACTAAAAGCGAAGGCTGTGATTAGCTGAGAAATTGACCTAGCGACAACGACTCAGGTTTAGCTTAAAAAAATGTGTAATTTTGATGAGACTGTGCTCAACAAGGTCTTAATCAAAGCAGATAGTCATTTAGCTTAATATAATGTGTGTCATTGTCACTAGGTCTATTTCTCAGCTAATAACAGTCTTCGCTGCCAGTTGTACTGAACCCGTACTTTGTTTTAATATTGCGTGTGCTCGATGATCATCATATATTGAAATTAGTCTACCAAATAGTAGCACAACTATCTGCTTTGATTAAGACCTTGTTGAGCACAGTCTCATCAAAATTACACATTTTATTAAGCTAAACCTGAGTCGTTGTCGCTAGGTCAATTTCTCAGCTAATCACAGCCTTCGCTTTTAGTTGTACTGCAGACGTATTCTATTTTGATATTGCGTGCGCTCAATAACCACCAATTATTAAAATTAGTGTACCAAATAGTAGCACAGCCATCTGCTACGCTTAAGACCTCGTAGAGTACAGCTGGATTGAAATTATACATTTTATTCAACAAAACGTGAATCATTGTCGCTACGACTATTTCTCAGCCTAGCATAGTCTTCTCTGCTAGTTGGACTGCACACGTACTCTTTTTCAATACCGCGTGTACTTATCATGACCACCAAATATTGAAATTAATCTATCAAATAGATGCGCACTTTTCTGATTTGATTAACACCTCGTAGAGTACAGCCGGATTAAAATTACACCTTTAATTAAACAAAAGGTGAGTCATTGTCGTTCGGTCTATTTCTCAGCCATTCACAGCCTTCGCTGCTAGTTGGACTGCACACGTACTGTTTTCCAATACTGCGTGCGCTCATCGATGACAACCATGCATTGAAATTAGTGTACCAAATAGTAGCACACATTTCTTCTTCGGTTAATACCTTGTAAAGCACAGCCGAATGAAAATTACATATTTTATTAACCTAAATTTGAATCGTTGTCTCTATGTCAATTTCTCAGCTAATCACAACATTCGCTTCTTGTTGTACTGTACACGCACTGTTTTTCAATAGCTCCTGCGCTCAATGACCACAAAATCTCAAAATTAGTCTACCAAATAGAAGCTGTTACGCCGGTACCGTGTAATTGGAGTACTCGGTAATCGGTATAATATTAAAAAGTTATTATTTTGGGATCGTTTGCCGATTAGGAGACGGAACTCGAGTAATTCGTGTAAACGTGAATTTATGTAAAATGGGAGTATTTATGATAGGTAACGGTAACTTTCCGTTGTCTATTTAAAAGTCAATAAAAGCATAGTACAATAAAATGTGGTTTCGAGCCCGTACGAGGAACCAACCTCTCGTGTTTGAATCTACCAATAGAATTTAATATTTCGGGCGAGTCCGACCCGCGATCATCCGTTCAGGTTGATGTTAAGCTTTAGACTGATTTCGGCAAAGCAGTTATTTGCCCCATTGACCAAAATCGAGTGTTGTAATTGATTTCACAATAATCTTTACTTGCGAATCGAAGCAAGTCGTAGCTCGAGCTCGTAGCAGTTATTGCTGGCAGCTCGTTGCTTACGTTTGCACATTTTTTCTACTTTGGTGAGTAGGCCTCACGCAAAGAAGGAACAATGGCGAAATAATATACAAAGAATTGGTTCGCGGCACAACATCCCTCCCCCCGTAAAGAAAAAAATTTTCTTCGGTTGTGTTGGATAATCAGCCGGCGCCCGGCGATCGATATTCGTCGTGCGCCTACCTGTTGCTGTGCCTGAGCACACGACTCTCGGTTGAGCCGAGGATGACCGAAGCAGGGCTTCGCGGAGCCGAGGCTGTGCCTCGTTGGCACGCCGCGTCGAGCGAGAGGATGTCTCTCTCGCTTGACTTCGGTTTCGCTCACTGGCTATCTCGCTCAACTGACTTCAGCTCCCAACGACGATTTCATACTCGCAGCCATGTTGAAAATTTAGATACTTTCGCAACTGCATCGAGGAACAGCACACACAGCGCACTTTTTGGACCTTTCTCGTTGGCTTCTATCTCTGGATTCAATTATCACTAGCTCGCAACAGGACTCAAAATCAGGTATGAGTACATTGTTATAATTTACCGTAAATTGAATGGCAATGAGCAGTTGGATGCTCATCGGTACATCAACATTTGTGGTCTCACTTTTTGGCGGCATTGCAGCACATGTCACGCCACGTTTTCTCTCAACATAATTTGCCGGTATAATTAATATAATTATGCAGGTGTACTATATTCACTGTACTTTTCCCCAGGACATCTGCTGGAAGAGTACAGCGACTATACACTGCTCATTTTGTGCATCCTCATTATGTGTTGTATTGTGCTACGCAATGCTGCCTGCGTAGCTAGTCTCATGCGTGTAGAGCACTCAAGCAATTTCAATTGCAAGTGCTCTCATTTGTTCACTGCAACCTCTCTTCATTAAGCTGCTGAGAGCTTGCTGTGAATGGTTATACCACCTTACGCACTCATTTATCTCATAGCGTGGCATGCTCCGCAGCACTGGCTGTGGTGCGTACACTGCTCTCAGCACATGCAGCACAATTAATATAATTGTGTGCTGCTACAGCTCAAATTAAATTCAGCCACATTAATTAAATTCAGTTGTTAATTCTCAGAATTTTGGTGCATTTATTTATATTATTTTGTATTCTTTCTAAATTTGGTCTTTCTTGTATTTATTTTCACTTTTATAATTTTTCTAATAGTCACAATTTAATTGTATTTGTGCGAAAGGTACAATAAACCACTTTCTCCAAATTCCATCGACAAGTCTGGTTTATTCTCACCCTGTCATCGAGTGAAGCTTCATTAGTTTCAATATATTTCAGATCTGTCAAACAACACCATCGGACGGAATCTCAAACAGGTTGCTTTCCCGTATCTCATTTAAGATTATATACCGGGCAATATATAGTACAATACAATTTTAATCGTAGTTTTGACATTTTTGCTACGATTTTTCTTTTCATCGTTGTTCTGGCCATCGCACTCGGCTGACGGGGCGAGTTTCCCAGGCCCTAGCCCGCTCGGCAGTGATGCCAGATGAGGGAAATTTGTTCCCTTTTGGGTACCCTCTGCACTGGGTCTGTTATAGCGCCCACTGCGCGCGCACCCGGCGCACCGACCAATCAACAATCAGGCAGCGTGTGACATCACACACTACGCCGCACGCACACTCGGCTCACCGACCAATCAACAGTCAGGCAGCGCGGACGTCTCTCACTACGCCGCTGTTAAAACGTTCAAAGTACAAAATAAATGAATGCAATTATTAGCTGTACTATTATTTCTGTGAACTCTTAATCGATGTATATACGAATAAAATGTTTGTTTTTATTGATAATTGAAACTGTCGATCTTTCTACGTATTTTTCATTAGTATTTGTAAGAAATTTATGACGTTTTAGCGATTTTTCAGTAACAATCGGGAAAATAAATCTTGTAGTGTAAATGACATGAATACTTAGTAGGTCGTATAACGAAATTTTTCGATTTTGTCTTTTTGTCGCAACAATTGACTTTTCAAATGTAAATCGTCGCGAGAAAAAAAAATTTCGAATTGACTAGCTCGAGATTCAAATCTGCTATTTTCGGATTATCAGTCTGGCACGCTACCACTGCGTTACCCAGCTTCTCTGGCATTTGATGTTGCACTGTTAATATCACTTATCCGTGCTGACGTTAATATCGTTAATCATGTGCATTTTCGCACATCAACACATAACTGTTTTATGACAGTATAGCCTGTCATTTTATAGATTCTGCTTTGCGGGGAACGAGCTTGCAGTATAGTAACGGCACAAAAAAACAGAAATATATTTATTTGTTATTTATTAATTTAGAAAGATATAATCTAATACCGTTGATTATATATAGCAATTTATTTTTTTCCAAATTTGTAACTTGGCTTTTATTAACTTTTCATGACGCATCCCATTAACTTAAGACAAAAACCAAAATTTATTAATTTTTTTATTTGAAAACATTATTTATTATTTATTTCAAAACGAAAATACTGTTCTTGCCAAATCATATTTTATTTGTTGCCCTTAGTTTAATGAAGAAATAAAACGTTTAATTGTTGGAGGGATGGAGAGGGGTCTTTCCGGTATCCGTATTTGCTTGGCTATACAAACACAGCAACGGCCCCACGGGTGGGTCCTTATACAGAGCATTACAATTTTTGTTTATTCAACAAATTGTAATGAACCTTTCGTGTACAGGACTACAATTTGGAGTTGGATATTGTAATGCATCATGCATTTGCTGACGGCTGCAAAATTAGTGAGCGTTTTATATATTTCTTTAATTTCATTATTTATTTATTTATATAATATTTATATATATATTCATTAAAAAATCTTCCATAACTCATTTCATAAAAGCCCGCGCAGTGGCTGTTGTGAAGTGGGTGGGGCGAGATAACGTAAAGCGCAATCGAGACGAGATTTGTTACGAGCGGCGCAAGCCTTCCCCTGAAGCGCCTCGCACGGGCAGCGTGGTGAGGGCAGCGAGATAAGGACAAAATTCCCTCATCTGGCATCACTGCTTTAGGTCAGCCAGTCGCATAAGTGCTGACGCTTGGCTGTGCTCTATTCAGCTTTGGGACTCCTTATGGGGCGACGGCCACTACGCCGGCAAGTTTGTTGCTGAGGATGTGCTCTGGGAAAGACGCCTCACCCGGCATGACACGCTTGATAGTCGTCATCCCTGCCCATTCTGCCGACGGGTTTTCTGAATTTGACATTTTTTTTCTTTTGAACTATGTATGACTTGTTTTCCTTCGTGCTTTTTTAATTAAACAAGTTTCCATTTTACCTCGTTTCTCTTATTGGAGTTCCTTACCTTGCGCTTTGTGGAGCTCACCACCCATTTGCAATAATTAAGGGGTTATACGCAGTTATGAGGCAAAAAAAGACGGTTTTTCAAGGATTTATCCTGAAGAGACTTTTGAATTTAT